>VXBB01020869.1:329775-414627 GCA_013399915.1 Illadopsis cleaveri
GTAACCCCCGCCGGCCCCGGAGCGCTGCCAGTGCCCCGCACCCGGCCCCGACACCGCGGCCACCCCGGGCTGCCCGGTGGTGCCCCGGGAGCCGGACCCGGCGGCGGCTCCCCCAGGGCCCCNCGCGGAGCTGCACGGGGCGGCCGGAAATGGCCGCTCGGCCGGGCCGCGTCGGGCCCGACGCAGCACGGTCGGTAGCGGGGCTACGCCGAGCCCGCCGCGGGGGCAGGACCCCCGGCGGGGGTGCGGCGGGCACGGTGGCCATCGTGCACGGGGCGGCCGGAAATGGCCGCTCGGCCGGGCCGCGTCGGGCCCGACGCAGCACGGTCGGTAGCGGGGCTACGCCGAGCCCGCCGCGGGGGCAGGACCCCCGGCGGGGTTGCGGCGGTCACGTTGGCCATCGGGGCACCCAGCCCTCGGGCAGAGCCTGGTCCCCCGTCACGGGCCGGCTTGGTCCCGGCCCCGCTGGCTCAGGGCTGCCTTTCGGCGTGAGGTTTCCGCAGCGGTTCCATAGGAACTGTGGCGAATCTGGGGTGATGAGTACTGGCTTGGCCCCCAGCTTTAGGAGCATCCAGCGGCAGAGGATGTGCTGCCCAGCTCCGTAGCCCCGGATCCCTGCTCAGCGCAACCTCGCATCACTCAGTGCATTGTGTTCTTTCCGGCCTTTTCCAGGCCTCCTCCCTGCATCTCACTCCAGGGCTCACCTCGCAGCCCCAGAGCACATCTGATTTCTTGAGAAAGGGGCTGCACTGATTTCCTGTCCCTAATGGCCTCCGTGGGTTTCTCCTGCATTTATATACATACATACATACATACATCTATTTTTTCTGCTGCGTGTTACTTCCAACAGGATGGAGACACCAGTCTGCAAGAACCCAAAGCCCATTCATCAGCCCTTTTGTGTGTCTCCACGTTTTTGATCTTGATGAACAAATTTGAGATCCTCAACCAAAACATGAAGTTGATTTTATTATACAGCTGCTATCTGGTAGCACTAAGGACAATATCTGCTCTGGAATGAGGAAGACATAGGCAGCCTGTATTGTCCTGAACGTAGTCTGGAAGCCATGGCAACTTAATGGAGAACTAATCCACAGATCATAGTACAAATCTGCGGTTGGCTTGATTTATGGAATGGGAATGACACTCCTGCCTGCCAACAATTTGGAGAAAAAGGAAAAAACTAAAAATGGAGTTGGTCATTTTGAGGAAGCCTTTCTTGACTCCTCTAATATCACCATGCGTAACAAAGCCTGGGGACCAGTTAGATTATCTTAGTGTTCCATGTCCCCTGTACATACTACATTTGTTGATCTTCATGAAATTATAGAGCCTTTGGTTTTGAGTTACAGTTACCATATGCAACTCCAGTCTTCCCTTACACCACATTTTTCCTCATCCAAAAATAGGTTTCAAGGCCACGTTGAAAGCTATTTTAAGTGGTATGTTTTCTGCTGAAGTGCCAGCTTGTCTCCTCCAGTGATGAGGGAAATCGCTTTTTTTCAAAATGATTACAAATCCCCACGGAGTGGCAGGCACCCAGAAGACAATTACATGCAGCTTTTGTCTGCTCACCCACCAAGGGTAAACACATGTCTCATTCATCTTGACTGGGTTTGATAAAATGAGCCAGACTGTCAAACAACACTGAAGGAAGGTGTTCAGTCCACTCTTGGCTTGGAAAAAAGATGAAATTCTCATGACTGGGATGCTTCTCATACAGAGAAAAGCAGCATTTCTGTATTTCTCTTTGCCCCCTAATTTTGACAAGTGATTCTACATGAAAGGTCCAGGTTAAGGTCTTGCCTGTGAATAGCTGCAGAAGGCTTCAACCTTCAGACAAGTTAGAAAAACAGTTTGGAGAGAAATCTTGGGAACAGTCCTCTCACTGTGGTAACTGAGTGTCTGTCTGACACTTCCCTTGGGGATATCAAAGAAAGGAGTTGCCTTATGATACCCAGCCTAGGTTTTTCTCTTCTCCTTCTCTTAACCCCATTTCCACCATCTCCTGCCATGCAGGTGCCAAAGCTGCTGGCAATTCTCCCTTGCATCCTGTGTGCACATGGTCTGTGCTGCAGAGCAGCTCCTGGCAGAGCTGGCAGTGCCATAGGCATGTCCCTTGGCGAGGTGTTTTCAGCTGGCTATGGTATGCAGCCTGCCAGGGGGGAGCCAGGACCACCACGGAGCACAGAGCACCCTGAGTTATGGTGCAGGTGAAAAGAGCTGAGGAGGGCGCTGTGCCCTCCTACCAAAGTGACCTGCAGCTGCCACTCCATGTTCTGTGCCATTGTGAGCTTTCTGACATTACTGCTGTGTTACTACATATTACCATTTGTCCAGATCTTTCAATTTCCTCTTAAAATAAGATTAATTAATTTATCTCCATGGTATGTTTGTGGGTTAGGTATTATCTCCATTTAACAGATGGGATATGAGGCATTCCTGAAGTCACAAAAAAGCTTTTGAGCTGAGACACAATCTTAATCCGTTGATTTCCTTTCACACAACCCAGCTGCCTTTTAGGTATTTGTATGTGACATCTGAGACATACTAAACAGACGGCTGACTCCTCTGTTAACCCTTCCACTGCTGCACAGCACTCTTGCCAAAGGCTCCTATGTGCTGTGATTTTGTGGACAAGTTTGCAGAGTGCTCACCAGTGCTTTGTCTTTGACAGATCAAAGAAAGGCAATCCTAAGATATGTTATCCTTGCAGAGAGCTCCCAGAAGCTGGCATGAAGAGTGTATCTTTCCTGAACAGATTCATATCATTTTAAAATAAAATGGTGGTGGTTTCTTCCCCCTAGAAGAATACCTTCTGAAGAGATTCCTTGGCGAAACATGTGCTGGTACTCCCACTGGGCTGGAGATCAGGTGGCATCAGGATGTGTGAAACATCTATAGAAGTACAAAGGGCTGGGTCCCAGAAGGTGCTTGAATAGAGCAGAGGCAGTGACTCATGAAGGTTCTAAGGCACAGGCATGAAGAGAGGCACAAACTCAGTTATTAGCCTTTGGCTCAAAGGCATAGAAATCATTCAGAGACACTTCAAAGCAAATGTCTCCTCTCCACCACTACAACTGAGAACAGTTTCTTGCTGCTTCCATCATCTACGCAGCAGATCTCACCTTGTTGACCACCCTCTTGCCCTTTCAGCCTCCAGCAGCTTTGTTCCTCTCCCTCATGGAGGGTTTTGTCTCTCTGCTAAGTGGGTCAGGTGGGGTCTGTCACCTTGCCCAACCCTGCTCATTCCTGCTGTTTGTGTCCAGTCAGACAAACCTCTGAAGCCAAATGCTCTTCCTCCTCACTGCAGTACTCCCACACGTGATGAAGTGCCGCCAAGGTAAAGTTTCAGCCTGGACTTTGGTCCTGGTTTCTCAGGAAGCGGCAATGGAGCTTTCCGTAGTAACTAGTGTGAGTAAATGTTTCTTCTTCCTTATCTCAGGCCAGCAATTTGCTACAAAATTTTAGCAGCAGAAGTTGCCTTTTCCTGTAACCAATTAGCACACAGATAAAAATACACAGAACCTAAGTCGGCAAAATCCAAAGACCTTGTCACCTGGCCCAAACCATGTGCCAGGAGGATGCCAGTGCCCAAACAGTGGCAGGATGCCAATATCAATATGCCGCTGTGGCGCAGAGGGGCTTGCAGCTGTCAGTCACTGGGCCAGCACCCACAATGCACCCTCTCTTTTCCCAGTGCCACCTCTTGCAGTGAGGATACCTGGCTTCAGCAAACACCTCCAAGCACCTCAGCACTCCAGGAAGAGAGCAGTGTCAGCAGCTGGGAATCCACCAGAGAGCTCAGAGCAAAATTTTCCTGACTCATTTTCCTGTTTCCTGCAAACATTGCTGCAGCACATTTATCATTGCTTTTGCTTGGAAGTTCTGTGGGGCATCAGGCTGTACGGCAGGTGTGTCATTTCAGGTGTCCTGATGCTGCTAAAGCAGGATGGCACCTGCAGTAAAGATGCAGTTGCCTGCATGGATGCAATTAGCATAAAAATGCCATCTGTCAGCACTGCTTATGCCTGGGGGGATGGGGAATAAAGTAGGTCCTTCAGCACTTCTAACATGAAAGGGCATCCCTCTATTTCCCAAAAACATATAATAGCAGAAAGGTGTGTGAAGAGCACATCTGGGAGATGAAAGGTCTCGTTTTCCTGTTGAGATAGCAGGGCTGACTGGATAAATAAGACCTAGATATTAACCAAAATAAACAGTGTGAGCCACAGAGGTACCACAGGGTAAGTATCTTCATGGGGACACAGACCAGAAGAAAAAAAACCTCACTGGCTCTCCCCTACCTGCTGGATGCCAGAGATCCAGTACTTGGGAAATACGTGGCACTCATTCCCCTTGGCTGCCTGTCATGAGTGAACCAGAGATTGCTGAAGGCTGGAGTCCACATCAATGGGCCAGCAGTGGCTGCTGTTGATGCCGTCCTCCCGTGGCCTGGCTGCACATCTCTGGCTGTGTCTCTGAAGCACCTCAGGGCTGTGCTGCCCTCTCCTCTCTCAGACATGAATCTGTAGCAGCCGGGCATTACTATTCTGCTTACACGGGCACACAGACAAAGAGAGAGTACCAATCATTATTTCTACTGTGCATTTCCAAATAGGCTGGAGGCCACACAGCTTGAGATGGGCAAATGCCCCGCTGGAGGCAATGTTTGTTTCTGGTGTAACAGGCAGATAGAGCAAAGGACAAAGCAAAACATTCTCTGTGGTGGCTGTGCACATGAGGGGGTTATCACGTAGCTCCTGTTCATTTTCAGTGAAGCACCCTGTTTATTAGGGCCCTTTAGCTACAACTCAATTTACTACATGGCAGATCTCTGGAGTTGAGGCTGATTCTTCCTCCCTAACTGGTTTATTGAAAAGCTTCTGAAAATGCATTCTTACACACAAAATGCCAAACTAAGCTGGTCCTTTACAAGACTCACCATGCAAGAGGAGCCGTCTCCCAGCACAGAGAATAGCTTGCAGATATTTTCTGCAACGATCTCGGTATCACCTTTCACTTCTGTGACTGATTCAGGGATAAAGAAAGGGTGTGTGGTTGAAGCTGGCCCACACCCTGATGTTTCCCAGCTGTTCAAGCCTTCCCTTGAGACATCCACCATCTGTGCAAATTACAACAGCATGAATTACGCCTTGGGATCCAAGCCATGGACGTGTTTCCAGGATTGCTCCCGCTTTTCACTATTCCAAATATTTTGCATGTCCCTCCTCTGCTGCTGCTGCTAAAGTTTTAGCTCTTTGTATCTGACACTCTCACAGTTTTCCAGTTCCATGCCTTGTATTTTCCTTGGTCTTAACTTCCAACTGAAATTTCCATGTGTCCCGTCCCGTACTTACTCAACTTTCCAGACCACAGCGCATCCGTTATAGATGACTCCACCTGCTGGTTATCCAGCAGTGCAGCATTCACATCACAGGGACTGTAAGACGCAACTTACTCGCATAAACATGACTCTAAAATCGTGCCCCGAGATTGTACATTTGCAGTAAAAGATGATCGATTTTCCTTCGTGCAGAAAAGTGCTCTGTGAATTTATGATAACATTGTATCAATAAGCACTTGCAATCTGATTTTAGCCTTTCACAATGCTATTTGCTGCTGATGCAGCACAGATTTCAAATTAGATTTGAAAACGTATTTTTCCTTTTTTTTTCTCTATGTGATTTCTCCACTCTAAAAATAGTTACTGCCTCTTTGGCTTCAGATCCAAATTAGAAAACAGTGGTAAAGCACAATAAATACTCTGTTTACAAGCCAAGAGGATATTTTCAAAGTAAGTCAACCACCAGTTTGAAAAGAAAACCCCCCATGTATGCTACATCTGCATAAATACTAAGATTTCAGATAAACTCCCAATGTGCACGGGTACACGGAGCCAGCTGGGTCAAGAGAGCTGACTCTGCGAGAGTGCAAAGAAATGCTTTGCTTGTGATTCAGCATGACATTCAAGTGTTTGCTTAACTTTAAGCATAAGAAATATCATGGCAATCAATGAGGTTACTGATGCACTTGTGGGCAAGGCGAGGACTGTGGTGCCTGTGCCTTGCACACACAGCTGGAGCAGCTCTGCAGATTGCAGGCAGGGAAGCTGCCTACATCTGTCTTGAAACACATCCGCCTGCCCCACTGATTGCCAGTGCTCTCCTGTCTCCAACAAGATGAAATTATTTCAAATGCAATTTGTAGCTCCCCACTCCGAAAAAAATAAGACTATGCCTCTCGCCCAAAATCATCTGAAATCCAGACAACACCTAATCCACTACAGGAAATATAAATGCCTAATGCAATTTTATAGGCAGCTGGAGGCTGCCAAGTTTGCTAGCCCACACAATAGGCTGCAGATTTCTCTGTGGAAAACAAACAAAAAAAAATTTAAAAAAAAAAAAAAAAAGGCAGGGAGAGGACTGGGCTATAGCTCCCCTCAGTGATCCTCAAACCTTGGGAACTTCAGCTGTGGCTGCTGGCAAGAAGGGGCTGTTAATCCTGCAGTCTGTAGCAACCAGAAACACAGCCATATTTAGTCATGTTTTCCAGCCCCTTCTCCTATTCCTGCCTGAACAGCCATTTGATCAGTGCTAGAGATTCAAATCAAAATGAAACGTTACCAGTCCTTGCAAAATTCAGAAAAGGATATCCACAGCCCTGTGAAACTGATGATAAAACCGTGGTGGAAATCCCTGCCTGAATGAAACTGGGGCTGGCCGGGGATACCAGCCCTGCGCTGTAGGGTCTGGCTGACCCAGAAATCAGCTGTGTGACTCAGGATTACCGTCTCATGCTGGCCACTCCCTCCAGAGACTTGCCTCTGACTTTATTAATACCACTTTTCTTCATACAACTTGCATTCAGATGGAGTTTAAGCGGTTTGGGTGACATGGGTTAAATATGGAACAGCTAAATCATCATAGTCTCCCAAGTAAGTGCTATAAATTCCAGCAATTTACGACAGAGGGGAAAGTTGCAAGCAGTCTGAGTGCATTCTTCAGCAGTGAGAATGCACAGGTAGGGTACCCAAATAAATGTAATTGTGGTACGAGGCTATAATCATGTCATTCTAGAGAATTCACTGCAGTTTTATCTCCTGGACCTGCTTACACTGATTTTAAAAGTCTTTTTCTGCCCTTAATGTCCATTTTCCACTGTCCCTGCTGCCACTCCCTCACCAGCATTCCTGAATCTGCTCCAGCAGGCCGGCCCCTTGGAGCTGCTTCCCCACCCGGCATCCCCCAGCCCTGTGCTTTTGTGATTTGTCTTTTCCTCCCCTTTACTGCAGCAGGAACATTTCCTTGGGAGACATTAGTAGGGCAAGGGAGGGGAATAGAAATGAAAGCCAGAGGTTTAGATTGTGAGCAGGAACAAACTCACCCCTGCACTGCCAAAACCTCATAGAAGGCTCCCAGAACTACCAGGAGTGTGGGTCTACAAGCCAAGGGCTCACTGCTCGGCCTCTGCTCAGCTCACTTCTAACCCTCAACCCACTGACGTCTCTGCAGTGTACCCCAAATCCTTCTGCAGCATCCCCAAAATCCCTGCTCAGGCTGCCCATTGCTGTCCTGTGTCACTGAGCCCAGAAATCTGCTGGCAAAGACATCATGCCAGGTAATCCTGACCATAAACTGCTCGAGCTCTAGCTAAAACCACTGTTGAAGCAGTTTCCAGCTTCTCCACGGCTGTGGGGCAGCTGCTTTAGAATTAGTTTATAGCAAAGCTCTCCCTTTCATATAAAGCTATTACCAAGCTGTTGCTTTGTTTCAAAGAGATCACCTCACACTATTGGCTCTATGCCGTGACCAAGTGCCAGCTTAGGTGTTGTGGCACCAAACTAGACAGCAACAGACCAAAAAAATAAACTTCCCTCAAGTGCTTTAGCACTCATAGGATACCTGAGAGGTGTAGGATCCAAACCCCCAGAAACAAGCAGCGTGCAGCCAGTAATCACATTTCATCCTGGCACAGACAAATTCCTTCTGCACTTCCTCCCTGCCACCAAGCACAGCATGCTCACCTCGGAGAGCGAATTATAATCAAGCTCAGCAGGGCTCATAATCAACACAGGTAAGTACACATCGAGTCTCGCTGCGCTTCGGAAATAAATAAGGCAGCCCCTTTCACCTGCTGCATCGTTGATAATTCATCTCTTTCCTCCAGCTTTCAACCCACAAGAAATTTCTTCAGTTGAAACCATTCTTCCTTAGTTCTCTGAGGTACTTAATTTTTAAACACATCCCAGTCCATCAGTCACAGCTGGTATTCTCCATCCACACTTTCCACCTCATCTTCTAAGGCAGTAATTTAGCAGCAGATCTACCAGATCCTCATGCCCCCACATTTTACCTTTTTTTTTAAAGAGGACAGAAGTTTAAATTGCAGAGCAGGAATTGTCATGAGCACTTATTTTCTGTGAAATGTTGTGCTGTGACTGACTCTGGCAGCAGAGGATTTGCTGGGTAGTTCAGAAAAGAGAGGAGAGAAGAAAAACAGAGAAAGAAAAGAAAAAGAGAAAAGACAGTAAATATTTTATCTATTCACTGCTCAAGAAAACCAGAAAGCAGTAGCATCAAAACCATGTGAGAGAAATCCCTGTCCTGGCACACTCACTGCCCAGGTTAGTAAGAAGGGCTGTGCCAGTTGTAACAGAAAAGGCAGAATCCAAAAGCTAAACAGATAAAGGGAACAAAGGCAACCCACCTCTGCTGCTTGGTTCACTCTAACCCAGCAACACAAACAGGACAGGTCAGCCCTGCACACACCAGATGTGTCTCCAGTTTCAGCAGTGTGAAGAGGACACAAGACTGGGAGACCTGGGACCAGGTGTCTGTGATCCTCCCCAGCAAAGGTACCTGGGCAGTGGCAATCGATTTACCCCCAGCATAAACACGAGCCTAAGGGCCTCTTTTTCAGCAACAGCCATGGTGTTACCTGCCTGCAGAGAGGCAAGGGTCCCTGTTGGGCAGGTGGGAATGTTGCTGGGATCAGCTGGAGGATTCTCAGGGAATCTCTGACCTGTGCTGGAGGAAACCAAGTGCAGAAGGGAGCTGTGGGCTCTTCCGGCTGGATGAAAGTCCAACTAGCCCACTACAATTCACAGGGAGCGCCCTCTGCCTCCGTGGGATGTCCCAGCAAGCGGGACTGTGACCAAGAGGTGTCCCATGGGCTCCCACCCATGCACCTCACCCTTCTGCAACACAGCCAAGGCTCTGCCGCGGCCAGGAGCAGAGTGCAGGCATTTCCAGACCCAGCTCTTCCCGCCACGGCGCCTGCTGGGAGGTGTTTGCTTATTCCACCCCGGTGGCCAGGAAAAGGCTTTGTTTGACAGGGGAAAACGGAGCCAGCTGCCTACAGCAGTGCTGCTGCCCCCACACACCTTGCCAGTAGAGAAATTAGTCTGGGGAGCCTCCCACCAGCAGTGCCTGAGTGCCTCCCAACTTCATGGCAGCCTGCAAACACAGATTAACTTTCCTGGGAAATGACAGAATCCATGCTTTCTGTTTGGAGTGAATGTCCCATGACAGCTTATTTTAATCATCTTGCTGCTTTTAATAGTTTGTGGCACTGTCATGAGGCAGCCTCTCCTGCTGGGCATGCCATAGGTACTGTGGCCCCATGGAGAGCAGGCGTCCTGTAGCACAGCTCATGGAGGTGCCAGGGGAATGCAGAGGGAAGGTTTTGGGGAACTGATCTATCTGCCAGATCCTGGACAGCAGAGCAGGGAACAACTGCTCTCTCCACCCAGGGGATCAGGACTTTGAAATCTTGCTTTGGAGAGAAGCTTTGAAATTATGCTGCATGATAATCCTGGACACAGCTCTGCTCCTGCCATGCTCCATGTCCATGGAATGGGTGCCCGCTTCCTCTCTCCATCACATATCTCTTTGCTCCCACGTTATGGAAGAGGAGCCACAGAGAAGCTGCTCTCTGGTCCCTCTCTGTGATTTTCTCCCTAACCCCCTTTCATCTTCTGCCCAAAACAAACATGTCAGGTCCCTTCATGGGGATGTGTTGCCAGGCTTGGCTCATCCTCAGCGTCCCTCTGAAGTTATGCTGTGTTTAGGGCTGAGCTATACCCAGTTGAGAGGACCAGTCCTGCAGGGCATGCTGCACATGCTGTCACATCCTCAGCCATTGGAATGCTGGTCCCACCCTTGTCCTGACACTTCCACTGGTGGCAGTGGGGCCGCTTGCCCTGCACCAGTCAGCCCCACAAGTGCAGGTGCTGGGCCCCAGCCCTGCTGGTTTTCTGTTCAAGCAGTTCTGTTTTTCTCACCTGTCCAGGTAAGCAGTGCCAGCAAACGACCTCTGAGGTACGCGGGGCTTTACTCCTGGTGTAATTTCCTCCTGTGCTGTAGAGATATCCTCTAGTGCAGCAGGGCTGCCAGCTGTGCTGGCCATCCCTACTCTGAACCAAATTCCTTGGCTGCAGCACAGAGGTGAGTGCTTCCCTTAGCAAAGGAGAGGTGTTGGGATGTGGATAAACCCCCTCCAGCCTCACAGCAGGGGCCTGAACAAACACAGACAGCACAAACCTGGCACCTTTCCTCGTGTGGGGTCCCACTGCAGTGTAACTGCGGATCCATGCTGGAGCATAAGCCATGTCCTTGAAGTCACCTCCCAGAAACTTCACAGGTGAGAGGGAAATGGTGAGCTGAGCTTCAAGCAAAAGCTGATCAAGAGCTTTATCCGTGCCTTACCCACAAGGACACATCAGGGCAAGACGTCCAGGTGCCTTGTGCTTCTGAAAATGATGAGCTGGCGAGCTGTGAGCTGCACAAGCACATCAACAGCCCACGGGATCAAAAGCCTCCACAGCAAATTGGGCTATGTTACCTCATTAAAACCTGTTTTGGCTGTGCCCATAACCTCAGCTTCAAAGCCTGCTGCAGTTCCTAGTGACAACATTAATACTTAGGCAAGAAGAGAGCCTAACCTGAGGCTGGAGCCTGTCTCTCCTCCAGAGCTGAGCTCCTTGCACCTGCACCAGCTTTGGGAGGCAGAAATGGGGTCTGACAGAGCCAGCTCTCATCTAGGATGGACTTGGCAGCATGGACAGGATGCATGCAGGCCCCATGCCCTTCTCAGCTCCCATGGGGAAGTGCTGAAAAGGAAACAAAATAAGCTTTCAACACATGTTCAGCGGCCATGGGGCAGCCTGGGCAGGCTGCATCCATCCAGCAGCTTGCAGGGCTGGGAAGTTTTGCCAGGGTCCTCTCAAATCCCAGGGACAGCTCAGGATTGAGTAGAGCACTTTGGAAGAGAAGAGCCTGTGCTAGGAGAAAGGATGCTTCCCTTGCTGCTGTACCAGGAGTGCCTCAGTGCCAGGAGTTTGGGGGAGGAAAAGTGAAAGGTGGGCTCAGCTCCTGTGTGATGCTGTTTCTTTATAAGGCAACACAGGGAGATATTCCCCTGGATACAGTGGGAATGAAAAGCAGGAAGTTCCTTTGATCGCAGCTCCAAGGGTTTGTTGTGCTTTTTTCCTTCCTCCACCAAGTCATGGCTTCACCCACAAAGTTGGTGGAGGCTGGCCCACATCTCTTGGCTGTACAGTGCAGCATCCCTGCATTTCTAGGCAAATCTCTCCACTGGCACCACCACTCTCTGCCACCAGAACTTCATGTCTAGTGAGACTTTTTCTTGCCACAGAGCCCTCCTTCAAGCTCAGTCTTAAATGAAGTCAGGGATTTGAGTGATGGCTCTTCTCCTAAAAATGAGCCTAAGGAAGTGATGTATTCGTCCCAAGTGATAGATCCTGCCACAACACCAACTTTGATGAGATTCTGCACAAATTCCATCAGAAGTCAATTAGGGCTGTAGTGAATTAAGCCAGTCACAGTGTAATTCCAACTTAATTAGCAGCAAGCAACCACATTATGAGTAACACAGCATTGTGAGGCCAACCACTCCATCATCATCAGTCCTCCATTTCCTCTCTTGCACTTCCTTAGGGCTGGAGAGCTGAGCAATAGTGAAACCTCCAAGGCAGACTCTCCCGCAGGGCATGTGTCCCATGGCCTCTGCTGCCTGCATGCACCCTCAGCTGCTGCAGGTGAGTGGAGAAGGTGGCCGGCCCTCAATGCTCCTCCTGCACAACTAAGCCCAGTCCAGAGTGGCTGTATTTTTACCTGACTGGCTTTTCAGCATCCTTCTCTGTATGTTTTACCCAAATTCAAAGTCTCAGAGAGGGAGGCTGCCCCAGCGCAGGGAGTTGGCTCCCTGCACCTCTCCCCTCTCATGTGCCAGACCATCATTGCTCAAGACGTTTTACATTTTGCTTTTCCTCTTGCTGCACGGCTGCGCAGCTCTTTGTTCTGCCCAGCCACACAGGCTTGAAATGGTAGCAAGGTTGGGAGTCAGAAATTTAGGAAAAAAAGATTTTGGTTTAGTTTCTTCTGCTATCCTTTTCCCTCTCCTTTCACTCCCACTGCTAGAGCATCACGGAAAAGGTAGAATTAAATACAAGCAGACAACAGTTATCCACTAGTACTGGCGCTCTGTCCTGAAACTGGGAATATTGTGTTTCCAGCATCTCCAGAACAGGCTGAGCTGCCTGAGCTCTAGCTGGGCTACAGCAGCCTGCATTTTATACTCAGATCACTCAAATCACTCCTCTGAGACCTCTCTCACACCCCAGGCTGGGAAAGCTGCAGATTTCCACCTTAGCTCCACTCCAGTGCCTGTCACTGGGGAATCCCACTTCACAGCCATTGAATCTTGCACCCTCATTCTCCATTTACATTAAGTGGTACTTGAATCAATTTGTGGAAGAAATGGAAGAGAGCTAAATCCTAAACCTGGCAGGTCAGTGCTTTTGTGCCCAGGAACCCAGCTGGGACTGGCTCTAATGGCCACTGTCCTTGCTCTGCCCTGGGGAAAGCTGCAGCAGGAACAAGCAGCGCACTCAGCTGCTCCTCAGGAAAGGCGGCTCTTTGCACAGGGTGCTGCTGCAGGTCTGGTGATTTACCTCCATTTCCCAGAGGCTGGGGTTGCGCTGGTTGCTCTGCCCCTCGGTTCTGCTGTTGCAATGGCCTGTGAGGGCGATGCTATAACCTACAGCAATTTAATCTTTATTTTTTTTTAGCCAGCTTATTATATGTAATGATCTGGTTGCAAATCCTTTGTTCCAGCAGAATGGCCCACTGCAGGGGCAGGAATGTTTGTACTCAACTTCATCATCTCTTATATCTCCTTAAAATCTCTCTATGCCCTTCCCTCTAATTCCAACCCTTCCAACCCCTGCTGGGAGCAGTCCTGAGGCTGGATAGTGCAGACAACAAACAGAGCTCCAGCAACAACTTCCAGAAACTTTTTCTGTAGGGTCCATAGAAAAGGTCCCAGCCCAATCTCTTTTTCATGCTTATTCAAGCCCTTGTAACCATCCACCTACTCTGAGCATCCCCAAAATCCCAGGAAAAACCACTGTGAAGCATTCACCAGTTCTGTGAAGCCACAGAAGAGCAACTAACCTGAAGCCGTGAGAATCTCCTGGCTCAAGGTTGCACTTTGCAAAGCAGAAAATGGTGAACAGACTTAATTTCATACCTTCCATGTGGATGCACAAAAACGTGGAAAGCTGAAGAAAAATACTGTGCCAGTTAAAAAGACACAAGCCTCTTTCCACCTTGCACAGGACAGAACAGCAGCCAAGCAGTGCTCTGGTTCACACAGCACAAGGCTAAAGACACAAAAAGCAGCCTGAGCTTAAAAGGGTCATCACACCACCAGCACACAGGTTCTGCTCTGGATCACTGCAGTGCCTGGCCAGAGGTGCCATTTCAAGTTGATCCTATGAGAAAACAATTTCTATGCAATTTAAAGGGCACACTGGTCTCAGAGATACCCTACAAGTTTCTGCAAAACACTTTGGAAAAAGATTGAAGCAGCTGAGCCAGTAACCTCCCAGATGACACTAAGTCCAGTCCTGTTTTTAACAGCCTATATGCAGGACATCAGCACAGCAGTGCCTGTGTTCCACACATCTTGAATCCACATCCAGCCCCTCATGCCTTAATCCCTATCCAGGCTTTCAAAAACTGCAGCCAATGTAACACAGCTTCAAAAGTAGCTCATTCTCAACTGACCCCTTAAAATGGGACTGCAACCACTCGTGCAGCAGCACACGGTTAATCGTGCCTGCTCCTTCTGCACTACCCCCCTTGGTTCTTTTAACTTCTACTTACGCTTCAGTTTCTAAATGAGAAGACTTTTCCCCTCCCAACATCTGGTTAGGCAGAAACACTGCCCTTTGGGGGCACCAGCCACATGTGCTCCCCAGGGAAGGGATTTCCTGTAAGCTGCACCCTCCCCACTCCTTGTTTGCCAGACTGGTCCTGGCGGCAGCCTCTGCTGGCAGCACAGGCCCCTCATGGTGAGTGCCAGCACCTCCTCCCCCATCGCTGCTACCCAGGGCCCGGCCCAGCCCCGACGGCAGCTCCCAGCTCACACTTTCTCAGCAAGGTCTAAATCTCTGCCAGCACAGGATGAGAGGGACAAGGAGTTAGGAGCTGCTGGTGTTGCACTCCAGCTTCCCCTGCCCTGGCTGTACGACCAGAATGCACTTGTGGGACTTCAAGGGGCCAGGAAGACCAGAATATAGGCACAAGTTTCTTATTCAACTTCTGGCAAAAATGTAACAAAAAGCAGTTTCTGTGACTGCACAGGGTCTTCACTGCACCGAGGGAAGGGCAACACACGCACACAACTGCAGCGCATGGATGTTCTTTATTGGTAACATCAGTGGAGCACCAGTAAACCATTACTGACTGTAGTGGTGACACACAGCTGAGGCACATGCTAAGGCACTTTTATTATATAAAAAAAAATTAAATTCTTCTGTGACAGCAATTGGGACAGGAGGGTCCTGTGTTAGGGTGCTTCAGGCATACAGTATGGTGCTTCATATTTAAATCTCACTTTGCTCATAAGTAGGTCTAAATGCAGCATATACAATATGGTTAAGAATACAGGTAAATCCAGCAACCAGTGTACAGTGTAGAAAAGTAAAGACTATCTATATATAACCATGGTCCCAAGAGAAAGGCAGTGATAAAAGACCTTTATTTTTTTTTCTTAATTACTTATTACAAGAAATACAAAGGCCTTACATATATCTGTGCAGATTAAAGGGTTTTTAATATACTCTTAGTCAATGGTGCACAATAACTAATCCCAACCCCTGGTTACAGAGCAGGTGCAAGAGGCTTGGACATGTCAATAAGAGGAATTTCCCTCCCCTTATCCCCTCCCTCTGCCCACAACCCTATTAAATTCCTCTAGATTCTGTCTATTACCATTAAATATATTTGGTCCCCTAGAGATTCTTGGACAAGCACAAGGACATTGCTCTGCTCCCCCAGCCTGTCATAAACTACTGGTCCACACTACCTTAGATGAAACCGCTCAGAGGCAGATACAAACAGGACATCATTGCACTTCAAAGATCTGTCCAGACAGGAAAAAGAAGAAGGGAGGAAAAAAGAAAAAAAAATGGAGGAAAAAAAAAAAGAAAAAAGAAAAAAAGAGAACTTTGGCAAGTCCCCCAGGTAAGTGGTCCCAAGAGGAGTTTCCCTCTTCAGTCCTCCCTGGAAACACATGAAAGAAGAAAGGGCAAATTGCCATGGCCAAAGCACACCGTTTTTCCTGAAACTGCTCCCAAACCACATGGGTGGGCAGATTAAAAGAGGCAGAAGTCTGAGGTCACTGAACATGATTGCCAAAAGCAAACAAAGAGGGAGGGGAAAGAATACAGGACGAAGCTTCCCTGCAGCTAGAATTGAAGACAAAAGGAGATTTACAGCAAAAATAATCTTTCCCTAACCCCACTCCCTCCAAACTGTGTAAGGATTTACCAGCAGACATGGCACAGACAGTTCTACAGGCCTTTCCAGTGGCCAAACTGCTGGTCAAATTTCAGAGCCCTGACTCTTTGGCATTAAATACAAAGAGGATTAGAAACTGCAAAGAGGAGAAAACTAGAAACACAGATGCCCGATGGCTCCAGATGCACAGACCTGGGCTTGCTCTGCAGACCCCCAGCCAACTTGGGAGAGGGTTTGCTCAAAGTCCAATGGAAGAGGAGAGGGTTGATGGGTCGCTCCCTCATGTGTAACCTGGGTCAAATGGGAGGACTTATTCAGTAGCTTTGGCATCACCAGCATCTGCTTTGCCATCCACTTCCTCATCGGAGCACTCTCCTGTTCCCTTCCTGACCATCCGGCGTGTCATCACAAACGGTAGGTCCCCACGCCTAGGGAAGGACACAGGGCATGTCAGCAACATTCCACGGAACTCACAGGCAGGACAGGCTCTGGGAGGAGGTAAGGAAGCACCTGGCCCCGCTGTTTGCTGTGGGCAGCTGCACAAAGCCCTTGCTGCACTGGCTGCCAAAGCGTGGCACAAAATGCTCCTCCTTACCTGAGTTTGCTCTTCAGGGAGCTGACTTCTCTATTCATTGCATCTGCTGTTTCAGTGGCATCCTCCAGCTCCCGTTGGAGCTTCCTACGGGATGCATTGGCTCGCTGGGCCTCCTCTTCTGCTTCCTCCAGCTGGCGCTTCAGCTGCTTCAAGCGCATGTTTGCCTTGTCCGCCTGAGCATGTATGGGGCAAAAAATATTAAGTACTCAGTATTTCCCCCGAGCTGTGGCATAGTAGTTAGAGTAGCAAAAGCAGAGTTTCCAAAGCCCCCTCTTCCCTTTCTGAAGGGAACTGCCTAGGACTTGAGAGGTCCTAGTTTTTCTTTAAAAGAATTACATTTTCACCCGTTTCATCTTGTAATTACTACAGTGACAGAGAAGAAGTGAAATCCATAGGATGGTGAATGCCTTGGTCATAGAAGGGAAAGCCTGCCCCTCAGAAGATTCACAGACACTGCAGGTCACTGCACCCACCTGATCTTTGAATTGCTCAGCATTACGCCTCTCATCATCCACCTGTAGCAGGATGTCCTTCAGCTTCTTCTCGGCACGGCGCACCTGCTTGCTGGCAGCCTGGCGCTCCCTGAACACAAACACAGGGGGGCTCAGACAACAGCTCATCTCCCACTTCCCCAACAACATCACCTGACCTGGGCAAGTTAGAAGTGAGGAAGATAGAAAAGTCTTCCTTAACTTGGGAAGAAAAGGGGATGGGAAGCAATGTTCCCCAGAAATGACCAAAAGGCTGATGTCACATGAACAAGAGCTACAGAGGAGCAACAAGTGTACCACGGCTAGTTTTAGGAGTGGTTAAATTCAGAAGAAGCTATAAGTGTCTACTGTGAAAAACAAGGAAGGTGTGCCAAGATCTTACTTCTGTACCACTCTGTATACCTAGGATAAAGCTCTCACTCAGACAAATCAGATTTAAGAAGTGCTTAAAATGCCAGAAGGAGTGGAAGGTTGTAAAGCAGACAGTTTCTCCTAGTACATACTTTGTCTCCATGTCCAACTGCTCTTCCAGCTGTGCTATCTTTGCTTCCAAGGCCGTGATGGTAGCCTTGTACTTGGACTTGACGGCGCTCTCCATCTCCTGCAGTTTGAGCTTGAGCTCCTTGTTCTGGCGCTCCATCTGCTGGCGAGCGTTCTCGTTCTTCTGCGCGTTGCTGCGCTCGGCATTCAGGTCGGCGTTCATCTGATCGATCTGCAGGGAGAGAGAGATAACGATGCCTCAGTACAGCCAGTGCTCCTGGCTGAAAGGCTCATTTATTTCTCAGACTCAAAAAGAACAAGGACCCTGAGGGTGAGCTGAATACTTGGAATAACTCCGGTGCAGAGGGAGCTGTCTGTAGGCAGGACACTTCTCAAAATATCTTAGTTTACCCAGATTTTCAAAGTAATTCCTTGAATAATAGGTTTATCAACATCCTCTTAGGGCTAACTAAACTTGCCAGTCACATTCACTGTCCTCTAGGTCTAAGGTCATGGTCTGGCACTTAACACAGTAATTATCAGTCTGATCCAATATAAGTGTTTTACTAACTTATTTTTTATTTGCTATCTGTCTACTTCCACTACAAAGCAGCAGTTTAAAAATACTGACTTTCAGAGGTAAAAGGGCAAGAACTTGTCTACTTCCAAGCCAGAGCTCTGGCTGATAGTCAGCCAAGTAGAGAACTACGCTCTCATCTATCAGAATGAATGGACCCTTTGGAAAACCATCAGCCCAGCTCCTTACCACCTTGGAGTGGTAAGAAAACAACATGCTTGACTCTCAAAAAAGTTGGGCAGACAAAATATGGCACACAACAGGCAGATCAAGATCATGGTTTCTATAGCAGCCTAACAAATTTCATATGTTCAGTCCATTTGAAACAGCACAGAACTGGCAGAAAAGTAATTTTCCAAACACACTGTGGCACTCTTCAGCATGTCAAGTTGGAGCAGCATGCCACAGATCATCTTTCTCAATATCCCTTAATACAGAAAAAAGGGACTGGGAGGGGGTTGGTTTGGTTTAAAATAAACTTGGGAGATTGTTCCAGCTACCCAATAATTTTAAACGGCCAAAGCCAGTGAGTTAACATCAATTTTGGCTGCTATTTTCTGTACTGTGGTATTCAGCTGTTTCATCTTGCTCACACCTATGGCCTTCTGAGGGCCTGCACTGTGCACAAGGCAGTTGCTGGCATTACTCAGAGCACAGTTTGACAATTCACAGACACCAGAGAACCCCCATGGACCACTGCAGCCTAAACAGGTACCTGAAGATTTGCCTTCTTGAGCCGGTCATTGATTATCTCCGTGTTGCCCTGTTCTTCTTCTAACTCCTCCTCCAGCTGAGCTATCCGTGCCTCCAGGCGCCTCTTCTCCTCCATGGCCAGTGCTCTATGGGACACAGAGTCATGAAACCATTAAAGCAGCACTGATAGCATCAATGTCTTGGGGAAAACTCATCACTTGTATACAAAATTAGCTCAGTCTTTAGAAATCAGAGGGAATACAGTGTGTCCTGCAGTCTACAGAAAAATAACAGGCCAGGAAGTGTTTTCTCACAGCAACTCCTCCTCCCTCAAAAGGGGAGCATTACTCACCCTTTACCACTGTTGTTGGCAATCTCATCAGCCAGCTCATCCCTCTCTTGCTGGGCCTGGCGCTTGGCACGCTCAGCAGCTGCAAGTTCCTGGAATGAAAACGAGACAGACAGTGATCCAATAGGAAGCTACCAATTAATGAAGCATAGGAAAATGGAGTTACTGGTAATGGCTGGTATGGTCTCTACCATAATCCAAAGCTAATTATATGACGTGGCCTGTTCCCTGTCCACTCCACAGCCTCGTTTGCTTTACATGCTCCTATCACAGCTGTCAGAAAAGGACCAAATTTTGCATTTTGAATTGGACCTCATATTTGAGCAAAAAGTACAAAAGAAAGGAAATAAACACTCCAGCTTAGACTGCTGCATATAGTTCTTGGCCAAAGAAAACAAACCAACCCTTGACTTTCATACATATTCCATTACCTCCTGCAACTGGATCATCTCTGCCTCCATGCTTTTCAGCTTCTTCTCATTTTCTTTGGCCTGAGCCAAGATCTCTTCTCTGGAAGTACGTGTGTCCTCCAGCTCCCGCATGTAATCCTTCATTTGTGCCTGAAAATGGAGAACAGAAAGGGATGAATCTCAGAGCATTCATATTAAGAGATGTGGTTTGTTTGTCTTATGGGAAACATGGATGGAAAACAGAAATAGGGATTAATTACTCTTCAGAAACCACAAAGGTTGCTGTAAAAACAAAAGGAATCATCCTTTTTGCATTTCACAAGTAATATGTAAAAATATCAATGGAAGCAAATGGAATTGCTTATTTGTAGAAAAAGAAGTGTTGGCAGATAAATGGAGAGGACAAGGGAAGGTACAGGAAGCTTTCTAGTGAAGCAATGGAATGAACAGTCTAGGGAGGATTTAGTTTTACTTAAGAACAGGTCAATCAACTGCTTGCAGGAATTTAAAAAGCCCAACAGAGCGATCTTGGGGCAGGAGTAGGCCTCAGTGTTACTTAAGGTCCTCTAGCTTTGTGGCTCTGTAATCCTTTCCAAAAACACAGCACTAGAAGCAAGCACTGGAGTGAACTTTGCCTACAGCTTGTCTCCCAGGGAGTTAAAACAGGCAGATTGGGATTAGAAAGATGCTTGAAATGCCAAAAAATCTTTCACAGTGAACTACTGCAAGATTCTGCTGCTCTTGTGACACTGATGAATTGTTCTGGCAAGGTGAAATCTTGCATGCTGTTTCCCCGGCTAAAAACTCTGCCCTGACAGCTCAAACAGCTGCAATGTTTCACCTGCAGTTTGCGCAGCTGCTTGATGGCTTCTTCACGATTCTTGTTAGCAGTGTCTATATGGCTTTCCAAATCCTTCAGGTCCATCTCGAGCTTCTTCCTGGCAGCCACAGCCATGGAGCGCTGTTTTCGTTCATCCTCCAGTTCCGCCTCCATCTCCCGAACCTGTGTGGAGCAGCAGAGGCATCAGCATTTCAGCTCCTTTGTTTGCCAGCACACACTTTTTGCACTCCCCTTTCAAAGGCTGCGTAAGTGCAAGCATGTGACTTGTCTTCATTCTCCCTGGCAGGGGGATGGGGCTGATATTCCTCACTAATAAAGCCCCACAGGTTCCTGTGATAGACAAAGACTATTGGAACATTCACACACACAAGGGAGGAAGTCTCTCACAGCTTTGCAATATTGCTTGGAGGATTAACATTAACAACAACCTTTGACTTGGCACTGTCTGTCTGACTATCTTTGGACACAAGTGCCTTTGTGTACAGAATACATTGGGGATTTACAGAGCAGTTCTTACTTGTCTGATCAGCTGTTTCTTCTTCTCTTCATTCTGTTCATCACGCCCCTGGAGGTCCCGGTCAAACTGTGCCTTCATAGCCTGTTGGTTCACTTCTAGCCGCAGTTTGGCATCCTCTGTGGCCTGCAGTTCATCCTCCAGCTCTTCCAGCTGTGTCTTCATCTCCTCCACCTGCTGCTCCAGGGCTCGCTTAGCTTTCTCCAGCTCATGGACCTACAAGACAGTACCACATGCGAGGTTTCTGCAGACAGTGCAGACAATTTAATCTACCCTAACAGAAAAAAGGCTAAGAGCAGCCACTCACATCAGACAAGATACAAAAACATTGCACCTGTCCTTTGTATTAGGGCAGATGCATGCTGTCAGTCTGAACCACTGTTAGTGGTAATTACTCTTAGTTCTGGTTTTGTGTGTGTGTGTGTGCATGTGTGGTGGTGGGGAGAAAGGGAAAAGCATTTGTCAACCCAGTCCTGACTTAGTGAAGACTTATCACAGCTGGACACCCCTGGTTCTGACAGAATTCAAGAAAATACTTCTTAGCCTCTGAATATATTCCTTCCCTTCATTAATGTAACTTTTTTTTTTTTTTTAAAATATTGGGAGATAATGTCTTTTACTGCCTGGTTAATTGCTGTATTTATCATATCAGGTTCACACCATACCTTCATCTCTGTCACAAGGATACCAGGTAATTTTCAGCTTTACCACTGCCTCATTTGGGTTATTTCCAATTCACCTTTACCACTTACTGATGTAATACAAACATAACATTTGCAAACTCACAATGTATCCAGTACTCTCTACAACTTTTCCTTTGTGTTACCACTGGCATCAGCTTTTTGCAGTACAAAAGTAACAGTATCGACTGTGTGACATTTCCTGCCCAGACACTTTAACTGAATACTTACACTTTTCCCAACGTCATCCTTTGAGCTCATGAGATCTTCCATCTCTGCACGGAACTGCTTATTGACTCGTTCCAGCTCAGCCTTCTGCTCTATGGCTTCTTCCAGGGCTCTGGCCAGGGACAGGGCCTTGGTCTCCTTCTCACGGGCCTCTGCCTCAGCGCGGTCCCGTTCCTCCGCATACTTGGCAGAGATGGTCTTCTCCTCTGCCAACAGCTACAAGAGCACAGCATCAGTATGCTGAGAAATTACTGATCATTTGCTAAATAGGTAAACATGCGTCATTTCATCAGGGCCTTCTTAACAGTGTTGTTCCATGGATAGAAGGAATCAAGAAAATGCAGCTTCAGAAAATGAAGTGTGCCATCCCACCCCTAACAACTGTGCTGACCCCAAGTAAACAAATTCCTGATTTCCTAGGCCTCCAGCCTCTTATTTTCAACCTTCTCTGAGATGATTTGCAAACAACACTTCAAGCTCAATCTTGGTTTTGATATAAATGCTATTCCTTTGGGAAAAGGAACATTGCTTAACTTTCTATTCATAGTACAAAATTAATTTACATCTATTAAAGCTTTTTTCTCCACTCTATGTGCTCTGCCTTAGTTCAGAAATAAATATGCATTCTCCAAGCAGTATTATTTAGGTATTCTTAAAGCAGACTTATTCATAAGATGTACCTACTGAATGCTTATGACTGAAGTCATACCTGATCAAACTTCTTCTGCTTCTTCTCTAGATTGGAGACAATCTGCCGCTGATGATCCAAGTCCACAGCAAGGTCATCTAGCTCTTGCTGCAGGCGGGTCCTTGTTTTTTCCAGCTTGTCATATGCAGCTGTCTTCTCTTCGTATCGCTGGCTCAAGCCCTCCAAGTCCTTCTGCAGCTTCTTCCGGGCTTCCTCTGCTGACTCAAGGCAGCCCAGACCATCATCCATCTTCTTCTTTGCATCTATTGCCTAAAGGACCAGAATTGCACATGAAGCCACAGAAAATGTTCTGTGCAGTTTACCAACACCAGAAGTTTAGGACTTCCAAGTAAGAGAGTCTGCTCATTTCTGAAGGTACTACTCCCTGCTCAGATAGTGTATGACTGAATTCCCAAAGGAATTCCTGGACAGAAATCTATGAATGGTTCCTATGATTATCATCAGAGACCTCCTCATTTCTTCTCACTCAAATCAGCAAAATCACCCTTTCCAGGAAAGGTTGTGCTACTAGAAGTCAATTCTGCATTTAAATCTTATTTCTCTAAAGACAGACATGTACTTATCCTTCTTCTCAAGTTACTGGTTTATGGGATGCAGACTCTGTACCTGTTGCTGAAGAATAGAGATCTGTTTCTCCAGGTTTCTCTTTGCCTCCTCCTCTTCTTCCAGTTGCTCCTTGAAAGCATTCTTCTCATCCTCCATTTGCTTCAGCTTAGTGCTGAGGCTCAGTTTGAGGCGAGTCTCCTCCTGCAGCAGCTCCTATAAAGCAAACATCCCAGTGGAATTCAGCACCACGCGTTGGATTGAAAGGCTCACAATCCTCACCCACTCTCTCCAGGAGTGCTTCTGAAGTTGAGTTTAAGCATGCAACTAATTTCACAGACAAGACAACTGAAGACAGAATTTAAATAACTTCCTTTCAGTGAGTCAGTATAGAAACAAAATATTCAGAAGGGTCGTATTCTCTCCTACACTCTAATCATTAAAGTATACTGCTTGCCACACAAGCCTTTCTCAAGGCCTTACCACACAACCTTTTCCACAGTCCTTTCTCAAGTCCTCCAAGTAGCACTGAAAGTATTCAGACCTTTCCCAGTAATAGCATGACTGTGCTCTGCTACGTGTCTCTTTCATATTCCAATATCAAAGGAACACACATCAGGCCCAAGTGCTTGTGCATGGTAAAAACAATGTTGGTCTCAGCAGAACTGTACAGCACTGGTCATTTACCAGCTTAGGGCACAACAGCATTGACTGACTTATGCTGCCAGTGCTTGAGCTGAAGGATCTGTAAAGATTAACCAATCTTCAAAGTAGTGCAGAAGTTTTGTATTGTGCCCTATCTTTGAGTCTGTTTTTTAAAGAGTATTAAGTAGACAGAACATCAATGACTGTTCAAGGTTACTTATTATTGATTTGCTCTTCCTTTCCCTTCCAACCTTCTTAGCACTCCATGCTTGACCTTATGAGTCATATTCTGCTAACTGTAAATGTTTGTTTTTCCCAAAGCGTAAGACCGGGAATGATTTATTTCCTGAAAAAATACAAAATTATTTCATTCTATCACTTCCCCAACATCCACTGGGAAATAAAACTTCCTGCTTAATTTGACAAATTTACTGGAAATCACACACGTGTACACACACACACACACACAGAGACAGAAACCCTGTCAAACACTTGACCCTGAAGATCTCAAACAAAGAACTTCATTCCAGTCAGCTGAAGCATGGAAGTGCTCTCAGCTGTAAAGGTGATAGAGCAGGACTTCTAAGCCCAAGACAGGGGAAGTCAGATATGTTCCACAGGCTGAGAAAGCAGAAGGAAGATAACCAGCTTGTTTCTGTAGAAATGCTCTCAATACCATGCAGTATAAACCCCTTAGTACAAAAAAACCCCAAAAAAACCCAAAACCACCACCCAGAAAAAACCCCAAAAAAACAACCAACCAAAATCCAGACCCAATCCTTTGAATTGTTGTATAATCAGTACTCAATGGCATCTATTTCTCCCTTTACCAATTTGTAACAGACACACAGTTGTCTTGGTATCCAAAGCTCTCACCTGTGTATCCTGAAGCTGTGATTCCAGGGCAGAGAAATCCTTTGCTAATTTGATTGATTTACTGTCAGACTGGTTCAAAAGACCTGTGACATTGTCCAACTCAACCTGAAGGAGAGATCAGAGTATCAGTTACTGAATGCATCAGCAAAAACAAAGACAGGAAGAGTTGAGCACCTATGATACCTAAAACTGAAAACGGAGGTATCTCTCAACAGGAGGGCATATGTATAATCTTTCAAGGAATAAACGTATCATTTCCACAGCCCAGGAATTAAATATGAGAAGCTGAAAAGAGATTTTTATTTCAGATCATCTCTACTGCAACAGCCTGCTGATTTTGGTTGGTTTGGGTTAACATGTATATGAAATTTTAGCCTGGTAAGCAATTGCAAAAATTTTTATTAATCTGTCTTCTATTTTATACTATCTGCTTCAAGATTCTATTTGGAGTCTCAAAATTACTTTTTTAAACTTCAAAAGGTTGTGCATATGCTGGCAATGTTCAACTTTTGATGATAACCCTTCATAAAGGAGAAGGCCAAAGACAATGTTTTATGTCACTCTATGGGATTTGCTGCTCCTTTGAAGAAAGGAGGAGAAACTCAAATTCCCACATCATCCTTGAGCTATCAACCACGTGACAAGACTTCCAGACACTGTCTTCTACATGAGTTACACAACCACCAGTCTGTGTGTGCCACTCCAAGTACTCCAGCAGCTGAGTGCTCACAGAGCGTGCTGTGCAAACCATTGCCTGCCTTCAGAGGGCACAGACACTCTGACTCCTTGAGCCTTACAAAACTCAAAACAGCAACTGGTTATTTCACCTTCTCAGGGTTGCTTAAAATAAGTAACATCAATCCAAATATCCTGATCTGGCAATGAGTTAAGGAGTTTGCATAGTACCTGGGAAGCAAATGATGGATTTGCTGTTTGTAGGAACATTATCCTCAGGAAGAACAGAATTTTTAAACTAGCCATGGGAGACACCACCCTACAACCTTTTCTCTTGAGCCCTGGGTTGAAGCTAAGGAAAACCCATGCCACTCACCTGCAGTTTGTTAACCCTCTCAGCCAGTTCAGTCTTCACTCTTTCGCCTTCTGTGAATTTCACCTGCAGTTCCTGGAGCTGAGCATCCACTTTTTTCCGCTTGTGCTCAGCATCACCTTTGCCCTGCAGAAGAGCCTTCACCTCATTGGACAGTTCAACCTTCTCACTTTCCAGAGCTTGTTTTGCTTTTTCAAGATTTGCTTTCACCTGAAGAGGAAAAGAAAAGGCAGCAAAATCCCTCAGACTTTGGCAGGATCCACTGAGTACCTGTTTTTTCAACAAGAAAGCTAATGCTGTATGTTTAGCAGTTAAGTTTCAGACTCCTTACTCAGAAAAAAACCAAGATGAACAGTCTGTCACTGATTATCAGGAGACAATCTAACAATCAGAGAAGACAGCAATGCAGAAAAAGGTCCTGCACCATCAGATTTCCAAATTAAAGGTTGTACAAGCTAACAAGTGCTAGCAGTGAGAAGAATGTCTTAGCTATGTAGTGTAACATGCCTAACAGGAGAAAAAAAATGAATGTCACTATTTGAAACAGCTTTATATACGTTTCATGGAGAAAAATTATCTACCAAGGGAAGAAGAACACATGTATGAGTATCATGAACACTTTGTGCTCCTCTGCACTGGCATTTCAGGGCGCTTGATTGCTTTGGCCTTGTGTTTTCTGTTCCACATACCCGTTTGGTTTGTTCTAACTGCTCTGCCAGCTCTTCAATAGCTTGTGAATGTTTCTGCCTCATCTCTTGGATTTGAGCCTCATGAGTCTTTGCCTCATCTTCAAGGGTCTTCTTCAAAACTGTTACTTCTTGTTCTCTCTTTGACCTGCAAAATTCACAAATTCCATTTAGATGCCAAGGAGGGAATCAAATAGAGGTGTACATCCACCAACAGCATCTCTAATGCAAAAAAATGCCAAGATCTGTTTAAGCTACAAAGATACTTCTCAAAGGTAGCACTAAGCACTGCATCCTTCTTAAGTGCAAGGTGGCAGCATTATTTCTGCCTAAGTAGTAACAGCCTGAAAGTACCAATGTTTCAAGGGTGCTACTAATACTTCAGTTAGGGAGCAAATCAACTTTCTGACATCAGGTGAGGTAATGCAGTCTTGACTAGGGCTTGCACACCACCTCCTTCTGTAGTCACTGAGGCTGCTAACCAGTGATAAAGGCAGACTTGCTATGGTAAGAGACTAATACAGCAGCATTATTAAGAACAGCCAAAACCAAACCCAAATAAAGATAACACAGCCCCATGCTGGAGTTACCTCAGCTCCTGCTGAGCAGCTGTAGAATCTAGTGTGTCTTCTAGCTCTGTTTTCAATGCTTCCAGCTCTTCTCCCAGATCCCGCTTCTGCTTTTCAGCTTTATTCCTGAATGCTCTCTCTGACTCCAGGTCTTCCTGCAGCTCAGTGATCTGAGATTCGAGTTCCCTGATCTTCTTCAGGGCCATGTTCTTCTGAGCTGCCTCTTCTTCCACTCTGTGTTCAACATAAGGTTCTGGTCAGAGCCAGACTTAAACCATACACAAATTAAGACAAACTGTCCTACCAAAAATAATCAAGAAAAGCTGGTATTGGTCAGCTCTACAATGTTATATTCAGACATTGATCCATATATGATCTACAAATTCTAAGCTCTATCTCCCAATACTTGAGACAGCACAATTACTCACCTTAAAGAAGGGGACAGAGAGAGACTGACAACAGAAGAAAGCAGAAGAGAAAGCACCATTTTACATTGGAAATTGGAGACTTTACTGAGTAGATGAATACAGCAACTACCAGAGGGACAGTGTGTTGCCTCTACTTTTTAATCCCATTTTAAGGATTACTACTCCAGTCAAATGCATGCAGTGCCTATTGCATCCATAATCTAGATCTGTACAGAGAATGTGACAGTGAGCAGCAGCTAAAGAACTCTAATGCCAAGGACATGGATCTTAAATAGTCCACAGCCTAAAATACAACATCCACAGATTGCATTTATCCCTATTCACCCTGTTCCAAGTGACACAAGACAAGAAATACTTCCCAACCAGGTGGTCCTTGAACCCCACAGGTCAGGTTCTCACCTAGCTAAGGCTGCCTGCAGCTCCTCTTCCTTCTTGGCCAGCTGCATTTTGAGTTCTGCAATCTGAGCCTGCAGCTCAGCAATCTGGTCATGCAAATCAGTGGAGTCCCCTTCAAGCTTCCGACGAGTCTTTTCCAGCTCTTGCCTCTGTTTTTCTTCGCGTCGCAGGCGTTCTAATGGAGATGGGGACACGTTAAGTAACACAGATGACACACTCAGAACATTGTATGAGCACAGACAAATAGATCTATTTAAGCAATACCTTCCTGATAACACAACTGCCCAAACTGTAGCTGGACTGCATTATTTTGTCAGGACCTACACATGCATCTGCTCTGTATTTTGCCCACAAAATATATCTGGGCAATTTCACTTCCCCTCACCTTGCACCCAAAAACTCCTTTTCCCACTATCACTGTAACTGGCAAACATAATGCCAGACTCATGCCACGCAGGCATAAGTACCCATTTAGTGATGCTGAACAAAAGGTCTGCTCTCTCTTTACTGAAACTAAACAGGCAGTCTCCAGAATACCCTTCTAGAACTCTGAAGAACTTGTGCAAACAGGCTATCAGAAACAGCACTAACCCTGACAGATTGATGCTGCTGGAAGTAGAAAAGTGGAGACACTTCCACAGCAGGAAAAGAAAGAGAACCAGCCTCTCTTCTCCATTGGCCTGGCTGTTTTGGAGAGGATTTTATTTAGATCAAGGGCTCAGCTGACTAGGCACATAACCTTCAGCCACACAGAGCACAGCTCTATCAAACTGATCAATAGCTTACACACTATAGACTAATTTTTAACCCTTCAGAAACTCAGGAGGACAAACTCTTTCAGAAACGAAATTGAAGTTCAACAAATTTTAACAAGAAATCACCCAAAACTAATCAGGCAAGGTCTTTACAGGTTCTATCTTTAAAAAAAAACCCCAAACCACCTTCAAGGTCTGTGATCATGGCCTCGTGCTTATTCTTCAGTTTGGCTAAACTCTTAGATTTTTCCTCTTCCTCTGTCAGGTTTGTTGTAAATTCAGACATTCTGTCTTCCAAGAGTTTCTTTTCCTGCAGAATTGAGAAGGCAGAGTCAAAAGTGTTGCTGGAATTAGAGGGTATTTTTCCAGATCCGGCTGCTTAGAAATATCAATGTCATAAGTGCCTATTCTTGCTACAAGGAAACTCAGAAAGAAAGAAATACTTTCAGGATCACAAACAGAAAGTTGCATTTAAATTAAAGATTTGTATATGATAGCCCTTTCAAAATTGAAAGGGAAGTCTGTTTATAAAATAATTTGATACTGTTTGGCATAACAATGCATCACAAAAAGTTTGCTCATGGATCATTATTTAATCAAGGTTATTTAAATATCATACAACACTGACTGTTGAGAATACAGGCAGGCAGTTACTTTCAAAAATTCAGGTCAGAATTCTCGAAGACAAGACTGTATTAATTAGTAAGTTTCCCTGTAATAGGGAGAAGGTCAGCCTGCAGTGGTTTTGTCCAAGAGAAACATTGATGCATCTTTGGCTTGTGGAAGAAGATGCAGGAGTCTTACCTTAGCCAATTTGAGATTCTGATCTTCCAGAACGAGCACATCTTCTTCCAATTTCTTCAATTTGGCCTCTGTGGTCACTTTTTCTAGCTGCAGCTTCTGCCTTGCACTTTCCTCTTCCTCAAGCTGCTCCTCTAGTTCCTTCACAACACCCAAAGAAAAACAAGGTATTTGTCAGTGCTGCTCACCAATCCATGGAACAGCACAGTTTTAATACTAGAATGGAAGGTTTCTTCACCCTTCCTTCAAGGTATAATTGGTAGGTCCTAGACTGACATCTCTGCCATGACTTAATGCAACATACTGCACGCCAATCAACAATTTTCTGGCAGAAAAAACAATGCTATGTTGCAAAGAACACTACCATTCCTAAAACAAAGCAAAGACTTGTCTAAATTATTTGAGAAGTGGCCATCACCTTCAAGAATGAAACAGCTCATTCCAGTCAACTGACTGAATGCCTCAGGCTCAGCACCAGAACTGCTGCATTCTATTGCTGTTTCCACAGATGGATTTTCCTATGCCTCTTTCCCTACCTTCTCTCTAACTTCCCTCCAAGCTGAGGCAAAAGAACCACTCTAACCCATACTATCCTCTTTACTGACAAGAGACAGCTTTCCTAAGGCATTACCTGGATGTTCTGCTGCATTTTCTTCTTTTCAGCCTGAAGATGTTGACATCGTTCTTCCTCTTCCTCCACCCTTGCTTCCAGGTCATGACATATCTCTTCCAGTTCTTGTTTCTTGGCTGTCAGGCGAGCCCTTATCTCCTCAGCTTCAGCACACAGTTCAGTTTCTGCTTGCAACTGTTCCTGCAGCTGCATCTTCTCTGCCATTAGCTACATTGGATGCAAAGCCAGAAATAAGACAAGCTCCAATTCACCAAAGCACTTAGCAATATGTGTTAAGTGAAGTACTATGCTCCTCTGTTTCACAGTTACAGTCTTAAACACTGCAGTAGTCCCCTGCTGTTAACCAAATGCTAAATATTAAAACACAGTTTTAAGTGTGTGTTCTCCTTCACAAATCAGGTGCTGCAACCTCAAATCATTCACAAATTTCTCAGGACCATATCCATTTGAAATACGGATATTGTCTATTTCCCCTTAAAAAAGTAACGAATAATTACCAGCCCTATGGGAAAAAACAACCCTGCTCCCACCTTCTGTGTTCCGAACAAAAAGGATTCCATTAATGACAAGACTGAATTCAACCAGCTTTCTGTAACACTCAGCCAAAGAAGACTTTTCTTCCTGTAACGGCTACAGAAGGGCAATAGGTAGTCACTGTACAAAAAGACCTACTGCAGGAAATGAGCTGCAAGAAGGGCAAAGGAAAGTGAACAAGAGGCAGCCAAGTCATGTTCTAGCCAGTTGGAATGCTGCAGTTTGTCCATCAGACCAGGAAAGCAAAGGAGGTGCTCTCAAGCAGTTGGACAGGTGGAGAGAGAACAATTTGTACACATCAGATTTGCAACTCACCTGGGCCTGGAAGGTCTCCATCTCACTCAGTCTATTTTCTGCAGCCAGCTGCTTCTCCTTGACCTTTATTAGTTCTTCTTCCTTGGCCATCATCTCCTCCTCCTGTCTGCTCACTTGCAGAAGGGGCTTCACCTGAAAGGGAAACCAAGGGAATGAGATGTGTATAAGGAATAACAAAAACATAAAGAAATGCTCTTGTACTTGAGATAAGCATTAAACAAACAACACTTCAGGTAAGTGTCTTATATGAAGGACCAACTAGAAATCAACTATTTTGTTGTGAACACTGGAGGAATCATACAGGAGTAGATATCAGCCAGTCTGCCAATAGCACACTTTCTGCCAGTCCATTTATTTTCCTCCAGGATGGGATTCTCCTCCAGGAAAGAGTTCAGTAAATTCCAGACCCTCAAGGGTTAATAATGAGAGAATAAAAAAAGTTGCCATACAATTGGGAAAATCACAGGTAAGTCAATGTCATATAGGTGGACTTCTGTAAGGCCTTTGGCATGGTACCCCACAAGATCTTTCTCTCTAAACTGAAGAGACATGGATTTAATGGGTAGAGTGTTTGGTGATTGAGGAACCAGCTGGAATGAATCCAGAGGAGGATTCTGCCCCTCGGCTCTGGTGAGACCACACCTGGAGCATTGCATCCAGGTCTGGGGTCCTCAGTCCAGGAAAGACATGGACTTGAGTAGGTCCAGAAGGTCACAAAAACAATCAGAGGGCTGGAGCACCTCTGCTATGAAGACCAGCTGAGAGAGTTGGGGCTATTCCGCCTGGAGAAGGCTCCAGCGAGACCTCAGAACACCAGTCAGTACCTAAAAGGGGCTTCACGAAATAGAGGGGACTAAACTTGTTAGGAAGGCTTTTTGTGACAAAAGGGTAATGGTTTTAAACTAACAAAGAGAAAATTCAGACTAGATATAAGGAAGAAGTTTTTTGCAATGAGGGTGGTGAAACGCTAGAACAGATTTTCCAGAGAGGTGGTGGACAGATGCCTGATCCCTGAAAACATTCAAGGTCAGGTTGGATGGGGCTCTGAGCAAACTGATTTAGTTGAAGATGTCTTTGCTCATCGCAGGGGGACTGCAAAGGGAAAACTATTACCTTGGTGAACAACCTCCACCATTGCCAGTTCCGCAGTTTCAAATAGGCGGCACAGTTTCTCTGAAGCACTTTCATAGCCGTCAACTGCTGCTGGCGCTTGGCAAAGGCTCTGCAAAGCAAGTGGAGATAAGATGAAGGAACCCAGAGCAGCACACAATTTGCACCATCAAGCCCTTTCTTACATACTTCTAAGAAGTATCTTAAGTGCTTTTTCTTTAGAAAGTTCCCTCTCAAAAAAAACCAGCCGTTTCCAGTGAACTTTCCCCTGATTTTCATTTTTTTTCTGCTCAGGTAAGAGTGGCTATTTTTTCCTTAATCCAATTTCCTATTTTAACAAAATTACCCTCATGTCTTCTGCTCTGAAAAGCTTTACTATCTTCACTTCCAAAAAGGGAGATCTGAGACAGAGGTGTGTTTTCCCACCAAACTGACAGGTACTACTTTTGATCTTAGAACTGTACCAAATTGCAGCCCCACTTGATAGCTTAAGAGAAGCCCTATACCTCCTGCATCAGTACTGTAGTAAGACTTTTCCATTTGCACCTTCACAGCACTTCTCCCAAAGACTTGATCTGCTGCATGGCATTCTTACAGAGAGGAACAGACTTTACTGCTCAGGTAGTTTCTGGGATACAGCACAGAGATTCTTGCAGGTGCCAGAAGTCTGGCATTACAGAGATGAAAAAACCCTAAAAGACCACCAACTGTTATACACAATAAATAAATCATAACCTTTCTGACAGAAAATAATTTCTAGACATAACAATTACTTTTTTTGAAGATAAGCTTGTACTTGAATGGGAGAAATACACGTTTATGATGTACTTTAAAAATCGTGGTACTTACTTTCTGGCCAGGTAGCCTCTGCAACATGCTTGGAATCCAATAATAACATCTGTGATCTTCAGGTCTCTCTCTTCTTCAAGATGAGCAAGGACTCCAGCTCTGAAAAACACTTTACTCTGTCCAATTCTGTAAAGGTTGGAATCCAGCTCCAATGCTTTGATCTAAAAAGAGAGAGAGAAGAATTCATGTTCTGCAAAGACTGTTTAATGTGAAACATCACAAAAGATATTTGTGGCTCATGGCTCTAAGACAGCCCTTCTCTACAATGAGCCAGTCAGGCAAATCAAAGTTGTTAACTCCCAATAAATTCCTGGTTTATCCCAATTAGAGGAGATGGAGCTCAGCCAAGCACAGCATCAACTGGAGGTAATCAGAGGCAGAAAATATGACAGAAAGCATAATTTAATACAGTATCACATCAAGTACTCAAATTACAAGGATGCTGTGAGGAATGCATGTCTAGTCCTGATGGCCCTCTTCCTTTCCTAGAAGAAACATATCTGTTGATCCTTCCCATTTACTTTTTCTCAGTCCTATCTTTGTCAAAAAAAGACACACCAGACCAACCTTCCTTCCAAGGATTTGCTGCCAATGCTTATATTAGCTAAGCTAAGAAGAATCAGCTATACTCCTGTAAGACAGAAAAAAGGGAATCCCTTACAGCCAGGTTCAGTTCAAACCTAGGCATCAAGCTAGAGCCAAAGCTTTCCCTTTGAAGCATGCAATTCTACAGAAACTAATTAGAGCCTTTGTTGAAAGCATTTGTCAGCAGCAGGCCATTACAAAAAGTTTACTGAAGCTCATACTTTAAGCATGTGCTAAAGATAGCACTAATGCTTCTAAGCATTTTGATTCTATGAATACTGCTGGCATGTCAAAGTATGCATCTGTGGAAATAGAAAGGTCCTCTTTGCCTAAGATTATTGAATCTCATGCTAGACAAAAGCCTCCATCCATGAAGCCAAGAGGAAGCTTTCTGCACCCTTTTCTCAGACAAAACATTTGACTTTGGAATTTTGGTCTGTGAGTACAAGTTATATTTAGCATAGAGAACTCCAACTTTTTAACCACACCCATAAAGTTTATTCTATTCAAGCCGAGTTTCTGGGATGTCTTACCATCAGCACGCAAGCCTGCTTTCCATCCATAAATCCTTTGGGAATTGCATTTGGAGTTAAGATTTCATATCTGAAAACGATAAAGTATCAGACTAGTCACACAAGTGAACTTGAAAACAACAAAACAAAATAAATCAGTGTGCATTCCTATGCCATTATGAGTTCAACAGTTTTTCAAAAAACACTGCACCTCTAGACAGCAGAGTATGAAGCAGCAGCCTTGGACAGGGTCCTCTATGCCTCACCTTAACTACATCCTTACCAGAGAAATTAAAAACATTTTTGGGAGGCTTTATGCCAGGGAATACCAAGATACAGATGTGTTGTCTTTGGAAAATTGGCAACCTAGTTGCAATAAAAGACTTCCGTTTTTGTACTTGTGTCTTAACTTTGCCAGGCTAAAGACTGCTTCAGATTCTTTTCTAGGGCTCACCTTTGTCTGAATTCCTGGAATACCACTCTGTTGGGGAAACCTTGACGACAAATACGGATTCCCTCCAGCACTCCATTACAGCGAAGCTGGTCAAGGACCAAGTGAGGGTCCAATTTTCCAGCCTAGTGAGGAAAATGCATATTTTATGAATATCACAAAGCTTTTACAAAAAGGGCTTGCCCCCTTGCCTCTCCCCCTCTCTTTTTTATAAAGCAGTCAGCTCTCTCTTCTCTAGTTAGAAGCAATGGAAAGCTTTTATGCCACCTTAACTGCAAAGATGAGTCTCCAAAATTTTAGTAAGCATACAGTTATTTAGGATGACCTTAAAAAAATACCCTGAGAAAACAGAGATCTTCCAGATCTCTTGTAAAATCTGACAAAAGCCATCAACCCAGCCACATGCCCCAGGAAGCCCATGTAAGAATGCATGGGCTGTGCTACTATAGCTGTCTTTACCTTTTTCTCATGGTTGGGGATAATGCAACGGACAAAGTTGGGGTTGGTGTTCCTCAGTGTAGCCATCAGTTTAGCCAGCTGTTCTTTGTAGAGCTGTCCCACTGTTCGGAACATTCCCTTCCTGGTTTTAAAGGCCCCTGGCAATGCAGTATCTGACATACCAGCTACCTGATCCAGCCCAACAATACGGTCCACTAGAGAGAGCACAGGAAAGGGCATTAAAATTCTCCCACAAACAAAGGAAGTATTGGGACATACAAAGAACATCTGGGTAGAACAGGATAAATGAGAGGAGCTGAAGGATCCTTTTTGCTTCATCTCTACACAGATGTCAACTCCTGTAGAAAATTTGTGCAGGGATAGGAGCAGGAAGGAAAAGAAAGCATCAGCTCACTACAGGAAGTTTGAGTGATGGAGTCAAACTTAATCCCAAATGTATTCTACTGATGCCCTGGATGACAGCACTGGAAGAGCAATCTAGAAGTGAGTTTCAGACGCTTCTACTTGCTTAGCTTAGAATGAAAAACAACAAGAGTTCTAGCTGCCAGCCCAGCAGAGTCAACTATTAGTTAACTCTGATCCAGAAGGGGCCACAGATAGAGAAAAAGCCCAGCTTCACTCTTGCATTACAAGCAGGACTGTCATAACCAATGATCAGAAAAGTCGTATCTACTTGTAAACTGAACAAGAACAGTAAAAGGCATGACAAAACCCAAACTTCAGGATACCACTGCTTGAGTTGTTTTTGGAGTACCAGTATTCTATGACACAGACATGAACAACAGCACTAGGAGAAAGTCAGAACTCCCTGCCCCAAGTTTCTCCACTATGCCACAGTGACATTCCAAGCATTGATGACACTATCACCTTGATGGATGGACAGATTTTATTTTCCCCCTCAACAAAAGTCAGCTAGATCTGATAGCAGCAGGGGCAAGAAGAAACTAAAGTTTTACTTTTTCCCATTGCTTTTCTATGTGGAGACAAAAATTCACCCATCCAGCAAAAACCAACTGTATCACTAAATTTCCACACCTCCAATACACTCTTATTAAGGGCTTTAAGCTACTCTTCACCATCTTTAGTGGTTGGCTGATGACTATATTCAGGCTCCCAGTTTTCACTTCAGAAAATACAGCAGCTTGTGCTCAACTGTCTTCTGATTAAAAAAAAAAATGCAGCTGCTAAAAGACACCCCTACAAAAGAATAAACTAGAAAGAATATTCTAATTCACAGCTAATATTAGCTAAAAACTGTTCACTTCTAGAGCAGATGCTGGAATAGGGTCAAGGTTGTCTTATGAGAAAGAAAAGAAGGTTATGTTACTAGATGACATCACAGGGAAATCCACAGAAGTGCATCCCAGACTGTGGCTGTGCCAATTCTCTTAATCTTGGGCCCTGCAATCTACTTCAAGATAGAGAAAAGGACAGTCACTTGCAACAGAAGATCCAGTCTAGAACAATAAATGAAAACTGCTAAGCTGTGGTCAGTTGACTTTTCAATCCTTAAAGTAGTCTCACACAGCAAAGGCCTTGTTAGGCACAATTTGCTGATGGCCATTTTTCATCCAGGACAAGTTCCTTTGCCAAACTTTCTTTTAAATGATCAGTTGCTGAAGGGAAATTTCTATACTAAAACCAGTGTTAAACTGGATTTCAGTTTCTATGCAGTCTCAGAAATCTTCCTTCTGTATCTTGCAAGAAATACAGCTGTGCTAGCTCTACATTCAAATAGTTGACAGGGATTTGTTCCTACCAAGTTATGCAAGAGCAACTTTTAGCACCTCAGTGTGTCTGCATTTTTGTATCTGCTTTCAAGGTGAATTTTATTTTTGTTTCAAAATCCATGAGGAGCTACTAGCACAAAGCAGAGGAAATGAATAAGAAAGACAGGCAGGTATGACAAAGGGACAAAGAGAAAGTAACGGAAGCATTTCTTGCATGGCTCTAGGATGCATCACACACATGACACAACAGCTGGGTTTCTCAGTCACCTGGTTCTAGATGAAGAATAGGAAAGTGTTGATAGAAATAGGCTCTCTGAACCTTCTGCATCTCTGCAACAGACAGAGACGTCAAAGAAAACCTACCACAGAAAGTGACAGTAACAGTAAGACTCAAAAGCAGATAAAACCCAGAGAAGATAGAGTAAAATACTGAACAACACTGCAGAAGGAGCACACTTAGCTGTAGGACTGAAAACAGATTCCACTTCAGGTCTTGAGTGTTGCAGCTATGCAAGCTGCTGGCTCATAATGGTGCATTCACATTTTATCCCAGTACTCCTCATTTTGAGACAGAATATATATGCAGCAAGCTTAACAGAAGTTGATGCAAATGTACCTTTCTTTTGAGTTACAGTAAACTTTTAACAAAATACCATGATCTAAGCAAAGGATGTTCCAGATAATGCTCATCTTGATGGCTTAGTCTTCAGGGGGAAAAAAGCAAAACAGCTCATCATAGGCTTTTGATGCTTAAGCTCTTTCACAGAAAAAAGAGCAAACAAATGAAATTAGGTTTAATTACATACCATCTTTCCACAGCTCAGAGACAAACTTATCCGATGACTGGTGGAGAAGAGTAGCAATGTTATCGTTCAGCGGATCCATGTTCTTCATCAGCCATTCATCTGCCTTGTAATCCACCTGGAGAAGATAAACACATCAAGAAGCTTGGGTGGGGGGCAGTGATTTTCTGCAGCCCAAAATCCAACATCATCTGGCACAGTCCAGCAACCTATCACCAAGGTTTGCACAACAACAGATTACCTACCCATTCTTGGATTTGCCACCTAAGTAAGCACACCTATGAATTTCCAACCCTTACAAAAAGCTGCATGTTCCATTCTGTCAGTAAAGGAAATGGATTTGCAATGCTAGTTTGTACCATCCAGAGTGTGACAGAAAAAATACCTGCATCAGCATTTTTGGTGATGAAGTCCTGATGCAGGTTTCTGAGCAGTACCTCCAGTCTCACCAAGTCACACAGAACAAATTTAAATTGCTGTCAGTTTTACATGTCTTGAACTATAAATATAGACATAACTTGCAGGCAAATCTCCTTAGGCCCTGTAACCTCCTTTGCAATGAAATATTTTCAGGAAATCTTTTGATGGTTTCTCATAGGCAACCTTTTTGGTAAGTAGCCATTTCTAAGAAGCAGTAGTTACGAATTAAATATCCCAACCTTCACATTTTAGTTATTAATTCTTTACCTTGCCAGCATAATGTATGATACAGAAGTCAGCTTTGTCTTTCAGCTGTTTTGGCTTCTGAAATTTTGGGTGGGTGCCTTGTTCTTGAACAACTTTTTCCACAAAGCTTTTATCTGTTGCTTTTGGGAACCAGCACTCTTCATCCAGCAGGGCCAGTATACCAGGAGGTCCAGCCTTAAAGAAGAGAAACATCAAAACATCAATAATTACATGACTGCAACAAAAATTACTACCTTTAGATGGCTAGAGGAGAAAAAAAAATGCCTAAGCCTGATCCACATCACATCCACCTCTTGTGTGATATCGGTTAAGCTACTTCCATTGTAAATATAAATGGTTAATAGTTCTTCAATATCCTCATCTGAATTCTGACCATTTTTATGGGAAAGTCTCTCCCATGACATTTGTCTAGGTTGTTTTTTTGGGAAAAGATATCTTTTAATAGAAAAAAGATGTTATTATACAGTTCTCTAAATATATTCAGGTGTCTAAATGCAAAAGGCCATAACGGAAAGTTTCACAAACTAATCCTTACTATTGGAACATCTACTATGAAATTTGTAAATTCTAAAGTTTCATTAGAGCAGACTGAAAGCAACAGAGTTCACAGCTTCTCATCACACCTGTAGTTAAGTAAAGAAGTTCACACTACTTATGGCAAGCTGCATATACATCTAGCACCATGCAGACCTACACAAGTGAGGACAATATGGTGAGAGGAAAAAGTGGCCAATTAGATCCATTTTCATGCAGTGTTTCCTATGGAATTGATACTAATAGCCTTATTGGTGACACACTTTCAGACAAAGAAGAAACTGTTCACTCCTGCTTCTAATCAAATTACAGTGTCAGTAGAGGATTACAAAAGCTAGAGGGCCAGTTTCCAATCTAGGGGCAGAGATGATGTTCTCAGTGATAAATCAGTGCAGCCATTTCCTGCAATGGTAAAACAACAAACTTACCGGCTTCTCTATGAGGTCAATGCAGGGCTGCAGATCCAAGCCAAAGTCAATGAAATTCCACTCTATGCCCTCCCTCTGGTACTCCTCTTGCTCCAGAATGAACATGGTGTGGTTGAAGAGCTGCTGCAACTTTTCATTTGTGTAGTTAATACACAGCTGCTCAAAGGAGTTCAGCTAATGAAGAAAAAGGTAGAAAAGATATTTGAGCAATTGCTTGTGAAGAGACACCTAGCATTCTCTTAGCACAAAAGATCGTGTCTGTGGTTCAGGAATCCAAGCTAGAGTGGGGCAGACAGTCCACTGTCAATAACCCCTTTGGATATGAACAGCCTGTTCTGTCACGTGCCACTGCACACTGCTGCAGTCCCTAGGGAAGTTCATACACACTGGTCCTCAGACTTCGCAAAAGAATGTTTAGCTGTAAACAGCAGAAGAGTTACTGCAGCTACTTAACACGAGACAAGAAAGGACTCTGGTTTTCTCACAAATGCAGAGCCAGCAAGTCCTTTTCATAGGAAGAAGCAGCAAAGGAAGCCTGAAGACAAATTCCTAAAAGCATGTGGACTAGAAAGTCCCTTTTTAATCCTTATATAAAATCAGAGCAAGGAAAGTGAGGGAAATTTCTTCAAAATTCCCAGATTTCTTCAAACAGTAAAGACAAGGTTAATTACCCACAGCGCATTTTGATGTTTGATCACACAAAACAATGCAGCTTCTGAAGAAAGATTTCCTGTTCTAATTCCTCCATATTTAATAATTCCTAACTATGTTATTTCTTCTCTTCTTCTTTTCATGAGATCCAGCAACTGTGAAGCCAAAGGTATACCAATAAGGGGGAGAAGGAAAAAAAAATACCCTTCAAAACCCAACAAACGGGGAAAAAAAACCAGCGCCAACTTTTGTGTGTCTCAGTCTTCTATTTCATGAATTCATTTTGCAATTCATTTTGCAACTGTTCACGACCTAGACCCTGTGTAACATAAGACAGGTTAACAGTAGCTGCCTTGCTGGGATAATGGCAGAAAGCTTCTTTTTTGATGGCTCTGTGGCTGCTTCAGATTATAATGCAAACCACATCCTAAAATCATTTCATAGAATCCCATAACAGTTTGGTTTAACAGTTCACTGTCATCTAGAGAAAGAGCTCACGTTTCCCTCTCTCTCTCAACTTTCCTTCAGCTCTTCTTCTCCTACACTTATCTTGCACAAGATTTGATATTGATTCCCCTTTTTGTGGGCTTCACATTCTTTCCAAGAGTGTGTTATTTTCCAGTTGTAAAGCTATTTTCTTCTGCAGTCTTTGCTCCATATTAAACTGTGCTGAGTGCAAGGACCTGACATCTCCTTACCTCAAAAATCTCAAAACCAGCAATGTCAAGGATTCCAATGAAGGATGCACCCTGTCTCTTGGTCTTATCTAAAGCCTTGTTGATGCGCATAACCAGCCACCGGAACATCCGTTCGTAAGTAGCTTTGGCCAGTGCTTCAATGGCAAAATCAGCCTAAACAGCAAGGAGATAAACATCAAAAGTTGCATTACAAACCAAAGAAAGGCACAGATTACACTGTTTCAGGATCTAGCAGCACAACTGTAGGCTGACAGTTTTCCCTCCACCAGAAAATTCACTGAACAAGGCTTATTTCAGTTTATTCCAAATGAAAAGTAGATAGTATAGTGATATTCCATATACAAGAGCAAAGAATTGGTCTCTAAATTAGTGTGTCAAAATGAAATTTCAGGATCCTGCCTGCTGGAGGAAACAAGAGCTGCTATTAAAGAAAGAAAAACTATGCCCAGTCACTTTCAAAGACTATAGTACCATGGAGTATTTCATAGGCCCACGGAAATGAATTTAAATTCTTTCATAACTTTGGATTTATGAAGCCCAACCCCTCCCCCTTCCACTACCCTATCTATGTTTGAGACAAATACTATGTGTAGCAAGAAATTAAACATCAAAAGGTACAGGCAGCATGGAAAGGCAACCTGTGCCTTTTCCAGACTTGAATCTCTTACCAATCCCTTCCATGTTACAGGGCCATGTTTCTTTATTCTGTGTTCATAAAGAAGTCAGGCAATGAGTGAGCACAGGGGTTTGCTCCATTCAAGCAGGCCATGAGCTCCTAGGTCGAGTTTCATTTACAGCACAACCACTCAAGAGTGTTAGAAAATTTCCAATCAATTTCAAGGGGGAGCAGAAAATTCTTCTATCTTAGCAGCTGACCTACTCAAAAACAATGCTTTCTGTATTGCACTGACTTGAAAATGTCACCCTTGCATACCACATTGAAATTACTAACTCCCCAGGGACAGCCAGTCACCAGAATTAGGGGACTTGTGTTCTTTTTTTTTTTTTTCAGATGAGAAAAAGTGCTAAGGGACCGGGTGAATTCTATCTTTATACAGATTACATTAGCAAGCAAAATATTATGCTAGAAGCAATATATTATGGTACAATGTTCAAGAGTGCTTGCCATTCATTGCAATCATTAAAATGGTTAGTAAACACTACAGAAACCTCTGATAGACTCATTAGCTGCGCAGCAGTTAAGATTAGAGACCAAAATACTCATTCATTTTTTGAGGATGCCTACCTGCTCTTTGGTCTGAGCTTTCTGGACATAATCTCGTCCAACTTTGATGCGAGGAGTCAGGATACCTCTAGTGAAATCTGTCACATTGATACCCAAAAGGTGAGACACCTTCTGAGCAGCTAAAGATAGTAAGAGGAAACAAAAAGATTCACATTATTCTGTTTTTCTCACAGAAAGCAAGAGAAAAATATTCCGACCACTGTCTTTAGAAAAGTCAAGAAACAGCTTACAAAAAACATTAAATGAAGGACAGGTTGCTGAGACAAAATATCTTCCTAACAAAAAAAAACCTCTTTAGAAAAACCCCTCTTGCAACACATACTGCAGTTTACTGAGTTTCTCCGGAAGTCATTAGAGTACATTTGAAGAAATAGCTTCATACTACTAAATTGTAACACAGAAGTTTTAGAAAGGTCATTGTCTGTAATCAATTTAAAAATACATCAGATAATGGATTTCTTAATCAAGCTATTTGCTGTCTTCATCTACTGATTAGTCTTTGAGACAACTCTGTATTTCAGGTTCAAGATCCAAAACCCAAACGGTTTACTCTGTCTTAAAATTATATTTAGAGCCTATTTTAAATAACAGCAAAAAAACCCCAGTTAGTGATAAATTAGCAACATTTGCACTTCTGCCGTACATCTACAATGAAGATCTAAGAGTTAAGTCTTCCAATAGTCTTCTATCATGCAAAATGTGGCACTATTTACACATTCAACAATGGGCAGTGCAATTAAAATATGTACACATGCTTTTATACCCACCATAAATCTATCCACCACCCTACTTCTACAGTTACCAGACTACCTACAAAGGTGGCAAAGAACATTCCTTAAAATCTGATAATAAGTTTTGAAGGAGCAATTACTGTAGCCTGTTTAAAACACACACTCCACATATTCCAGTAATCTTTTTCATCTGTCCATCACGTGTACTTCCTGCCCAGCCCAGACACAAGAACAGTGCCACATTCCTGCCCGTGGGTGGCTGCAAACACATGCCTGGCAGAACACTGTGTTTGTATGGAGCACGCCAGGTCCTCTGACAAATAATTCACCCTGTGGAAAAACAGGACTCCAGCATTCCATACATACTGCAATACGTTCTCCCACTTGCAGGAACTTCCTATAGGTTTTTTTGGTGCACTTTTCTTTGGTGTGGGGGAGGAGATTGGTTACCTGTATTGTCTGGCATAGAGGCTTGGTCCGTATTACGCTCCTTCTTGAAGACTATGTTGCCAAGTTGAAGAACACCTGAGATAACCTTCAGCAGACCTTTCAAAATAGTAGTAATAATAACAGCTTAGTATCAGACATCACCAAAAGCCTTGATACAACCGAGTTATCTTTTGTAACATGGTTAAGAGGCCCATCTCAGCATCCCAAAAATCCTTCTGAAATTTAGGAAAAAACACCACAGGCTATTCCTCTAAAAGCCTCCATTTCAGGATGGAGGACTTGCCTTGTCATTCCTATGCAAGACTACAGAACCTAGAAGTTTACTCATTCTCAAGATCTCTATAAAACAGTGAGAGACAGGACTGAGGGTAAAGTGCCATCTACAACATCTATATTTTTTAATAAAACATTTTTTCTCTGCTTGAGGGTCAAAATCCATGCAATGAATTCGATACTCAATTTTCCTCAACAGTTACTGTTGAACAAAGGAAAGAGAGAGTTAAGAGTACACCTCAGTTAAAGACTTTGTTTCTTTAACCCTGTAACACTTTCAGTTCCCTGACCAAGATCCCTAGTCCTTACAGACACACATTATAACGTACAGAAGGCAGCAGGATGTGGGCGAAAAGCACCTGTACCGTAACTATTACTAATTATATGCTGAAGCACCCCACCCTATTGCTAATGATACATTCACACTCTGCAAATGATGCATGTCAAAAAAGCCAAATCATCAGATGCCAAGACAGGGAAGATGGTGTCAATTCAATTTTCACCACATATCAATCAAAGCTCATTGCATAATAGCTTCCGGTTGCCTTGAGCAAAGTAAACTGCCTGTCACTTGAAGGAGATCTTGTATCAAAGGCATTTTTAGTCCCCCTTTCTACTTGTTTATGCTGATTTTGGCTGGGGTAGAATCAATTTTCTTCACAGGAGCTGTTATGAGGATGTGTTTTGGATTTGTGCTGGAAACAACTGTTCATAACACAGGGGTGTTTTAGTTACTGCTGAGCAGTGCTTACACGGAGTCAAGGCCTTTTCTGCCTCACCCCACTAGTGAGGAGGCTGGGGGTGTACAAGAAGATGGGAAAGGACAGAGCCAGGACAGCTGACCCCAACGGACCCAAGGGATATTCCATACCACATGGCATCATGCTCAGCCTATAAAGCTGAGAGAAGAAGGAAGGGGAGGATGTTGGGATTGATGATGTTTGTCTTCCCAAGTCACGGTGTGATGGAGCCCTGCTTTCCTGAGGATGGCTGAACACCTGTCTGCCACTGGGAAGTGGTGAATGAATTCCTCATCTTGCTTTGCTTCACTTGCATGTGCAGCTTTTGCTATACCTGTTAAACTGTCTTTATCCTGATCCATGAGTTTTCTTACTTTTACTATCTCAATTCTCTCTCCCATCCCACTTGGCAGGAGTGAGTGGGCAGCCATGTAGGGCTTAGTTGCCAACTGAAGTTAAATCACAACACTATCACAAAAAAAATTGTTTTAAGAAAACGTTCTTTTGCTAAGAAATTGAACAAAGGCTCCATGCTACATTAGGAGTAACAGAAAAGAAAGATATCTTTGCGATTGTCCCACTCTGCTTCAGCACTGGTGCAGCCTCATCTCAAGTCCTGGGTGCAGTTTTGAGTGTCACAATATCAGGCAGATATAAGGCTACTAGGGAGTGTCCAAAGGATGGCTGTGGAGATGGTGATGGGCCAAGAGAAAGCCATATGAGGAGCAACTGAGGTCACTTGATTGTTCAGCCTGGAGAAGAAGGGGGACTTCACAGCAGCCTACAGCTTCCTCACAAGGGGAGGGCCAGGCACCCATCTCTCTGGTGACCAGTGACAGGATCCAAGGGAACAGCATGAAGCTGTGTCAGGGGAGGGTTAGGCTGGTCTTGGGTAAAGGGCACCAGAACAGGCTCCTCAGCAATTGTAAAATATTAAAGCTATTTCTGCTCTAGTGCCTGGAATCAATAACTTGTCTACATGACAGCAAAAACATACCGTAGAGCATACATTAAAAACAACTCAAAAAACTGAGCATAGCAGGACACCCTGACGATGAATTAGGCTACCACTTCTTTTATTTGGTTTAGGCAAATTTCTCTTCACCTCCATACAGAAGTTTCAGTCTCAGGTGATTCAGGATATCAAGAAATGTATTGAACTGTTGATAACAACAGCATGAATTTTAACAGCTGGACTGTAAAGAGCAGAAGGCACAGGTAAATAAATGTTCCCTACAGCCACAAGACCTGCAGCCTCCAGCAGAGGAGGTGATGACCTCAAACCACAACAGATGCTTGCTTGCTTCAGTGTAGAGAGTAACAGTTCCAGCTTTAGAAGATCATATACATTTCAAAGGTGAGACTTTGCAGAACACTGATTCCCAATCAGTGGGGCAGATCATGAATGAGAGAGTACAGAGCTCTGGGAATACGTATCACTGCACTTTGTGCTGGCTGCGTGCAATTCTATTTTCACTGTCATGCTACTGTGCTCTCAGAATCAGACAATATTAATTTCTAATCAGCAGTTCAGTGTTAAGCTGGAAAGAAAGGCACTATGACCAGTCCATTTTCAAAGGACTAATCCAGCAGTGGTTGGATCAGATACTTTAGAGCCACTGCTAAGGGACAGGGGGAGCACAGAAGCCATGCACTGCATAAAAGAATGAGAAGATTCTTGGATGAGTTTTTCATAAATTGGGTATACAAGCCTCAGATTGGGAACAAAAACAGCAAGCAGAAGCATGTTTTTATCAGCTGTTTGTTCTAAAGTTAACTCTATAACATGAGACTCTGCTGGTGGATCCTGAGGTGGGTCACTCCAAAGACACTAAATTTTGTTATTTGCACATTGTTTACTTGGGGCAGGGAGAGCAGGAATGGACACAAGCAAAACAAAACCAACAAAATCCCTTAAAAAAAAGCCAACAAATTGAACCAAAACAAAAAAAAAGAGAACATTAGAACAAAAAAGCTTGAGACATGGCCTATTCCCTCTTTTATTCCTTGCATATTCATACCTATCTGCTCTTCATCTGGGATGCCCATGATCTTCATTGCCTCCATGGTCTCCTGAAACATGTCTTTGTCTTGCTGACCTGGGATCGTAACATGTCCATTGGAAAGGAAGCGGTATTTGTTGTAAGGCTCCAGCAGCAGATCATCTTAGGAAAGAATTGAGAAAGAAGTTGCTATGGAATTTTTTTTTTTTTCTTAACAGACAACAAGCTACCACCAATATCAAATTTCTGACTAGCATACACTACCAGCTCCTGGATGAATCTAGGATTAAGCCCGGTTTTACCTCAGGCTGAACATTTAATGTATTTTAGATAACATAGAGTTTTTCTGTGTTATTTCTTCCTATTCCTTCCTCTGGACTACTCCACCAAAGCAGCCACTCATCCTTAGTTCCTAAATCTGTAAAACGCAGGGATTAACTCAAAAGCAAAACTGCCTTTAATTTCAGATACTTCATCTGCTTCAAGTCAGATAAAAGTTACAATATTAACTCTTGAAACAGTAGCAGCTATGAGAAAGTCCCCTCCTTGTGTCATTCCTGCAGATCCATTTGCAGCTCTTGCACAACACAGACCCGATTACCAGGCTGAGGTATTAAAAAAAGGTGTGCTGGGATTCCAGACTGCCAGAGCTGCTTAGAGGCTTGCAGATTTGCTCCACTCAGTTACACGCTGAGTGCATCACAGCAGGACCATTCCTGCACTGGAATAGTTTACATCATGCAAGACTAGACTAAACATGGGACAGTGATTTAGATAAGGCAGGGCGTAGAGTCATTGCTGGCAGGGAGACAAGTGCAGGAAGGAACCAGAGAAGCAAGTTTTCAGGAACTGAAAAGTGCAGGGGGAGGGCAGATGGATCTATGAGTGCATGAAAGAAGTGGAGGAGAGCTGACCATATCCAAAAGGCAGAGAAGAAGGAACTGTGAAGGAACAGGTTCTTGTCTACAGGTGTTCTAAACCCTCTGTTGTTGTAGTTACGGGATTGCCTCTTCACAACACAATCATACTTACTCTTCAAATGCTCCCCTGCCCCAGAGAGCAGGTAGTAAAAGATGTGGAAAGTTCTCTCCTCTTTCGCCTGACGAATTGCCCGGGACTTCTCCAGCAGATCTTCAGAGAGTCAAGGCACGTGACGGACATACAAATCCTTTCCTATTCTGTGGTAGGAGAAAAAACTACCTGATGTTCTCCTCATACCAACTGACAGGGGTATTGACTTAGCAAGCAACAACCCGTTGAGCTTCTGGTCTCAGTTCTGCCAGCCTCTAAATGATGACTATGGTAAGAGAGACTTAACCAGTAAGAAAAAAAAAATAGCGGCCATCAATCCCCACTTGCCTTGGACAGAAGAAAGAATGACTTATGAAATTCCACACCCATTCATACTGCTGCAGTTTATGCTTGCATTTCATCTCTTAAAATTAGAATTCATTCATTCATTCAGAAAAGATCTGCACGATGATCACAAACATCACGAAATACTATTGAGAAAACAGGAGACTACAACCGTGATCTTGACAGCAGAAATTTAGAGTGCTTCCAACTGCTTTCTCAATCTAAGTCAGTTGTGAAGAGACTACTAGGTAGCATTCCTGACACCTCTAGAGCCTTGAACCTTTCAAGGGGTTACAGAAAGGATACAGGTCTCGATATTGGCTCCAACAATGTAGCCGTTGACATCAAAGTTGATTCTGATAAATTTGCCCTAAGAGGAAGATAATAGCATTAAAATTAGTATTCTTTGTGTTTGGTAACAACAGTAAACAACAGAGGTAAACCTTCCTTTTTTAATCCAGGAAAGGAAACTCCAAACAGGTCAGGCAGGTTTTAGGCAAAGGTCAGCCAATAGGCAATGCCTGCTGATCACAACAGCAACTGAACAAAAAAGACACCAAGCAGTTCCAGACACTTCTGTCATAGTGAGTGTGAGTTGTAGGCTGTTACAATGTTTTAACCTAGATTTCCCAAAACCAGGGTCCCTTCAATTTCACATTACACTACCTTGACAGTTCCACCTCTTTCACTGTTATCTTCAACCATTTTCATTTCACTCCAGATTCCCCACCTGCCTCTCAGATGCTGTCCCTTGCTTTCCAGAGCAAGCAAAATAAGGGCAAGTATTTGCTCTCTAGGATAAAACTGACTGTAATGATTACAACAGAAATCAGATTGATCAGAAATCAGAAAACAGATGATCCTGGCACAGGGTCTAGTTTCTTCATTCTAGAGACCTAAAAGATCTGTTCTAGATAATTCACTGAATGAAATTAATTTCCCAGATTAATTTAAAGGAAGTCACTCAGTTACTCTATCCCTGACAGCAATTCACCCAAAAGTAGAACATGCTGGAAAGTGTAAAATATACTTTTGACGCACTTTTTGAATACACTAATGACAAAATAATACTCACAAATCTTGAGGAGTTGTCATTCTTTACTGTCTTGGCATTTCCAAAGGCCTCCAGGATGGGATTAGCCTGGAGCAACTGTCTCTCCAGTTCTCCCTAGAGAGAAATCCAAAATTAATCAAGTAGGTAGCAGTTCACTGTATTAACCTTGGGTCAAACCAGCGCTGCAGTTTCAATTCACACTAGTTTGGCATCTGTTGCAGAGAAGCCATATTAAGCCTTAGGAGATGATCCCTTAAACCTTCAAAGGAGACTCATTAGTTATCTGGGTTAAATGGAAGCATTCTTAAATAAGCCTTATTCCCTTCCTCCCAGTATGTCTTTCTGTTAGCAAGAAGCCCTTCAAAGTCACTTGGCTGCTACATCCTGCAGACTTCCCAGGGACAAAGTGAAAACCATACCACCATCCAAGACCAGGCCCTCATCCCAGAAGTGTACTGCCATAGAGGCTGGAAGAGTGAGGTAAATCCTATCTTGCTACTTAAAGACAGCTCTGAATATTGCTACTAGTAGGTTAAGAAGTTAGTCTGAAAAGGTGTAATATTTTATAAAAACCAAACACAAAAAGCTTGCACTTTTCTAAGAGTCTATATCTTACAAAGTACAAACAAGCAAAAATCTCCTTTGTAAGGAGGAACACACAAAAAGAGAATTAGTGGTATCCCACAAACTGCATGATTGCTTGCATTCTGCTGGCATATTCACACACTCCTTCCCTCAAGGAACACAAAGTGCTGGAATTGTAGAAAAAGAAATTCAGAACTTTTATCTCTGCCCAGTACTAGACCACTGCAGCATATACACCTTTCCCTGCAGGCTCTACATGTACCCCTACCTCTTTTGAAAAATTACTTGTCCCCTGCGCTAAAAGCATGGAGTTCTCTATATTTCAAGATCAACTAAAAAGCTTCTGGAGACACAAAATTACAGTTTAGATTAATGTTTCTCTTTTTAGCAGTTATCAGTAAGTACTCAAGACTGCCTGTGCAAAGCAGATGGAAATGAAGTCTGATTTGTGAGAACTGGGATTTACGGGGAAACTATTTAAGGTTACCTCTAAAGGAAAATTGTTCCCATTTGTTCTCAAAGACAGATCAGTTCTTACAGAGTGTCTCTAAAAATACAAGGAATAAAAAAAGAGAGGAATATAGATGAGAAACTGTACAATGAACTACAAGTCTTAATTTTTTACTTCCACAATCACTTCACTTCATGTTTGCAAAGGGCAAGGCCAAACAAGACCCCCAGTCCCGGCAGAACTGCACATACACAGAAGAGGCAGCTGCTATGAACACCTCCATTTACGGTCAAGCATATGTAACAAGGGGCTTAGCCCTGGTATGGGAACCTGAGCTGGGACATCATCTGTCTCACAACAAATCCAGCATCTGGCATTGGCATGGAAAAAACCCTTGAAACTAGATTTCAGTCCTTGAAACTGTGTGGTAGTCACATTTCCCCTTGTTCTGCCACATGTACTGACGTTGAAATGCTCTTCCTTCACACCAATCTCTTCCCCATCCTGCAGTGAAGTCCTAGGCCTCTGTTTCTAACTGCAATTTGTTACTATTCAAGTGAGAGATGACAGCAACACAGCACTTAAACCCAACTATGGAACAAGGAGGGAAGACAAATCAGGCTTTGACATCAAATCTATTTTAATTATTTGGCTAAAATTAAAACGGAGGCCATACTTAGCTACACAAAGATCGGAAGTTTATGCAAACCCACATATAATAAACCCTACTGTTACTTAGTACCTCAGGAAAAAATGTCATTAGTTTCAAGTAGGTGTTGGTAAATTGTAGTTTAGAGGTGATTAGGTCTCTTGAAACATCAAGGTAGCAATGTGCATAAAGAATGTCTGCTCAGCCTCACAACAATATGAAGCTCTGGGGAAAGGAAAATGCTGAAGAGCTGGTCAAATCACTGAGCTCTCCTGATTTGCCTCAGCACCACGAAACAGTAGGAAAATCCACGTTCTCAGCATGCCACAGTAACAGCACATAAGACTAAGTGCCTGCAATTACTGTACCCATTCCTCACTGCATGCTGTCTTTGTTTAAAAGGCATTCCATTATGTTTAAAAGTTTTTATAAGTTTTTGGGTGGAGTTTCTTGGGGATTTTTTACCTTCAATTTTGATGGTCACCTTTCACTGATGGAAGATACCTCATTATTTTTATACAATGGGTAATTTTGCAAAGCAAAACCACTACAAGACAGAGCTGTCCATCACAAGCTTTCTAAAAATGCTAAGGTTCCTATCATTAAGATGCTGCCTATTTCCTGGCACCTGTAATTGCCATTCCTTGACCTGAAACAAATTGGTTTAACATTTGGCATGCATTTGCAGTATGTGCATTATTCCTCATGAAAACAGAAGCAGAAAAAGCCACTGGGTCTGTTAGCCTGTGGTTGGCAGTTCCCAACACTCTTCAGTATTCTCATTCTACTGCTGTGAAATTACCGCACAAATTTAAAGCAACTAAAATCCTTGACATTGACCTTGTACTCTGATTTTTTTTCATTTCATACACTTTTTGAAATGTTTTCTAAGCAAGATAGAAGCTTTTCCAGCTATTTGTTCTTCAGAAAGTATGGAGAAAGGCATTCAGAAATCACATCTACCTTTAACAGCATGCAATTAAAAAAAAAATATGGGGGAGGGTGTTTGAGTTGTTTGTTTGGCTTGTTGGAGTTTGTTGTTCTGTTTTTTACACTTCAGGGATTTGCTTTTGTATTCTTCTCTGCAGTCATGTGAGAGATTATCAAATAACTAAATCCCAACACCAGTGGCTGGATGGAGGGAAGGAGAAAGATCATCCCTAACAGAAGTTTTGTTACAAATATTAAAATATCAGCTACTATTACCCACAAGTTCCGATTAGCTGCAAGCACATCTTGAAAAATCATTACATGACATAAGAAGACAGTAGAGAAGCTGAGATTAAACATGGGAAAACACTGATTTCAACTTCCATAAATAGAAGTTTCAACTAATGAAAAAAAAAGTTTCTATAATTAGATTCAGTACATTCCCCAAAAGGAGCCTTAGTGTGCTTAGAAGTCACACCATGCAGCTAGAAGCTTATTTAACTGAATATACAAATGCACTAGGAATGGTGGAATGCACCACCACCTCCAGAACAAGTGAGCTAAAGAATATGTTTTATAAAACTGATTTTGCCCTGATACTTGGAAAAACACCAGTTTACGTCCAAAAGTTCATGGCAAAGAAACTACCACGACTTTCTATAAGATCCTTTGCTAAGTTCTGTGCCTAAAGACAAAAATCTTCCATGACCAGTATACCTGAGATGCTTAAAAAATTAAACGCATTCATCTTCATAAACTCTTATATTCTGATTCTAAATTTGCCCCACAGAGAAGTGTTGCAGAGAGCCTTCATTGCTGATTAACAAAGGCTTCAGCTCTAAATCCCCTCTGGTAAGGTCAGTTTAGCCAAAAAACATGGGCAGCAGGACTTTTTGAAAAAATCAACATTTAGGGAAAAAAAATGAAATATCAAACTTTGGCAAATCACCAACCAGTCCAACTTAGGATTTTTTATTCTCCTAAGCAGATTGCCTGTCCTGCTTTGGCAGTTCAAATTTTACTCACGAACAAGCAGTGGAAGAATACTTAACCTCATGATTCTATTTTCCACACTTAAAAAAAGAAAAAAGAAGAATGTTTCTAAATACAGCTACTGACAGATCATGGAAAATGCCTTTGTATGTCTGAAATTTTGGCACATAGAACTTTTTTTCTTTTTTTGTAGAATTTCAGAAGTTAGTTACTACTATGTGCACGCACACACACAGTGTGCTTGCATGCAAAATGCCTTCTTATTTGTATACTCCACATGCATTAGTCATGTCTACACATTAAGCTAGTATAGGAAAACTCTTAATGCAGAGGTGAAGTGGACACACTTGGCACCTGGCTTTCATTAATGAACATTTCCAATGTGTTCAGATCTGGCTAACAAGCCCATAGTCCTAAAACACCCTGGCTAAACACTTGGCTACATTAATCTTACTAGGAACACCACACACACTGTATGTTTAAGATTCTAGGAAAGCCTTGTCCAGTCCTATTGTTCCGGAGAAATACTTCCAAAATTATATGTATCTGGGAAAATCCTGCAAGAAAAATCTTAAAGGCAAACTAATATTGAGCACAGAACACAAGTATTTTCTTGATATCACTACAATCTCCAACTGAACATCCTTACAAAAAGATTACTGTGCACCACACAAAAAAAAATAAAAATTGTGAATTGTATATGGATTTGCTTTAGCTGCAGAAAGTGATATTGGTGTGGAGTGAAAAGCTGCTCAAAAAAATCACACAATGGGACAGAAAACGCATTCCTGGTGCAGAACGTGCAGTAAACGTGCAGCTCACCTACGAGGATACAACTGAAGAATTCGGCAATAGTCCATCGGGGGAGAGGGAGGGGGAAAAAAATATAAGTGAGACATCTTTCAAGTCCTCCCACCATCACCACCCTCCTGTGTTCCTAACAGTTGGCTGTTTTTCCCTCTTTTTAATGTTTTCCTACAATTTCTAAGTTTTCAGCTGATGTCCACTAGCCTATCAGTGTATTCTCCAGTTTTGAGACAGTACATATAATGGCTAGACCTAATCTATAATGGTAGAGAAGAACAGAGGCAACTCCTCCACAGAAGGATCAGTTTTAAACTGCCTGGACTGGTTATAAGCAATACGTGAAAAGATAAGTACAGGTGATGCATTTACAGCAGCTCTTGCCCATGCACTTGCTCATGAATCCAAGGAGTTGTGGAAGAGTTTATACTCAATGCAGATCCACTGAATTCAAAGGAGTTATGACTTTGAAGTGTTCCCTGACTTGCAAGTTTTGACAGACTTATTGTTTCATAGTTCACTGACCTCCTCAATCCCCTGATAGATGTTAACATCTATGCTTCTACTAAGCAATATGCCTTTTACCAACATCAGCCAGTATATATTTAGTGTCCAAAGTCAGCAGAGCAATAAAGCATCATTAAACTCAGGTCTTACCTGGTCTTTTTTGGACTTGTGTGAGGAAGCAACATGAGCCAGATACTGAATGACCTTCTTGGTGTTCTCTGTTTTACCAGCTCCTGATTCACCTCTGTAAAGAAAATTCTGCAAGTTATCCACAAACAAGATGTAAGGGAACATTACCATATTTCTAATCCCAAAAGGGCTACCGACATCCTTAACTGCATTCTGGCCATTGCAGCACCTCCCTTAAAACCGAGGGAAAAAAAGCTGGGCTGCAGCTGGACTGCAATTTGGAAGGCAATAAAGAGCTTTCTAGTCACGTGGATACAAAGACTGTCCAGTGGTTGAGGAATAGCTTGGAGGCTGCTACAGAGGTTGGGGTGAAAGGTAATAAAGTAAATCTTTCAAATGAAACCCTCCTGACTGCAAGAACAAACATACCAATTCCTTAAGCAAGGCTGAGGGTCAATCAATTTACTGTGTCTAGAAGACATACTGCTGCATCAAGAGTATCTGTTACTCTGTCAGCCTCATCAGTATGCATGTACTTAAACATAACAGCTGCATCAAATCTGAAGGATCACTCTAAGCCTTTTCCATTGACAAAGCTGTATTTCTTTAGTAGTTTGAGCACAGGGGCTGTTTCAAAGCCACACTTCCTCCATTTATTATAAAAATTATTTTGCAGAAGGAATTATATATTGGAGGAACTGTAGTGGGACTTTCCTTGACCTTCCATTACTACCTGATTCTGTAATTACATTACCAGCACTTAAAATTATAAGACTCCTTCCACCAAGAATGTAAAAACACAAACTTTGACATGCAGACAAACTGACAATTGGAAACACTCACGTGCAAAGGATGGACTGATCCTCTCGATCTAGAAAAAATTTTAAAAGAGTAGTCAGACTAGAACTCTAAAAGTAAATTTCTATGACAGAGTGAAATCAACACCAAAGACACCAGGAACTAGCAAACACTGACAAGTATCTCCAGAAACACAGCCAAGCAACCCCTTCTCTGGCAAGACACCCACCTCCTATCATATGCAAAAGTATAATGGCACCACAGCAATTTAAGTTTTTTTCATCCAGAAAGAATATTGTTTGCATTACAATTTTTCTACAAACACTACAGAAGGCTCCTACTGAACGTTTCTTTACCACACAGCTACAGTGTGGTGTGCATCTACTTGTTCTTAAGCCCCTATTACAGTGGGCCCATACTGACTTTAAAAAGTTATCAGCAGAGCAGTAAAAATGGAAGAGGTAGGAAAGTGGGACAGCAACTGTTACAAATCCCAAAGTGCCTAAGATTCGCATCAAACAGAGGCTTTTGGACCAAAACAAACTCTGGAGGCTCAGTAACAAAATATTTGTTACTAATTTTGTATAGACTGGACCAAAAAACTAGAACACTGAGCAGTAGCCTACATCCTATACAGCTGATTGTTTGTGGCACCATTCCCTATTGTATTAACACAGCATTTGGTAACAATAGAAACCTTTACTTTTCCATGTTGACATACCAACAGACATACTAAATGCCTGTGTTCAATTCCCAGTTGTGGATATCTTTCCAGTTAAAGAACCTAATTCACCCAGCCCATTCACCACTATCTTCTTCCACATCTTTAACCTCCTGTCAGCATTCACCTATGATTCCACTTTGTTATGCACAGTCCTGACCAGTCCTTCCACCAGGCCTTCATCCCACAACTCCTGCACACACTTCACCAGTTCTGCCCTGTTTCCATCCCTGCCCTCCACCCTGTGCCCACCTATCGCCAACCCAGGTTCCATCCCATTCCTTCACACCACCAGGAATGAGCTGGGAGCACTAGGAAGACTGGAGAGTGCCTGCATCTACACCAGAACAGCCTCAGTAGCTTGTAGTCATCACAGGGACAGTGAAACATGGAACACCTGGGCACAGCAAGTCATTGACTGACAGGCCACAAGAGCCACTGGGGCGCTCAGAACACTTGGTCACCAAACTCAAAATCCCCATTAGGCTGGGGTTTATTTTTGGTTTGATGTTAGGTGTTTGTTTGTTTGTTTTTAAATCAAGACCAGAGGACTCCCAGATTATTCAGTCTGAGAAGCTCAGTAAGACAGCAGCAGTTAGATTTCATTCAGGCATTGCCACTTTCCTTTTTCCACTCATTGTGTTGGACTAACATCTACTCTCTAAAGAGACAGAAAGAAAGCCTCAAATATCTATAAGAATATGCAATTCACTGGACCTCTCCAATAAATTTTTTCAGTAATTGGTGATATCCAACAGTATGTTTATGTGACTGTCTCCACATTTAGCTACTGGCTCTTTCTATTCCTTTTTCCCATAGCTTAGAGAAACCAAGCACACTCAGTATTCTTCCCACCAGGCAGTACTTAGATGATATAATTAAGTCACCATTCAAGTCGTTTTGTGCGAGATAGACTGAGCTCTAATTAGAAAAGGCTTTCTAGTCTGATAGATTTCAAGTACCTGAAACCTCTTTCTATACCCTTGAACACTGCTGCTGCAAGTGCATTTAACATTTCAGTACTAACATCATGAATGACACATTTATCAAGAAAAATCTCCCGTACACCCAATTTAAAAAGACAGTAGTATATCTAGCCTTTGCACAGGAAAGCTGGCAAACCTAACAGGTTTGAGATTCCATCTTAAAATATTCTGAAGCCAATAATGAAAGCATTAGGTTCACATACTATATATATATGCAACTCCTGCTCTTATGCATCTTTACTGGAAACTGATTGTATGTAGATAAGCATAAAAAAGAAGAGGAAAATAATCTGCTTTTTTCCTGTTAAAACTCAGAATATTACCTGTCATTACCCTGCTAATACTGTTCAGAAAGAGCTGATCAGCCCCAAGCCTGGAAAAAGGCAAGCAAAAGAAAATCACCACTCAAACTGTTTTGGCCTGGCAAATTCTTAAGCCTTCAAAACTAGATACTGCAGTTTTACTTAAATTAAATATTCATTTTTTCAAATGCTGAATTTATTCACTGCCTTTGAGATATACATTCCTTTTGCTGAGGGCCAGGCCAAGAGCAGATGTTAGCCAGTTCCAAAGGCCTCACATATTTAAGGCTCCCAGTGGGTCAAGGGCTCAGCAGGCACATGCCAGTCCTCTGCATGACTGGGCACTTTGAGGGTGGATCAGGGGAATAACTAATGACTCATTTATGGATTGCCTAAGGAAATGTATTCTTCAGTAGTACAACACCTGAGTACAATTCTGCACCACAAACAGCTATGTGAAAGGACAAGACTGTGCCTCTGAATAACATCTGACTTTCAAACGCTTGAACAAACAGTTCACTTGTCCAGAAAAGGTTATGCTTGCATTCAGCATACTACAGAGGCTCTTCTAAGAAGTAGATTGGAGAGAAAGAAAAAAAAATTTAAAAGACAGCTCTAAATAAGGTGCTCCTTATTGCTTGGAATTGAGCTAGGGCTTCTCAAAGAGGCAGTGGAGCCCCAGGCACTTGTATAGCCTTCCCATTTCCATCCTAGAGATGATCCAGCAAAAGAAAACCAGTAAGCACACAGACGAACTGACTGCCCAACAGAAAAAAAGACGATCAACATCAGATAATAATACCAAGCAGCTCTTTGGCACTGAACACTTCTTGATCATGCCAAGTTTTCTCATACTTGATTGAGAAGTTCTTTTCAGCCTGGTTCCAGTAAGGTAAGGTAGCCACAGCATCCTGGATTGACCCTAAGGAATCCCAAAGGGGCAAGCATAGGATTTTTCTCCACCTTAATACAGCAAGGAGTTGAAAGGTGGTCAGGCAGGAAAAGTCATAGACCGTGTTCAAAATCTTCTTGGCATGAAGCTTTCCTCCCCCAGCATACTTTCCTGGTGCCCCCCTGCAGCTGCCTTAGTCACCTCTGCTTTAAGTCAGCAGGAACGTACCTGCGAGTGCAGGCAAGTCTCCGGGAGTGTGCAGACACTGCCATAAAAGGCAACATTCCTGTTTGCAATCCGGGGGAAATTCTTTCCCAGGACTGCAAAGCAGCAGTCATTGGGATAGCTGGAATTCTTCTAATTGTGTATAGACAGACAACTCAAATAATGTGTTGAGCAACAGGAAGCTGGAGCCCACCAAAGGGGCAAAGCGCTAACACATACAAAGCGTAACTCTTAGATACTCTTCAACTTATGAACAGTTCCAAATGCCAATTTCTCCATATGATACTGACTTTTGCCATCACGAATCAGAATTCAGTTGCCCAGGCAAGAGGTCACCTCCACCCTCCGCTTTTTTTTTTTGGAAGGATCATTCAACATGGGCGTACTGCACTACTTCAGTCAGCACTTGCCTTCATTTCATTGTCAGTTGTGCAAGCAACCTACTCAGCTAAAGAGAATGCGCTGGGTACCATAAACTCAGCTGCTTATAATAACACAATCAAGAAACACCTGATTAAAAGAAATCTGCACCTGCCTTTCAATCCTAAACAGAGTCACTTATTAAAAACAATCCAGAATAACAACTCATTAGTTAATTATAGCAACAGTTCTGTATTTCAAACCAGCTGACAAGGAAAGCTTTTTATCTGGGCTCTTCTTCAGCTCTCATCACCATAGTATTCAAGTGATCACAAAGACACAGCAGCCTCAAATATCCAGAAATTCAGGAAGTAAAATATCCTCCAAATTTAAACTATACAGCAGTATGGTATAATAAAATCAGTAGATTAATTTTACTATGTAAAAAGTCCCATAATATGTAACTTATTCTTGGCTTTCTTTAGTCCAAGAATAAAAGACTGCATTTTAGATTGCTGACTGCTTCAGCATACATTAAAAACTTAATTAAACCAAAATCTGTTTTCACAAAAGAGACATCTTTGTACATAGAAAGTACTCAACCAAATATACTACTGCAAAATAACAAGTATGAATGAATACTGAACTGCTGTGGTCAAATATATTGGCATAATTGATAAATTAATACAGTTCCAAAGTCTTGAATTTTGTTTTTAAATATTTTGGGATGGGAGAAGAAAAAGGCTAGGAGGCTAGAAGAGAATGTGCAATTTAAGCTCCATGTCTCAGTTACAGAACATCCTACCAGGCCTTTATCACCCACTTCCTCTGCATGAGTGACTCTCGTTTCAAGCCTGTTCATCTCCATAAAAGGAGAAGTAATATAGCATTCACACAATGGTGACATCACCTCTGCAGCTAAGAGGAAGTGGAGCTGAAAGGCAAAGGCTTGGCTTGCAGTCCCCTGCCTATAGCTGACTCATTAGGGCTAAAAGCTTAACCATAGCTCATAGTACCACCCACCTCCAAACCACGGGAATCTGGCAGGCCGGAGCCTGGAATCTGGGAGGCCAGGAACCCTCCACGTTCCCGTTACTGCAGTGCTCCCCAGCACCCGCTGAATGCCTGCAGCCCAACCCGGGCTGGCTGGCCAAGCTACAGAGCTGACCTAAAGCAAGAATTACTCTTAAATGCATCTAAGTGGTTCAACCACGCAGTAGTTTCAGCTCCTTACTGCCTCTCAAACTTCTCTTCCAACATCAACATAATTTTACATCCCATGTCCTTTCCTCAGGGCACTTAACACAGGAGGAGCCCCAGGGACTTGACAAACTGTGCTACATGGAACAACACCACTGGCATCAGACCTAATCAAGTATGGTCACTGTGGTGCTCTAACCTACATGCTGGCTTGAATGGGATCAAAACCACTCCAGGGGAACACCAGAACAGAGCCCGAGAACCTGTTTTTACACAGTCATTTAAAGAGTGTATTACAGAGAAGTTTCAAAATGCTAACAGCTATCAAGTACAAAAAGAAAGAGAAAAGAGAAATCAAATGAAGGAGAAACGTAGCATATCGAAGACAGCTCTTGACAATAGAACTTCAAGACATTAAAAAAAAAAAAAAGAGAAAAAAAATCACTTGCGTTGGCAGGAATACTGCAATGCCAAGATTCGGCTCTGCATTTGCTGAAGTTTGAAAGCAGTCACAAGGAGAAAAGCCAATTTCATTTTTCAAAATGAAATATATCCTATGGGGTCAAATGCAAATATTTATTCCCCCAATAAATTTTTGGACTAGAGTACATATCTCTCCTTCTCTAGCACTCCTTAACTGAATCTGGAGATAGCAGAAAACAGGTTGTAAGCTGTAATTTTGGTTATGCAAATGTTTATGAAGTTCTGACAGAAAATAAAAACTAGTATATAGCCTGCAAAAACTCAGGCAGCTCATGATACTAAAACAGTGAACTGCAGGGAGACTGACACCAGAGGCTGAACCATTACATAAGTGACTGCCAGAGAACTCCTGCTCTGGTTTACAGGAATGAAGCAAAAAGGGTGTGGTAACTACTAAAAAACAAGTGGGCAACAGGACTCTTTTTTAGCTCCCTATTTTCATGAAAACCGCATCTCAAGACACAGATTTTTAGGACTGCATTTAGAAATCTCAAGTAATTCAAAGCACATAAAACATTTCTTAAGGAAATTAGAAACAGTGTACATATTTTCTTGCCATCTGCATCAAAACAAATATCCTCCGTAACTAGCATCCAAATTTCATGTTGCCCTTTGCATGAGAAATTTGGACAAATCTGGAACACACAGGCTATATTCTTTTGGGTTTTAGTGTAAATAGGACTTGACCTTTACATGCAATTTGGGACATGTGCCTCTACATAATCTGAGCAGGCCTCAACTGAGAAGCACTGACAGAATATTATATTGAAAAGAAAGATGCACTTTGGGGTAGTGCATTATACAGAGCAGCATAGCAGAGCAATGCTAAGAAGCAAGCCGAGAAATTACTTGGCAGCAAGCAAGTTAAAACAGAAGCGTTCTGCTAGCCAGGAAACTTAGAGAAATATGCAAACATTTAAGAATTACAAACAAAACATTTGAAGGTCTATATTCTACAGAAGCAGATCTAGAGGACTGTCTTTTGTGAAAAGGTGCATGTGAGGATCTACAAAGCAAGTGATTTGTCTTACAACACATAACTCTGTTTCCTCCCTTAATGTAACAAGGTCGCTAAAAACCCATGACAGTACTGTGCTTCAGAACACTTTCTTTTAAGCACCAAACCCAGTCCCAAGTGAACACCAGCACAGTTCTGGCTGCACAGGTTCTTTTGCAGGCTAATCCATCAAGGTCAGGGAGGGCTTAATCATTGCTCAATGATTTTCGGAGTTTTGTTAGGTGAAACATTAGGAGCCCTCCAATAATGTGGAGAAAGCGGGGTAAGAAAAGAGACGGAATACATTCATTTGCTATGTGCAGTCTATTCTGTCTCCTACCTATCGCCTATCTTAGTTGAACAGACCTAAGCCTTGTAGACCAGAATAACCATACTGACCTAACCTATTATAGAAGTTTCAGATACTTTTCAAGGCATTAAAACAGATACCTCACTCCAGATACCAATATAATTTCTATCTTGTACCACTATCTGACACAGAAAATTCTCTACATGTGTTCCAAACGGGCAAACAGGTGCTGTTTAACAGCTTTAAAATATGTTTTTCTAAATTGAGGCCCTGGAGACTGCAAACTGAGGTAAAGAATACCTCTCGACCATACACATGCTGCATTAGAACAATGATTTGTTTGCTCAAGACACCATTCCACTTACAGGCACTGTGTTTCAATCATTAGCACCAGAAGAATAATTCTTCTGAAAGCAGATCTGAGACTTCTGGCATTCAGGTTACCCAGGGAACAGAAACATTAAGACAAATGGTTGTTTTCTCTAAAAGCAAAATGTTACACTTTCTTGAAGCACAGGAAGTCTCTCCAGGTAACACAGCAAAATAATATTGTCATCTCATTTCTGAGAGCCACAGTCTTGGATCTGAGAAAGAAGGGAAAAAAACCCCAACAACAAAAAACAATCCACTCTGAACATGTCCTTCACCATTTTATTTCTTCAAGAAAGTACTTCTGGTGAAAATTAACAAAAAGCAATATAATCTCTTGGCATATCTAAGTGCCCTGACACTTCTGGCAATGGAGTAGCCAGAAGACACAAAAAGAAGACCAAGCTCACCCACAGCGCATCAGCACAGATGCCTGAAAAGGGTTAAATAGTTTGTGGATTAGCAGAGGTTGGAACAAAACTCTCATCTTCCTCTCCATTCCTGATGAACCATCTCTTTGAAAGCCCTGCTTATTCAAATACCATAAGTTGACTGAAAACCAATGAAAAAAAAAGATCTGAGTCCAAATCAATTAACACGCAAAGCTTTTCCACACTGTCAGCTTAAGAGATAAGTATACCCTGTGCTGATAAAAGTCAGAGTTAAGTCAGCTTGCTATCCTTCTCCAGGCCATGAAGGATTCCCAGTCTTCAGGGCTCTGAGAGCAACTTAGGGAAGGCAGCCTAATCCTAAATGCCTCTGGCTCATGTGGAGCACCCGACCCTTTCATCTTCTATTCTCTGTACAGATTCCTGCCATACCACTGGCTGCTGCACCAAACCTCCCCCACCACTGAGCAAAACCGAGAAAGTGGAATAGGAATGCTGCTTTCCATTCCCCTCGAGGCTAGTCAGGACTAGAGACACTGCAACAACCTACTACTCACCCTCACTCCCAGTAGCAGACATTGGAATGCTACTGCTACCCTTTGAAACAAGGAAATAAGGCAATAAATAACCCTAAAACAATCTCTAGAGGTCTTGTAGCACACACAGGTAGCTGTGAAGCCACACAAAAAATCTTTCCAAACAGATCAAGGCAGGCTAGTTCAAAAGCTAACTGGGAATTCATCAAGCATTCCAAAAAGTCAGTAACAAGGTATCTCAAACTAGGCAAAGAAGATCTGGTGTCAGCCTCTAGACTGTCAATACTGCTGAGAATATAGCATAGCTAGAATTGTTCTGGGAAAGGTAAACACTCCAGCAGACCTCATAGCAACTTTCCCATGCTTGGAAAACAGAGGCAGGCCTGCCATTCTTCAGCTTTGTACAACAAAGCAAGTCAAGTCTGGGATTTCCAAGTTTTAGACATCATCCAAGCAGTGGTCTGACAGAGACATCAGCTCTTTTCAACAGGAAAGAAAATACCCACATAGATTAATCACTGCCTCTGAACCACCATCAAACCAAGGAAGGTCACCTGTCCCCTGATGCAGAATTGCAGCTGTTTGGGTATCTTCTCTCATGTAATGATATACCTGGCAGAGATGAAGGACAAGATGCAGGCACATGCACTTTCAAGTGGTTTAACTGTTGTCTACAAGGGAAATGGACCTCTTCAATCTCCTCACAACACTGCCAAAGAAACTGTTTCTGATTCTATGTAGACAAGATTTCTTTCTAGGGAACATTAACTTTGGTACAGTTAAGTCAATAGTTTGTTTAACAAAAATACAAATTAGTGCTTGAGCTAACAAGGAGCAGGCAATGGAGGGAAGGAAGTAGTAAAAGAAGCGAAAGTGTAATGAGGTTTATGGGCAACATTCTGCCATGTATAATACAGATGGAGCATCTGTTCTTGACCATCATGGTAGATCCAGTCTTTCTCTAAGGCAAGTGAGATCCTTTGGAGGTCCAGGTTCACAGGTTTTTATCTTCTGGATACAGCATTTATTACAAAGTAACACACCACCAGTATGACTATTTCTCCAAGACCTGCCACATTTTCAGCAAATTGGCACCAACATCCTGCCACCAGTCCACTTCAGCATGCCTGTGTGCTCATCCCTCTCCATCCCAGGCTTTTATAAATATAGATTAACTGATCTATCACATTAGCTCATCCTCGTGCTCTGCTCTGCATGGCACCACATTTTAGCAACCTTTATCAGCTTTCTCCACACGAAGTTTGCTGGAAACCAGGTCAGTGAATGGAGATTTTCTTTCTTTCCACCCTGGGAACCTATATCATTATAGTGGTCCTATGCTTAGAGGTGCAAGTGGTAGCAAGGGCAGGTGGAAAGCAGAACTCAAACTGAGACTTTTAATGAGAATTTTAAAGCATGATTTTATTATATCTAGACTTTGTTCAAAAATGCGAGGCTAGTGACAAGACCTAGGAGGAACAAACATCTTAATGACTTCTAGGCATCAAAAAATAAAAGAAGTAGTAACATTCATACAGGCACATCAAATCAAACCGTCCATTCCAGCCTTTAAACCTTACAAAGCATGCCTCCTCATAAAACACAGAAGAAGAAAAGCACAAAATATCTCCACACCTGAACCTCTCCAAGCATCACATGCCCCACCATTGACTCCATGAAAGACCACCTCTCAGAACCAGGGATATGCAAGGGGCAGAGCTCCATATTTAGAAGTCCTCAAGCAATGAACAGGAAACAGAGAATATCCACAGTTCTCTGATTCTCACTTGTATAAGGTGGAGTAAAATAGGTCTATCCACTTGCTTTCCTTTATCCCATGAAAAGGCAACAGATGTACTTAATATTTCCTGATAGTGAGTCTCATTAACAAAGTAAGAATATAACCAAACATGTCTTGACAATAAAACTACCACTAACCATCACGCTTCAAAATATAGGTTGTACTAAGCTTGTTTCCCCCAACCAGATTGTGCAACTGAATTTTAATCTGGCTTTTGTTAAAAGCTTCTATATAACAATACACATACCTGCCCACCTACAGCTGTCTCAGTCCATAGGCTCATCACTGAGATGGAAAATTTGCTACCTCAGTTCTCCTTGCCTGCTTCTCTGAAGCCCGTGCATTCACACCAACCTGTTCTTTATGTCAAATTTAGCTCTCACCAGACTTTTTGTAAGGTTCTTCAAACCACTAGAGCAGGAGAAAGCTATTCACCTGAACACAAAAGCTAGTACCAAGTAGTGTCAGTAAGCAAGGACAGTAACGCCTTTTGATAGCAGTGAGTTGTTGCTCTACAGTGTTTTGACTGCAACCTTGATTTGCGATTTCAACAACAGTCATTATCTCAGTCAGCACTCACCTTGCATCATACTCCTGTAGGCTGTGTCTGTGATGGCATAGATATGAGGGGGCATTTCATGTCTCTTTTTGCCTTTGTACATCTCCACTATTTCTTCTGAGTATATGGGCAGGTTCTTGTAAGGATTGATTACCACGCAGAACAGGCCTGAGTAGGTCTGGAAAGAAAACGCCCCAGCAAATAGAGACAAATTAAAAATGTTGTATACTTGCATATTTTAGCAGTACATTACTAGGAAAAACAAACCAAACAGTGCTTTTTTCAATACTCCTTCCAGTAATGCCATGTGGGATGCTTCCCACTAAGCAATATTAGAATCTGAGGGACAGCTAAAGTCCTATCAGCTTAACCAGTACTCAACTTTTCCAAGTGTGCACTGAGCATCAACTGACCCAATAGTCATGCTGGTATCACTGGCCTGCTCCCCAGTTAAGTAACTGTCCACTAGGACCAGCTTTTCTTTTCTTTCAAAGTTCCTATATTCAAAGTCAAGTGCTATTTCATTACACAATGTAGGTGCTTAGCTCCAAAATACACACATTTTATGTTCTGCCTCATGCTTGACATGGATTTATCTAGTTAGTAAATGATCACTAAACAAAATAAAACCTCAAGCCAAAATACTAAATAGATACTAAAAGAAAAACAAGACCAATGTACTCCTGAGAGGTTTTCAAGACTGCTGGCCTATGCTTAAGGCAGTGCTACCCTGTTCTGTATGGGAAGCTGGATTAGATGGCCCCCTGAAGACCCTCCAAGCTTTAACACTTTCATGATTTATAAGGTAGCAAGTATGACTAGAACTAGATTCAAATTTTAAGATCAGCAATATATATATATAGTATGTTCAGTATTGTTCTGAACCAGACAAAATAGAAAACAATTCTAAAGTAGTCCATGCTAAATGATTCAGCAACATACACCAAAGCTTACTTCTAATTCATATCAAATGATGTTAATTCATTATCCATGACAGCAAACTTCAATTTCTCAATTGGTTTCCACTTAAATTGCACAGTTCTAATGGAATACAACTGTCAAAACACTTCCAGTGAAAATATTAAGCCTCTTAAAAAAAAACAACATCACAAACCCAAACTTTGAGATCTGAGTACATTAAAAAAAAAAAAAAAGCCCAACAAACTTTTTACTTGCAAAGGGAATAATAAGAGCAGAGGCTTCTTAGCTATTTCCTAGATATTCTAAGAATAGCATTCCAAGCCCTGCTCCTGGGGTTTAGAGCTATCCTAGTTCCCTATCAACTTTAGAAGCAGCTGTTTGAAACATCTGGAGATGAGCAGCTTTCTTCATCAACTTGCAGCGCTACCAGAAGACAGTACATTTGGCACTTTTTATTTCTATTGCCAAGATCTCTTCTACTGTTTGCTCAATGAAGGAAGAGTGCTTTGGAGTGGCAAAGAGTTCTCCACAAGGAGCACAGAGAGTACTTAATCAGATTTAGCTCCTTAGCTAGATAAAGGTAAAGATTAGACTGCAGTGATCAAAAGGGTGAAAATAGCATCTACTACACAGTTTGTGGTATTATAGCCAAATTTTCTACATGCTATCTTAACAGTAAGTAACAAGTCCACACTTATATGCAGTAGATTCAGATATACATACAGACAGATGTCCTCCAGGAAGCAAGTTTTTCACAGATATTAAAGGTTTCTTTTCCACATCCCAGTATAAACAACCAAGATATGTTTCCAGACCTACTCTTTTTTTTCCCCTTCTTTTTTCCATTCATTTTTAAAAAACATTTGAAGGATATTTAAATGGCTTACAGAAAATATTAAATGTCTTTCCAAAGTGGAAAACTATGAAAGTTGGCTAAAAACCTTTTGGCATAGTACTTCTAAAGTTCCAGGAAGCTAAGCTTCCATGAGACATTCTAGTCAGGTTAGGTTTCAGGTAGTGCTTGAAGGGAGAAGTTTAAGGAGTTTACAGCAACCAAGCTGACAATGTCAGTTCCTTTTGCCTCAGCTTTAGCTCTCCATCAAGTCTGACAGCACTTGCACAGTACAAAAGCTGAAAATCTGAGTGATGCTTTCCTGACCTTTGACTACACCAGTGGAAGAGAGCAGGATAAAGAGACAGAAATGAGTCAATGGAAGAGCAACATGTTCACAATGCACACAAGTCCACAAGGAACACAGAGTTGTCTTAGCTGTATGTGTGTGACTCCTCATGGCTGTGACTGCTGACAAATTAAAATGGTTGCTTTTCAAGTAAGTAGAGTGCATGTCTAAAGCCACCCTATGGCTGAGAGGAGCAGTTTAGAAAAGGGAACACATTAATTTCACTTGGAGTGATGAAGCCATGAAGCAAGTATGCAAGAAGAAGCTACCACCTTCTTCCAGCACTCTGCTTGCCAGGAGAAATACCTAAGGGAAGCTTCCTTGCAGTAGAACGACCTCAGCTCTATGAATGGATATTTTTGCCTAATAAAGAGAGGCAACTAATCATGGCTGGGATAAGCAACTGAGTAAGACCACCATGTCACAACTGCTGGTCAAGTCTACTGACAGTTTCATATAGGAAGCAAGTTGAGTTGTACTAATAAGCAGAACCTGCCAGCCCTACCACAGAGAAGACAAGAGTTATCTTATCTTACTGAAGTACAAATGAAGAATTATATGCATAAATCCCTGAATTGAATCCAAGGTTCCAATTGAAAGGCTCATATATTATAAGTATAGCTGGCTTGGAAATCTGTACTTTGTCTCAAACATTACTATCTCAAAATAGAATTCTGGCATTACCTTTCACTAACTATTTACAGTAACACACACGCCAAACTGGAACTTTCCCTATTTTTCTAACTGCTAAACTAGCTGTGAGGAGTTGAAAGGACCATCTGCAGCATGGCACAAAGCTGACAGCATCAGAAAATTTATTTTCCAGTAACAGTTAACTTCAATAAAATAACTAGAACACAGAAGATTGAGTTTTGAGTTTCCCACTGAATACAAACAAAGCCATTCAGGTAAGCGAAAATCATTCACAAAAGCTGAAAACGATCTTTTGATAAAGGATTCTGAATAGAAAGGGTTAATATTAAAGCCAGTCTATTAGCAAGTCACCTCAGTGCATAAACCAATCCACACATGAAATCAGCAAATTGTTGTTTGGAGTCAAGCTCTTAGTTCTTGAATTGTTTGACATTCCTCACTCAAAATTTGCCTGCACCAGCAATAAGATTTTCCCCCTTCATATTACAGGATGGAAAGACAGAAAAATAAAGATTTAAAAAATAAAAAGGAAAAAAGAAAATAAATTATAAAAACACACAGTCCTGCTGCCAAATAAGAACGAAAGGAGAAGAACTAAACTATGTTTGTGATCTTTCCAGAGACATTTATACTGGAGATGCATTGTGTGTACTCCCTTTCTTCAAGCAGATTAATAATCAACTAACAGCCACTCCAGTGAAAGTATTTTAAGCCTTCCCATTAATCTCCTGACTTGCTGAGAACTGCTGACAGGTGAGATCAGTCCATTTCACAAGTGCACAGGAACACAGTTTTGGCAAGACTAAGATTCTGTAATAGTGAAATACTATGCAAGGTTTGCTTGGGTGAAGGCTTTGGAGATTTTTTACAAAAAGAATCTTACAATCTTCTTACAATCCAATTAGAAGAACTCAAGTTATTAGTCACAGACCATGTCTGAAATTTCAGATGATATGTGAAACAGTCCATTGCAAAGCATGCAACAGACCTTGAGACACTGCTGAATTATTTTCAACAATTATTATATAACCTAGCAGTGTTTCCTATTCTAAAAATGTTACACATGGATCTTGCATATCCTATTTCATCTGAATAACAAGATTTTTCCGTCTGAGAATAGATTTTGACCAATAGTAGAAGGAGTTGTTAACTACAAGAATAATAAATTCCATCAACCTTCAATCACACCAGCTCTCAGATTTTGACATCAGACTGTGGAAATCAAACTAAATTTGTATCAGCCTTGCATCCTTCAGATATTCTCTGATAATTTCTCCAGGAGTCATCTGTATGCCTTCATGCCACTCCAGAAGAGCAGACACAGCACTAGTTAGTCATGAGTTTTTCCCTTGTGTTCTCCCTAGTCCTGTTTTAACCAGTCACTGCACAGAAATTTTACATTACCACTAAGTTTAATAACTCATTCTATAACTGCAGAGTATTAATAAAGCAGAAGCTAGCATGACCAATATCTGCTTGCTAAACATAGGCAACATGAAGAGGAAAATCAGAAGGGAACTGAAGAACCAGGTCAAGGTTCCAAAGTCTCCTTCCCCACCTTTCCCTATTTATTGCCTTTAGTATTCAGTGCAGTGATTGCTGCCTGCTTCATTGGGTCTGACCCTTGGTCCCATAAACGGTATCTGTTATTTACACAACAATAAGAAGCAGGGACCTCTGCACTTGTCCATTTGAGGATGGAAAGAAAGGGAACATTTCTTATCTGTAAGGACATGCAGGCACATGTGTTCCTTCTCTAGTAAGATGCTCTGAGATCCACACAAAAAGCTTGGCACTAGCATTCTTTCCCGCTGAAGCTCCAGACATAGAAAACACATTTCAGATGCTGGGTGGATTAAGACTGTGTTTTTATTATTATTATTATTTGGTTCGGTTCAGGTCAGACACTCTTTTTACCACTATCCAACTGCTCTTGTCTCTTGCTAAGAGAAAGTTAAAAGGCATTCAAAACATCCTGCAAACAAAGACATTAAGACATTAAAGCAAGATTTACCACAGCATTCCTTGAAAGCTTCAACATTAACCAGAGGGGGATTGGCATAGTTTAGTGAAAAAAATTTTAAGTAGAGCAAAGAAGGTAAGTCACATAATGAGTTGTGTATAGGGGCAATGAAAGGCTAACATACACATTCAGGAGCAAAGCAATTACAGTAAGTTCACACACTATGTCATCAGGAACTCCTATCCCAACAGACAAGATTACTCACATAGATCAGTCCTGAGTAGTATCTCTCCTTCAAGTTGTGAAGCACAGAAGCCTCATTCAGGCACGTCAGCTCTGCCATATCTTCTACTTTAGAGAATTTGGGGGGGTTCATCTTCTGGATGTCATCCTTATTGACTTTCACTTTCTTCCCATTCTCTGCCAGTTCCACGATGGCCTCATCTCCTACTTCTTCCTTCAGGCTAGCTGCCTCAAACCCATTCTTCTCTGAGGGAACCCATACCAGCTTCTTAGCTGCCCAGTCAGCCTGAGTCAGGGGGTTATTAATGATGTTTTTGTCCACATAAAGGTACTTATCTGCATCTCTTTGCGACATTGTGGTTTACAATTGGGGACCTGTGAAGAGAGGGGGAAACAAGGAAAAAGGTTATTTTTAAAGCCTCAAATTGCCATTGCTAGAGGCAGACGGGCACATGCTAAGTACTCTGAATTCCTGGCCATCAGAGCAGGCCTCTCCCTCCTTTAATTTCATGTTCGCAAGCACCGCTCAAGCTGTCAAACTTCCAATAAGGCCAAGATTTTGCTTGCCAAAAGTATGAAAAAAAACCAAACTAGCAAGCAGTTTCAAAAAAACCCAAAACCTACAACAAAACACTGACCGTTAAGCATTTGGAAGCCATTATTTGTCGGAAAAGAGGAAGCACCAAACAATTTGTGCCAATCCTCATTGCATCAGACACTATGTCAGTAACATTCAGGTCAAGATTAACCCTTCACTGATCTACTTGGTAGAGATATTGGCTCAGAAATAAAATCATAAATGTGTAATCAACATTTTTACTTTGTAGCTCCTTATTCTGATAAGCTATAGATCTAAACCCACAACTTCTCAGAAATGTCAACTATCTGCCTAGAATGTGAGGTGCACTTTGCTTCTAAAAGATAGCAGTAATTTGCGGACACCAGTTAAGATGGATATTAGATACTTTCCATCACCAGCTTAGTAGTAATACCCAGCCCACTCAGTTCATATCTTTTTTTTCTAGATAATGTTCAGTAGCAAAATATCTCCAAGACAATAACAGAATAAATCAGGAAATTTTATAGCTAAATATCTTCTACTAACATCATTCTATGAAGCAGTGGTCAGGTAGAGGAGAGAGTTTCATCTCTACAAAAGGGAGACTTAGGCTGCATACTTGAAAAATGGGACCCTAGATTTAGTGTTTCATCAAAACCAGAACACTACCGCCAGGAATTTTCCAGTTTATAAGGCAGCAATTTTATTAGTGCCATTCAAAAGTCCTTTCAATCAGAAGAGGACTGCATGCGTCAAGGCTCATTAACCATGTAACAGCAGCCTCTTTACAAGATCCCATAAACATTACTTCTTGAATTCTTCCTCACAAAGATACCAGTGTCCTCAATATATGTTCTTCATAGCTTGCATAGAAACTAGAGCTCTTTACTACCTAAAGAACAGGAAATGAAAATATGAGTACTCATGTCCTAGAAGGCTATCAGGAGTTATATGGGTAACTTTTCTACAGAATTCATATTTACAAACCAGCAGGCAAATCAAGTAAGTGAAGTCTGACTACACACACTGCAGACAAAAAAGTATTGAAAGCAGGACAGAAGCAGCTCAATTCCCAAAACATGCATGAGAGCAACAATAGATGTAGAGTCCCAGCATTAGCGAACAGTGAATGAAGCCAGAAAAACATCAGCCATAATAATGATGGGTGCAAATGCCCACACCAGTCATTTTTAAGTGTGTAGGGAAATTCCTTTCAACAAATGTATCACTGTAAGTGGTACGTAACTTTGTGCCAGAGACTGTATGGACAGCTGTATATTCACAGTCAAAAATTCTTTAGCAAACAAAGAGAAAATCACTATAAATAATCACTTCCTTTGGCTCGAGTTTAAAATCTTTGTCTTAAACCTTACAGGATATGCCAAGCAGCTATTCCACACTTGACCTCATCCTTCCTTCCCCACAGGGTCACTGACACTTCCACCTCAACCACAATGGTGATTCTCAGAGCAACTCCACCCTGGCTTTTCATATTATTCCTGAAAACTAGATTTTAATGGATACATCACAGATTTGTTGTAGAGATAACATGCAGCGATCTGGAGGCTGCCATAAAAAAACTTGAGCTGCCAGGAGAGCTCCAAGACCATCCTACAACAGCAAGCCTGACAGAGTATATAGCAAATAAAGAAGATCAACAATTCAACAGAAAATATTAGGATTTCATGACACTGCAGAGTATCATCTGTAGGTTGTAATCAAAGGGTTAAAAAAGGAGTGGAAGGAAAGAGGGGAAAAAGAAAAAAAGAAAAATAAATATTCAATTGTGTTCAGAGTTGTATCAGGTTTGGCAAGGCAACAGCTGTGCTCTACCCTCCATTACACAGCTTCCTGCCTATGCAACTCCCAGAATGTAACCAGTTGCCTTTTTTGGCTATAATCAGGCAGGACACAGAGGCACTATGTTTCAGCTAAATTCAGTTTCATCATTTCCTGAGGAATTCGAAGTAACCAGCCATCTGAAGTGTCCTACATTACATAGTCCTCAAGAGTCCTCACTTCCTCACTGCTAGAGTACATGCATGCATTCAGTACACCTTAAGACACATTCTAGGACAAAGACTAATTCTTTTTGGCCAAGAAATAGATAAGACCACAACAAATCTTTCAAAGGGTATCCCCAGTCAGTCCTAGATCTGAAGAGAACTAAGGAAAGAAGACAGTTACAGAGAAGTTAATCAAATTCCTTGTAGGAGGAGAACCCCAAATTATCTCACATACTACAAGAGTGCATTCTTCAGCCTGTAAGAGATCATTCTAGAGCACCTATACCTTTTTATTTGCAGGGCTGAAAACAACTTTCACAGTAAGAGAAGAAATAGCCTAACACAGCTATTCCAAAATCTCACCAAACAAGATATTTTTAATATATTAAATATATATTAATATAGTATAATATATTGTATATATAAATATATATTTAAGTAACCATATTATTGTTATTAAAAATTTTAATATATTTTTAATATTTTAAGTACTACCAAACAGTAGTGATGAGATTCAAAAAGGGTCTGCACCTCAAACTTGAAAAAGACTTGAAAATTCCCCTATTGCATGGCAGCAGCAGCCTTCTTATTATCATCTTGAACTACCTCTCCTATGTTCCAGAACAGTATCCTCACATAGTAGAGGTAAAAGACTAGAGGCTCGAGCTAAGATAACATGGCATTAGAGCTATTCTCGAGGCTGACTTCAAACCCACAGGGCGTCCAAACTAGCAATACCACAAACCAACCATTAATTTGTCTTCTCCATAAGAACAGTACCAGAGGAATCCAATTCAGCAAGTTCCATCTCATGGGCTCCTAAACTTGTCTCCCTAGCTCATGCTGCATTTCACTGGGCGTTTCTAAAAATCCCTTAAAGTGGTCAAGGAAGGAAGCAAGCCCAGTAAGCTCTTACAGCCTTACAGCAACTCTCAATGAATGCAAATCATTGCCATTTTAGGAACAAATTAGGAAGCAATTTGTTTGCCTGGCAGTTTGCATTTGGGGTGTAGATAATTATGTAGGACAAGGACATTTATCTTTACATAACTATTGTGCAACTGCTAGATGAGAATACCGTTAACAACATTCTTTTTGATGCCAGTCTATAGGCAAGACAACCAAAGAACACAGAAGGAAGACAGACCAAGCTTGTTTTGAGTTTAAATGCCTCCTTCCTAGTATTGTTTCCAAAAATGACATACTACAGGCACTTCCCCATTAACCCAGTATGTTCCTTATTGTGGTTCACAGCAGTCTGGGGAAGAGGCTGGTCAAACTTCGTTTGTTTTCCATTATTTCAAGGTCCAAAAGACATTCTTTGCCACTTAACTAACTACATAATTGCCACAAAGATGCCATACAGTCACAGATAGAGACAAAACCATCTCTACAGTCATGAATAGGATGGGACCAAGACATCAGTATGTAGTGCAACCTTCAAATACCAACGGTCCTCTTGACATACATATTTCCCATCAGACAGATTCTTCTGAGAAGAACAAGTCAAACATAAGATTTAACTTAAGATGACATCCACTCCCTTCGAATTAGGCATAATTACTCCTAACCCTCACTGGAATACAGTTATATAGATACAAGTTTGCCTTAGTCTCCTGCAATTTCATACCCTTAAGGTTTAAATTATAGGGACACTTCACACGCACTACTTAAAGCATCAAGTGCTTTCCCATAAACCTGGGAACAAACACTTCATCTGGTTTGGAAAAGTTAAAAAGCTACCTCTGCTGTAAGGTCCCTTTCCTTCAATTACAAGTGTTTTACAACTGCTTAAAGCACAGAACATTACCTATTTGCAATTTAATTTTCAGTAACTATTTGTATTACATCTCCCATTCCGCCCCCCCCCAACATTTACTCTGTCAGCAGCCAGAGAATTGGTCCTGGGAGTGAGCCACTGCTCAATAAGATAAGCTTGGGCTTGACTAAACTATGGAGGCAACAGCTGAAGTAGAAATAAAATTCATAAGAGCATTAATAGTAAGAGTTAAAGCATCATACTTACAAGTATTAGAGCACTGGCTGGGCAAGGAAACACTGTTATTTCTTGGCTTCAGCCTCATTCCTAGCAAAGGTGCATTACTACACTGGAATAGACAGTTTTATTCACACATCGTTTCATTTCCTGACTTTAATGGATTATGAGAAGTTTGTGAAATAGTGTGCTACAGAGGATGCAAAATAGTCATATACATGCACTGAATCCTTAGCAATTCAGATCGTCACTTCAGAACTTTGCTATAAGACTGAGCCTGCATGAAAAGGGACCTAAGTGGATAATTAGTGGAAGTTTTTTTCTGTTTCATACCAGTAAGACACTGTTACAAATTTTCTGTGATTTCATATTAACCAATCCCCCCACATTGTTTGCCTAGTGGCCTTTCTACTTGCGTGCAAGAGGAACTACCCTAAAGGCTGACAAAAAGAATGAACAATAAATAGCAAACATATTTAGACTACGAGTTAATTTCCCTTTCTTTAAAGAGTTCACCTATTAAAAAGCAGTTCACGAATACAACTTACCCATCACTTTCCAAACTGCCTTACCTTTAACAGGTTGTCAGAGGGTGCAATACAAGACAAAGGCCCTCTCACAGAACAAAAGGAACGTACACCATTTCTATAGGCAAGACCAGACTTCTGCACTAGAAAATTACAGCACTACTGGCCACTTATGGCCCTATTTCGGGTGCAACTAAGTTGCACTCAGTGAAGAAATCTGATTATTTGTTAATACACAGCATTTAAAAAATAATCTGACCTTGAGAAGCTGCAATGATCCAAACTAAGTTTAGTCAGTAATATTCATATGATGGGAATCCTTGCTAAGCGTATGATCTGAACAGCTAATACTTGCATTATTGCTGCAACTCAACTATTACATTTTTCCCAGCCAACTGAATACAGTTCATCAAAACAGATTTAAGAGCAGCTAGAAAGCTAGACTAAACTAGTCTAAAATAGATTTTAGTGGCCAGGCTAGCAACAGTGACCATGAACTGACAATATAAAGCCCTTAACCCACCAATAAAAAACTTCCTATAATTCCCTTTTGTTCACTAAGAAACTGTTCAGATCTCATTTGTTTAGGTTAAGGTGACACTTCACAGGTCCAAGTGCTATCATGTTTATGGAAAAGAAAACTGTTAAGTTTCTTAGCCCAAACTGCTCCAATTTGTAAGCAACACCTACGTAAAAACTGGAGTTTAAATCACTAAGGGTGAGAAATGAATCACAAGGAGGAGGTGCAGAGGAAAGTAAAGGGGAAAACTGGCAGAAAGCTGAATGGATGGACAGGTTATATCTGCTTATTTCTCAAGTTCAGTATATTGAGACACACCGGTGCTTGATGCTTCAGGCTGAATGCAAGAATCACGACTTTCAGTTATCCCACGAGAGAATACACCACCAGGCAAATACCTGAGTTCGCGATTAACAACCCCTCACAGACAGCCCCCCACGCTGAAGGCACTGAGCTGCATTTACCCTTTGCATTCAGAATGTGGCCCTGCAGAGTCATTTCTTCTTTTTCAGCTTTCTTTGGGACTCATAATGACTGCTATTAGGCTTACTGCAGTTCACTGTTTTCCTCTCTAGTCACAGTCTGACGCACACAATACATTGTTGAAAGATTTATTTCACAACTGGAATGCAGTTTGCTGGCAATTATTGTTGCATATTCAGTTTAAATGTAGTGCTGCCCAGACTTGCCAGCTATCCTGTTTATTACTGTAAATTAAACTCAAGGTAGAGCATTAATGTGCCCTCTCTCTATGCACCAAGAAGGAGGAATCTAATTATCTAATGCATAAGTGATGCTTCTATTGCACAGAAGTGACCTACTGGCCAGACTACAGGTAAGAGGTAAGACAAAAGAAAGAAATTGAAGGAAATTCTGCATCTTCCAAGTGGCCTAAAGGCACCCAACACACATCCTCAGAACAGTGAATATGGAATAAATGCTCCTCGGTTTCTCCATGTCCAGCTCTCTTCATCAGCTGCCAAGCACCACTCTGCTATGTGTGAAACGTATATTCTACTGTAACAGCTGACAAAAGGGGTTTGATCTGGCAGCTGGGACTTCCCATGGTAAAGTGCAAAGGCCACAAAGCCATATATAAGCAAGACACTTACATGCCACTTAGTAGTCACCTTTTTTCTCCACTGAGTTCAAATGCAGCAGGACTGTGAGAACAGTCCTACAAGTAAAGCACATGTACATTTAACAAATGTTAATGCCAATCTGAAGAGGCTACTTTTGCGTACCAAAGACTGAAAACAGGATAGTGCAGGCTTCAGCACGGGCTACAGAAGCACAGGAACGATCTTGGGCAACCACACTGCATGCAGTAATTAACCACTGTAGGTTATAGGCAAATAAAGCCACGCATACCTTCCCTAAGTTAATGCTAGGGAGGGTATGCTTGCCTCTATTTTAATTGCACCTTATGAGTTCAGGGAGACATAAAGACACACTACCATGTAGATAGCACCAATACAGTTAATCAGCTCTATGAAGCCTGTGCACATTGTTTAAACACACCAAACACTGATCTAGGGAGGGGGAGGGTAGCCTTCTGTTGATTTCAAGTCCAGTCTTTAGCATGACAAAGCTAGCCTGGCTGCCACCCAACCCCATTCACTTTGAATAAATATTCAAAGTTTACAATCCTGCATAATACACTTTCTGCAACTGTTGTTTCTCATTAGTGGAGTACAGTACATGCCTTCTCAGCAGAGGAGAGAATTCCTCTTACAGAGACAGTGTGCCCGCAAGGAAAACATTCCAGGGGGAGAACACATTCTTTGTGACCACTCAGCAAAGTAATCCCACTGAAGGAGACAGCTGTAGTTCAGAAAATTGCAGCCCATCCCTGCTGTTCAAGCTGTTTTGCTGGAAGACTTGTTTTCAGGAGGCATAATGGCCTGCATAAGTTCTGATCAGGCATGCAGAGTTCCCTACAGACATTGCATGAGAGAGGGGGAAGAGCTTAGAAAGTTTTAACCTTTGTTACCTCAGGGTCACTTTTCATCCCTTCCCTAACATTCTGATTTAAGGCTAAAAAGGTATCTGCCAAGAACTCCGAGGCAAGGTGTAAGGCAGCTCTACATACATCAATTAGCACTCCCTGTCATCTTTGTCAATGCCAGGTTTCAATTCACTGCAACAGGGAACAAGGAATAAATTACAACTAAATACGAAGACAAAAATTACGGTTCCGGTTCACCCTTTTAGATGCAAATATTTAGCGTGTATGTGGCCAAGATGAAGTCATCTTGCAGGAACAATTACTCTTGCTAACGTTAACTGACAAATTGCTTTGATCTCAGCATCAATACTACTAATCATCTTCCAGCTCATAATGAAAAGAAGCAAGAATCAGTGTGAATACGTCCAGTAAATAGTTTTTTAAAGTATTATTTTTACTTTGCAGCAGAAGTTTCTCTAGACACTTGCAGCTCAACCTACTGGGCCAACCTAGGACTGTGTACAAATAGCCTTCTGCTACATCTCATATTTTTATTCTAGTTTCAAATCATTCTGCTACACATTAACAGCAGCTATGGGGATGGCAAGCAAAAACTCTGGCACAGAGAAGTCTACTGCCTCTACAGAGTCCAAGTTTGATTCTCAACCCTTCCAGCAATACATAACAGTTCAATAAGAGGACCTACATCTCTGTTCACGACAGTGATCTCTGAGGTAGAGGTCTGGAGAAGAATGACTTTCTGGACATGGCAACACAGCAACTCCCACACAAAGAAGAAAAAGCTACATAGCCTTTACGTTCCAGTATGTGTAAGAAGGCCAGGTTGAAAATATTTCTTTTTTTAATATTATATTTGTTTTATAAATACTTATGCTCATAAATATCACGTTCAAGATAGTCTGAAAATCCAGATTACAACATTTCCCTATTGCATTCAAGGTCTGGCACAGTTTCTTAGCCATCCATTATAAGCACTGTTCTACAGAAAGCTCCTGGTCCAGTAGAGCACACGAGGAACATCTCAGCCTCAAGTTTGTCTTCTGGTTAGCTTGCTCCCTCCCTGACCTATGCTTTCTTCTCTCACTGGCAAATATATCAGTCTTAAAAGTAACAGCATTAGGCATTACTTATTTTAGAATTCACCCAACTGTGCCGTCCTGTCTGGATCTCCTGAAACACTAATTTTTGTGTTAGAGGAGAAGAAAGGACTCCTCTTTCAAACTCAACTGAGTAAAAGCAAGGACACCTGAAGTAGAAACTTAGTCTAGACTACTACAATCATAGCTATATGACACAAAATTTTCTCTATACTGGCAATACAAGAAAAGATTTTTTTGGAAAAAAAAAGAAAATTATCTCCTTTTGACAGGTGACTGATATGACATTTCATGGTTCTCGTATGAGGAAAAAAAATATAATTTGAAAGTTTCCAATAAAGTATTGCTTTCTGCCCTAACAGGATAAAAAACAACATAAGGAAACACAGACCACAGAGTAGCCAAACCGTTTCACATGTTTCCACCATAGTTAACAACACTGTCCACAACCATACACACAGCAGCGCTGAGGTGATAAGGCACTGGAACAGGCTGCCCAGAGAAGCTGTGGATCCCTGGAAGTGTTCAAGACCAGGTTGGATGGATCTCTGAGCAACCTGGTCTACTGAGAGGTGTTCCTCATGGCAAGGGATTGGAACAAAATGATCTCTAAGGCCCCTTCCAACCCAAACAATCCCGCGACTCCCTGATATTCTTCTGCTCATCTACACAAGCAAGAGCTGAACCACTACTGCAGCAGCACTTTTTCCTGACAGAATTAGCAATAATACAATATGGTGATATTTATCAAGTTAAGTCTACATCAAGTTTTTCGAGCACTAAAGAACTAAAATTAATTTATATAGTTTTGCCCATTAGGAAAAGAATTAGGATTTGCCACACAAAGGATTACCTCCCACTATGTGGAAGAAGAAGATAAACTGATTGTGCACATGTATATGTCAGTGCTACATGGACAATGTAGATAGATGTATTAGTCGTAAAAGAAGGATTGCCAATTTATTAGGCAAAATAATGTAACTTCTAAAAACTTTCTCATCACATTTGTATGTTCTCATTTTACTTTTTCCATCATATACTGCATTAAACTTGGAAAGGGCCATTAAACCAATTCACAACAATTTACTGTGTAATGAAATGTCACAAACTTTAGTGTCTGCTATAAAGATTAATACTGCAACATAAACCAGTTCACTTAGCTTTTATTGTCTGGGTTAAGTCACAAATCTAAAGTCACAGTTTAAAGAGTTTTTATGCTTGTAGAAATATCTTATTTGGTATTTATGCTCCCCCAAAAAAGAAAATTTACTTGGTCACTATGCAGACACATCCACTTGAAACAGCAGTTTCAAGTATCCAATTATTTAACTATTTTAGGTAGTCTACTGTATATCTGCAGCCATACTTCTATTTATTTGAACAATCCTGAGATGTCTGAATATATTCTGCTTGATGTCAAAAGGGATAAAAACCATTTCTATCTCCGAACAATGGGAAAAAATTATGACTGAACCACAACTATGAAGAAGCAAATATATTTAAGTGGCAATTTGCTAAAAAAATAAAATTTCACTAATACAAAAGAAATATTTCTTGGACTACTTCATATGCATTTACAAGCAAAAAGTAAAGTTGTTTTTTAGATAGTTACTGCAATGAGGAATTCATTAATTAAATTGCTGTTTCCGGTTATGTTATCTCAAATCCCTTTCTGACCTGTTCCAATAACTCTTAGGCACATAGCTATCCATCCTAACAACCACCCAAAAAACTCGAAGGAAAATGTCAATACCTCCCCCTACATTTTAAAACTATGACTGATACAGCCAAAACAGAAGGCTGAGAGTATTTTTCTTCATCTACATTAAAAAAAAGGTACAAAAATCAATTTTCCTTATAAACAACTAGTTTCAACTGCTTAGCCAGGAACCTTCTAATCCAGTTCATTGGTTTAATTTCAGATTTATATTCAGTATTCCTTGAGAAGTTCATTCATCTAAACACCCTATATCTGTTCAAATTTGTCTAAATCCTAAGATAAAGTTTCTTTTTCTTAAATTGATAGCACATCAATGAAAACTACTTTGTTCACACATTTCAAAATAATTGATTTTATCAATTCTAGCACAAAAAGATTGCAATCTCTTGCACTAAATGGCAGGCAGACCTACATGTAACAGTCTGTGTCAAAAAGAGCTTACTAACAATTGACCTACAAACTATACTACAGTTCAGTTAACTCAGTCACATTTGGAAAAAAAAAGAAGCAACTAAATTTTTCATTGAAATTTGGCTGTAGGTTTCCTTTTTTTTCCTTAAACATTTAAAACAACTCTGTTACTAAAATTAACTGGGTGGGTTGTTGGCCATAACCAGCTTTAAAGTCAAATCTACTGCACCTCCAAGATTGACTGAAAGAGCCTAAATTCAAATGAACTGGTCAGATCTTGAGCTTAAAAGAAAAACATAGGTGAATGTACTCTCATTACAAGCAATAAAAAGCAAAGTAAACTATTACAAGATCATGCTTTAAGTCTTAGATTTAAAACAGGAAGCTGCCCAGCAAGGAAAAAAACCCCCTCTGACTGCACACAACTGACAAAATAGAGCTGTAAAATTTCTCTAAACCTTTTTTCTTACAAGTCTGAACGCCCACTTTGCTTTCACACGAATCAAAACTCAAGTTCTGTGCAGAGGCATATATCACAATGGATTTCCTGCCGAGACTCATTAAAAGGGTAGCTTTTGATGAATGGATGTATTCAGCAGTTACGGAGACCATATGATACAGACTTCCAAGTTAAGTTTCCCTTAATATATTAATTATTAGCCTGAGTCTACTGAAGCCGCTCATCCATGTGGTTTTATTTACTGCTTCCAGTAAAGTCAGCATACATGCATTAGGAGAAATTTAAATTTCTAGCCATGAAAACAAGCAGAATCCAAACCCCATGTACAAAACTCTAGAGGCATAAATTTCATAAATAAGTCATGGAGTCAAGACACGACATACACCATTACATTTCATTGTACCTCTCTGCAACCAGCAGCAATACATTTGTAATACTTCTACAAGAAATAATTTACAGTTGCCAGATCGATTTTCCAGTTTCCCTTTCACTATAGTTAAGAAGGAATATGACTTAGCAGTACTAGCTCCAGAAGTATCACACAATGAAATCAATCACAGCCTCATTACCAGAAAACTGTAGACACTACTGTTTCTCCAGACTCTTTAGGATGCTCAGAAAGGCAACATATTATAATGAACAGTAACAGGCCAAAGGACCATTAATTTAAAATGGGGACTAACTCATTATGCTGAACACAACTGGAGTGAGGTCAGAAGCTGTTAAGCCATTACAGGGGCCTAGGACTACAAGACAAATCGGTGCTGAGATTATTACTTCAAGTACTCTGAACAAGTTCTCACAGTCACTGAAGAAAAAAGCGAAGCGGATAAACCATAATTAAGATGAACTTGTAAATTGATGCATTTCATTTAGTTGGACAACACCCATTTGCATTAGCTTCCCGGGCAGAAATTGCATTTGTGTTTTTGCCTCAGCATACTCTATTAAAATCAGGTTGCTAGTTTCCATCTCCTTCTGCACTAGAAAACTCAATTAGAACCATAGTGTGGTTAAACTGAAAAGAAATTTAAGGTACAAGGTCGCCGTGCCACCATTAAGTTAGAGCAACTGCCAGCAAAAACAATGCTGCTGTAGGCAATCCTCTGCTATTATAGTTTTGTTCCAACCCACAGAAGACTTAATGTCAGGCACACAATTTCTCTACTTAACATGCAAACAGCTCTGCCTCAATTATAAACTAAGAAAGCAAAGAGTAACGAGATATTTATACAAGAAATCAAACACAAAAAATGTATGTTAGAGGGCACCAAGTGCACTATTAAGTCAAACCAACAAAAATACATTAAATCATACACTGAGGATTAAGGTTTTGGACACCTTTTAGTAGATGTGCACACTAATTCTGAGCCTCTAAAACGCACTCTAGTTATCAGTTAGTTTCACCATATTACCCAATAACCCAAAGCTACCACACAAAAAAGTAGATGTACTGTGGGGGATAACACAACCTTACCTTTGACTTCCCCTTTCCGTAAACCTTGCATTAACTAGATGAGTTCCTGTATCTCCCATGGGTCCAGTTATAATCTCACCCTATTACAGCCACACTAATCCATAAACTACATCAATCTGGGCAAGACACAGGCCTAGGAATGAGGGGAAGCAGAAGACTGAGCAGAATCAGCTCAGAAATCACAATAACTCTGACATGTGTCCTGTTTCCTTTGTTCTGGAAATCAACAGAACCAAATCTGAAATGTGGGTATAGGCAGACTAATCTCCCAGCACAACTGAAGTGTATTTTCACAAAGGTAGTAGTAGCTGATATACATACACTCCCTCATACCTGCATGTGAACAGCCTGACATACAACTAACTTGTGTATTATTAAATGCAAACAGTCAGTACATTATTTTTAAAGATTTTCCAAGATAATAATGCTTCACGTTTTCAAGACAGTTCGTTGAAGCAGTAAAAGCAAGTCTTACATTTGTAGTAGATACATTTGCAAGGCCAAGTAATATTGCAAAGAGACTTAAGCACCTGTGCCATCCAACTGCAAAGCAGTTTTCAACTTGAAGATGAGTATTAGAACAACCACCAGCTACACAGCTTGAACACTCTCCAACATTTTGCACAATATCTAAATAATGTGCTGGAGAACAAAGATTATTTCAGCTTCCTAAGTGAGAGATTTTTCTAATCTCTTTCCTACGATTTTACTGGACAAGGTTGGTTTGTTTTTTTTTTCCCATTATTATCATTACTTTTTCATCAGATTTATTTAAAAGATTATGGTGTAGCTCTCACAAGCTTTGTCTTCTTAAAACATTCTGAAACACATCAAAATCTACCCAGAGGAAATATTGAAAAAAATCCTATCCTTTATCTCTTGAGATGAAATTATCATCTGGCAACTTTTTTCTTACAAGATTAACTTGAAAGAAAACAAAAAAAACCAAAAAACAAAACAAAACCAAACCTCAAAAAAACCACCAAAACCAACCCAGGACCATGGTAGAAATATCCTACCAATCTACGCAAAGCCCAATAATAGGACTTCAGTTTCTCCACTCATTCTATTGGGGCAGACAGAACCCAACTATTAAGTCTTCCTGGTTATACAGACACAGACACAGGCTACTCAGCAGCACAAACACTTCTCCAGAGATCTTCCAAAATCAGACCTTGGCTATACAAGTCAAGCATCCAAGAGTTGACACCAGATTCCTAAAAGAACCACATCACTCACCAGCTTGGTGCCAGTCACACTCCCTTTGACACTTCAGGTCAGTAAAGAAGTTCAGATTCCCATTTCTACCCGCTACTAGCAATTTTGCTTCTACTTTAGAGTTATAGAAAATTTTGCCTGTCCACCTCCATAAAGACAGTGCCCACACTATGAATAAGTGCAATAAACAAAGCTATCAAGAAGTGGAACATGTCAATTTCAGCAGTTCCACCTGATATGGAGCATCACAGAACTGTTGTATAATTTCCTTGTAGTTATTTTCAAAGGTCAGATTAGCATAAAGTCTTATGTTTGTACAGTTTGGGAAATTGTGATTAACAACTTCAAAACCCTTCTGTGCCACTTGTATTTATCAATTGCTTTTCCCTCATTACAATTTTCTAGTTAATAAAAATATTTGTTTATCTCATTGAAACCTTGTGAGAGCACTACAGATGCAGACAGTGCATCTATGAGTCGATACATATCTGCATCATGATTTGCCATTTCTTGCTGGAATACCATCGATAAGCAAACTTAGTCACATTGTGACCTAGTGACTAATTTCAAAAGAATTTTACACAGGCAGTAACTGATTAGAGGGCTATTACTTTGGAGTTAAAACTTTACCATGCCTAGCCTTATGAACAGGAGATGTACATAAGAGTCAAGAATGTGTAATTTAATCTTTCAATCCATAGTTCAACAGCCTCTATGTAAGTCACCTTGTATTTCCTTACAGCAGACAGATTATAAATGGACCTTGGTCTGCAGACTACTACAGTATCTTGACAAGTTCAAGCATAATTTTTTATTCATTATTTGAGAGATTACTCTGTTTTGGAAGACCCAACCAATTCTAAAAAAGCTTACGTTCTTAGTTCACTCAGATGGAGTGTGGCTCAGGACATCATGACATAGGATACAGAAGAAAAACCTACAGCAGAAGAAAGATCAAGGGCACAAACAGTACCTCAAGAGGAAAAAAGAAAGAAAGGAAGTGTAAGGAGAAAAAGAAAGTGGAGTTAAAGAGTCACTGCATGCAGGGTCTGCTGACCAATGAAGTTTACTTCTGAAAAATCCTCGTTTATTATCAGAAGTGTGTTATTCTTACAAAACTCATTTCACCCTGTGTTTAGGCAAATTAGGAGCAGTTCTCATTAAACTCCCTGGGCAGGCACCACACTCAGGGGCTATGAAACTTGTTGCTTTCCACACCTACCGAGGACAAGTTGGTAAAGATACCACTCAAAGCCGGAGAACTTTTGCTACTCGGTTGGAGGTGATGCCTGAAAGCACAAGCTATCTGCAAGAGCTCTCAGTGCAAGCTTCATCTTGCCCTGTCACTCCCTCCTCCCTCTCTCCCGGCCCAAACCGAACGAGGAAGTGGAGCCGGGCGGGCGGAAGCCAAGCCCATGGCGGTCTGCAGGAGGGTTGTCAGCCCGTGACTCAGGCTGCAGCCCTGACAGCTGCCCGGGAGCCCCGCCGGCCCCTGCGGGCCGGGCACCGGAGGGAAGAAGGGAGGGGAAGCAGCTGGGTCCGGTGGAAAAGAGCGCCAACCACCCACCCCACCTGCGGGAGGCCGGTTCGCGGGGCATGCAAGGAGCAGAGCGGCAACTCCCCGGGCACACACTGCCCCGGAGCACAGTGGGGACACGGGGGGCACCCCAGCATGGCACAGAGACGGAGCGGAGCGGCAGAGCGACAGGACAGCGGAGCCTTCTCGCCCGGCCGGACAAAGAGGCGCCAAACCCGGCGCGGGAGAGAGGGAAGCGCGGCGCCAGGGGGGACAACCCGGAGCCAACGGCGCCCACCGCCCCGCCCGACCGGCTTCACCTGAGCCCGACTACGACGGAGGGAAGGAAACGCCGCGGCGGCGGCTGCGCTGCGCTGCGCTCCTCACGGCAAGAGTGCGGCGTCCTCCGGCTGCGGCTCCTCCCGCGGCACCACGATCGCCGCTCGCTCACCGGCTCTGCT
>VXBB01020869.1:422604-436427 GCA_013399915.1 Illadopsis cleaveri
TGTGTTTTGGGGTTTTTTTTTTATTTTTTTTTTTTTTTTTTTTTTTTTCAGTTTTAGGAATGCTAAATCAGGCTTAGCTTTGCTAGGGGACATACCAGCTGTCTCCAAGCTCTTTTTATGATGATCTTTCTTGTACCGTAATTGAGAAAGCAGGGTGTGGAAGTTTCAACAAAGGCTCCCCTTTGTAGTGTGTTAATTAGGCACAGGAGTTAACAAAACCCCTCAGTTATAAACAATTACCTTTCCCCAGGCTTACTTTCATTTTCCTGAGGTTTCCTTAGGTTTCCAGAGTGGACAAGACTAATTTCTAAAATTAGTCTTCTAATTAGCAAGGGAGAAAAAAAAAAAAAAAAAAAAAAAAAAAAAAAAACCAACAAAAAAACAAACCCAAAAACACACCAAACCCAAGCAGGAAAATAAGTAAAGCAGGAGGAAAAACACCACTATAATTAGAAGCACTTAAAGATGCAGGTTTTTTATGCTTCTTCAGGATACAGGAGACCAAGGTCTTTTAAGTTCAATGTAAAGTCCCCTCTAAAACTGAAAATCTAGATTATGGTCCCCTGGAAGTGACTCTGGGTGTAAATGCCCGGGAATGTGAAAGTATGAGATTGGGATTTGTGTGCCCTAAAATGATTGCTACTCTTGCCCCTGCAGGAGGAGGAAAAAGAGGAAAGTGAGAATGGCAGCAATTTTGTGCAGACATCTCCTTGCCTGACGGTGTCCTGGCTGGCTGCTCAGCATGTGCTCAGACTTGGGACACACAACAGCTGGGAAGGGAGCGGCCCCTGCCCTCCTCCCTGATGGCAGTGACCTCACCCATTGGCACCGAGCTGTCCCCAGGGCAGCGCCAGCCACCCAAGCACTGTAACTCTCCTCCTCCTCCTCCTCCTCCTCCTCCTCCCCCTTCTCCTCCTTCCTCTGCCTCCTGCCAAGGGAAGGAGCAAACCCCAGGGGCTCGGGGCTGTCCTTCTGCCTCAAAAACAGGCAATCTTGATGATGGAAAACTGTACTATAAGGATGACTGCCATCTTAACACCAAACATTTTCCACCCTGTGCCCTGTGTTAGCATGAAACCTGTCATGCTGCTGCTCTCTAATCTTGTTTTCTGTTTAATTTCTGGAGAAAAGTCGAGCACAGCACATGAATCCATGGTATTGGGAGAAGCACGTTATGATTCAGTCTCCGGTCAGCATCACACTTCTCCTGTTGCCTCTGATAGTGCTGTTTGCCCTACACCTTTACAACACAGAAGGCACCAGATATTCAAAGTTGCCTTTGTGTCCAAGGAGCTGCCCAGAAAGCAGGGGATTAACATTTATGTGGGACTGAGGAAATAGTAGCTCAAGCTACATTCCCAATGTGGGCTGCATATCCCATCCTGCCAGCAGACCTGGAAAAGACTGTTTAGGGGAAAACTCGTAACTCTTAATGGCAGCTTCCCAAGCACAGCTGTTCTTATTGGGAACTTGCCTCTCCTGTCTGGAAGAGACTGCAGATAGCCTAGGGAAGATAGGCATTCTGACCTTTATTGCTGCACATCAAACCATTCTTCCTTTCTCTCCGTGTTGCAGTAGCACAGACTGATTCTGAAACCAAGATCAGCTCCTGCTGCTTTCCTCAAAGAGCTTTCAAGCTCAGACAGACCAGGAAAACTCAGTGTGAGAGTGTGATCAGAAGTGAAAAAAGGCTGAGAGCTGCCTCAATGCCTGCAGCAGGTCCCAGGCAGGAAGTATGTACAGGTACTACCCTGACTGACCAGCAATCAGGGAACTGAGGACCCCATGGCAGCACAGAGCTACTGCACGTATGATGGAAAATGTTTAAACTGCTGTAGTTGGGGCCCACAGGAAACTTTTAGGAAGTGTGTGCTGGGTCTAAGACAGGAACCAAGACAGTCAGTGTTTAAAATATGCACTGACAATGAATTACTTCATTACTTAGAGAAAAATTGAGAAGGGGGAATGGGGTAAAACTCAACCACATCAGGAAACAGGCAAATAATTGACAGATACACCAGGTCTCCTGATTGCTGGTCTAAGACTTTGCTGCTGCTCAGCCCACAGTGTCTTACTCATCATTACCTCCTTTCAGGAAACATCAGAGTCTTCTTTGCATTTAGGTATGGATCTCACACACTGGGAAAAAAGCAAACAGAAACATAGGATTGCTTGCCATTTTTGCTAAGTGTCTTATTTTGCCCTGATCTACTGTTTTGCATTCTCCTTCAACACCTTACCCTGTTCATATACCCAAAAGAAGAAGCAAAGTAACACCCTCCAAACCAATGAAACTTTTGGCCCATGAGCTGCTGAAGAAAGACACACAGATGGCTGGACCACAGCCCTTCTCCTGCAGCGCTTTCTGAAGCAATTAAACAGTCCCAGGCAGGAGGCTTTCTGCGAAGGCCAAGGTAAAGAGTCGTGCAGGGCAGAGCACCGGGAGAAACTGGACCTCATGACCTGCACCTCATGACCTGGACTTGCACATCCATGTGCAGAGGCATGGGAAACACAGCCTTTCTGGAGCTGGAGTGGTAAGGGGAGCTCTGGAAGCTGCAATCAGGAAAAGCCTGACTTGGGAAGAGCGAAGCAGGTAACAATCATAAAACTATTTATGGCTCTTTTTCCTTGTGACAACCGCAGCCTTATAAGGGCAAGAGCGCTCCAGTCGGCGCAGAGCTGCGGAGGCGGAGCCTCCTGGGGCACTCCTGATGTTTGCTCCCAGGCTATCTGCTTGCCCAAGCTGCTGACCTCCTTCCCGGGAAAAACCCTGGGAACCCTTGCTGAATCCAGCTGTTCAAATTTCAAACTACAAAACGCCTCGGCTCCCCTCCCCTTCTCCCCATACCTCCTACTAGCTGGAGCTGTGATGAAGCAGAGACGTCTGCTTTTGTGATGTTGTGGGTATCAGGGAGCACTGGGTTGAAGAGTGCCCCCACAGCTGACGTGGGAAATATATTCTCATCTGGTTGTGACAGTACTGAGAATCAGAAGAAAAAAGAAAGAAAAAACAAACAACCCTGCTGCCTCCGCCCTCAGTGCTGCTTGTTGGACACGAGTGTGTGAAAGGCTGCAGCTGGACAATCTGGTGCACAAACTCAGCTGCAGATCATGGATGTGCTTCAGAGCCTCCCAGTAACTCTGACTGAGCTTCCAGTATGTGTGTTGGGTTCTTACACATTTCAGCCCTGTCCAATCTACCCAGCTGAACTATGCTGGAAATGGTTTGCAAATAAAACTGAACATAAACATGCTAAAAATGTCACTTGTCATCAGATAAGGTTGCTATGCACATGAAATTCCTGACATGAGTTCATTAAACCAAGGACATGAAAAGCTAAGCCACGTGCATATGCTGCCTGAGATGGGGAGGAGGGTATGATGAGTGGGGATTCAGGCTGTAACTTTATTTTTTAGCATTCTACCAGCCCATAGCCATCACTCTGGTGTGACTCAATTTCTCCCAACAGGAGGGAAAAAAAAAAAAAAAGAAAAAAGTTACAGTACCCACCTCTCTCTGTGAATACTGGTGTGGTTTGGGAAGGAGCAGGAGGCAAGGGTTAGCCATGCCACTTGGGAGCTGTGGAAGGCTGGTTTTCCAGAGGGCAAAGCACACACTGACAAAGCCAGGCCTCAGCAGCCTTCACCAAAACCAGTCATATTTAGCACTGCAGGAGGCAGTTATCTCTGTATTATGTGAGGAAGCAGGCACTAAGAGCTTCCTCTGTGATACACTTCTCATAATTGGGCTGGTTTTGACTTGCAGAAATGCCTGGGCTAGATGCTCCTACATGGACTTACCAGTTCTGAGACACCCCAGTTTGCAGAAGTGCCAGATGTAATGACCTTCCCTACCACCTACTGAGTTGTTATAGATCTCACACCACATATTTTCAGAGAGGGGCAGGAGCTATGAGAGTGGTCTACAGATGGGAGTGATTTCAGGAGATGCCCTCTCCTAAGCCTACCAGACAGCCACCCTTTATCTGCTTTCTCTTTTTCAAAAAAGAGGAACTGTGCACACTTTGCCCTGGGATGAGCAACATGGGTTGGATTAACCTTCAAAGGTGGAACATCATGTTCTCCTCAGCTTGTCAAGGATCAGGGTTGGGGTTTGATGACTGTGTGAAGCCAACCTAAGTCTGAGCAGTCCCCGAAGGAGGGTTGTTCCCCTCCCTCCTCTGATCTTCACACTCCCACTTGCTAGTCTCGGATGACAGACAGCTGATTCAGCTGGAAACAACCCTGAATCAAAAGAAAGACAGATGTTTCCAGTTTGATAATTTCCTTGGTACATTTGACTATGTGCCTGCTACAGAGGTGCTGAAAATGCACAGTCATGAGCAGCCAGACCCACAAGCTGCTCAGAAACTATGAGGGAACTGAAGTTCAGTAGAGGCTGGAATGCCTACTTTTCAGGGATATTGTGAATGAATTGAATTCAGTTGTGTGGCTGGTCACAGGTGTTCTTATAGCATCCCACATGCAAGTGGTTGCAATCAGTGTCTGAATTTCAGAATGTCTACTACCAAAACCACAGCATCATTTAGCATAAGAGGTAATTTTGGAGGTCTCCAGGTCAACCATCTGCTTGGAGCAGGACCAAAAGTTAGCCTTAAAGTTAGATGAGGTTGCTTAGGGACATATCCAGCTGGGATTTGAAAAACTCAGAGCATGGCAAATCCACGATCTTTTCCCCCTTGTCCTTCCACTGAGCACATCTGGCAGCGTGGCTTTACCTTCCGCATAACCACTGTTTGGGTAGTAGAAGTCAGTGGTTAGATAGTCCCCCTCATGAGCTTTCTTGTCCCTTTGCAAACCAACTCAGCTCTCTCAGACCCTGCCCATGTGTCAGATGGTTCAGTTCCCTTGGGCAGCTTCATACTTCTGCCCTGGAGTTGCTCCAGTTTGTGAGTATCCCTCTTGCAAATGTGAAGGACTATCCTGAAGCAGCCTGAGGAGGGAGAGCAGGTGTCTCTGCCTGCTTGTAGAAGCTCGAGTCTTTGAGTGTGAGTGTTGGGGTGTGCATGCACAGCACCAGCATTTGTCCATGTGTGTACACAGCGTCACAGGGCAGCTGTGCATCCGCCTCTCAGGTAAATATTGACTCAGAAGTTTAGGTCATAAAAATGGGTGCAAAATCACTCAAGGCCGTGGAACTGTACTGGTTTTTGTAAGCAGAGCTTTCCTGCAGGTGTGCTGTGTGAATGTCATCCACACTGAGTCCCAGGGACGTCTGAGCATGGTCCTCCTGCAGCAGCTCTGTACCTTAGCAGGCACAGACCCTTCTTCTCATTATTGTTGGAGAAGATGTTTACAGTCAGGTTTAAATCTGGCCAGGTAGCTTCTTGATTACTCACTTCTCAGCTATTACTCTGCTTCAATAACCCTGAAGCTCAGGGAGACAGGGTGTACTAGGCAGTAGCCAGGCCTGGAAGACAACAGAAATGATTTTCTGCTCTGGTGATGTTGCCAGAGGGCAGCACATCACTGCTGTGATGTCATGAGCATGAGGCACAGCCTTCAGAGCATGAAAAAGAACACCCATTACTCAGGGGACTGACAGGTGTTTTTGAAGGAGTCAAGTGAAAAGGGACACCTCAAAACTTTTACCTGCTTTCTGTCTTGGGGATATGGTAGGCAAAACATTGCATAACTGTGAATCAGCAGTGCCTTTTGAAATACTGGGATTGTGGCTCAATGAGCAATCCCTCTGGTGTCTTCATAAGTCTTGGTACTGTGGTGTTGGTGGACTGGGCAGGGTAGAGCCAAGGCTAGGCCAGTGACTGCCCCAAGCTACAGAAGTGGCAGTAGCAGAAGAAAGCCCTGAGGTGCTGGTTCTGGCCATATTCACTTCTCATTTTACTGCAAGAACTACAGCAAGCCTCTGTCTTAGGGAGCTTTGGTACTGCAACCCAGGGTGCTTGGATGTCTGACACAGAAAGAAAGGTTGGGTAAAGACCTCCTTGGTGTTAATCTCCACGCTGGAGCTGTAGTCTTACAAAGGAGAGGAAGCGAAGCATTGTAGTTTGCAATGGGGAATGGAGATGCAAATCTGGGTTAACATAGGGTGAGGTGCTCAAAGGTCTGACCCAGAGTCAGACAAAGTTTGTTCCCCAGCTATAGAAAATTATTACAGAAATGCAATAAAACAAGGTTTTACTACAAGTCAAGGGCAAGAATCACCAGCTGTTTATGTCACTCAGCTCCCTTTATTCTGAAACAATTAAGGGACTGCTTAGGTGCCATGAGGAAAATATATTCAGGTCAGGTTTGAGAAAGGCAGAATTTGTTCCAGGGATCAACATCTCATTTTGAGACCCTTTTGTAAATCCCAAAAGCAAGGCAGAGAGGTGAAATACAAACTCAGCTGATCTTCCCTATCAGCTTCACATCTGGATCTACAGGACCCAGCTGGGATCCCCTGGGTTGTGTTGGGACAAGAAGCTGTGTCTACACCAACACCCTTGCTGGATATAGGTTAGAATGCCCAAAATACGTGCACAGCCACCATGAGCCAGGGGACCTTGTTCTCTGCCCAGGGCAGGGTGGCCAGTCCCGCCCAGCTTGGCAGCCTGGAGAACCTCACCAAGGCTTATCTGGTTCTGTGCCCTCCTCCCTCCCCAGACATACCCCCAAGGCCACATTTTCCTGCTTCACCCCAAAGGCTTATTTTTTTTATTTTAAAACAAACAGAGTTGTGTCTGTTTTGATTTCTAGAAGAAGGTTAGAGGGAGGTCAGAGCGACATCTGGGCTGGAGATAACATTCCGTCTAATTAGCAAGCCCTGGATAATGAGGGCCTTCCTGTCCCATCCCCCTGCCCTGATGTGAGAAAGGACAGCCAGCACAGGCTGGTGCAGAAATGGGGCAAGAGAACACCCTGTAGGGCAGCATTTTGTCTTCTAGTGTCCCCACCCCAACCTCGTGGGCTGTTGATAGGTGCCCGTGGGCAACGGCTGGAGGCTGCTTTTCCTTCACCTTTATGAAGACACCATCTGCAGGTGCTCAGCCTCTGCAGACTCTTTCCAAGGCATTGGTCATGGATTTCCAAAGTGCCAATGGTGCTGCCATTCACCCTCTCTGCAAAGCAGGGTTTATGGATTTAGACACCCTGGGTGCTGCGTGTGTCACAAGAGAAGACACCGGGAGACACAATATTGGTGGGAGAGATGAGATGAGGACAGTGAGGTTCCCGAAGCATGGCTGGGCTGTCTGCTGCCCTCCCCTCAGCCTAGGGAGCTGTACATTGGCAGTTCCGTCCCTGCTCTTGGGAACTGGGTCATTTATCAGGGCAGTGCAGCCTGCTGGGCTGACACAATGCAGCTGTTTGTGCACAGCAGTCCCGTGAAGAGGAAGCGGCCATGGCAGGAGCCAGCTTTGGCTGGGATGCTGGACTGGGGGGACAAAGGGGCAGAAGTGCTGGGGGACCCAGTTTGTGAGGCTCCTGCAATTTGTAGACATAGCCCCCAGCAGCAGGACAGGGAGATGCTGGAATAAGGCCTGACTCAGCTAGGGCAGAGGCTCCCTGGCTGAATCACCCAAGCACTGTGCCTTCCCTGCAGCTCCCCCACTGTGGGCTGCTGGCACTTTTGCAAAACCCTGTGAGGTTACAGGCACAGGCAAGCGTGGCAGGGGCTGAACTGCAGCCAGGCACTCTCCAGGTGAGATTATGACAACGAGCACATCCGGTCCATGAAAAACCCCGGCTGGCACCCCTTAGCAGAGCCGGTGAGACATCAGCCTCCTTGCCTCATCAGCTCCATGGCAGAGGGATTTGCTGACAGCAGCCTCAGATTCCACCCTCAACGGAAATGCCACAGCCTGTTGATTCCTTGGAGGCGACGTGACCATCATTCCTGGCCTCAGTATAAAACCCCAGGGAGGCAGGGAAAAAGGAGGGAGGAAAACAGGGCTTGGGATGTAATAGTGGCAGAACTTAGCCATCATGACCCCAGCTGCAAGCTGGACAAATGAGGCTGGGAACAGTGCCCTTGGGTCAGTCATGTGCTGCTGGCCATCACGGGCTGGACACAATGTCACAGGGAACCACAGCATTGTGGGGGAGTAGCAGAACAGGGAGATGCAGCAGCCTAAGGAGTTTGCTTGCAGACATGGCCACATGCTGCCAGTTTCTGTGCTGCAGGCTCCAGTGAGACCAGCAGTGATGGGTCCCTCTTGTTCCTGCATCCTTTCCTCTCAAGGATGCTGCCAGCTTCTGTCTTCATGTGCAATGCTAGACAAGTTAAGAAAACTCCAGACGTGCTTCCTCCTCAGAGTTTCCAAAAAACGGAGAATAGAACTTGAACCCAAGGCCAGGGAAAGGGGAACGAGAACTAAACAGTGTTCAGACAGGTACAAGAGGGTTGGAATGCTGGGCAACCGCACAGTTTAGCATGAGAAATCCAGTGGTAGGTGTGACAGCAGCAACCTTTAATCTTGCCTGAGCTCTATGAAAAGTTTCCATGCTCCTGCCAGGATTTTAGGATGAAGCCCATGGGACCTGGCCTGGTTGGGAAGGGGAAGCTGGATCTCCTCAGGTAGCGACCTAAGCTGAAATAGCTAGGCTGAAGGATCAACCCCTTGAGAGCAGACCTGGCAAGCAAGAAGGAAGAATGTGGGGGTTTTGTCTTGTAGCTTCCTGCCAAAAGCTGGCACAGCCGTAAACACGAGTGCCGAACAATAAGGTCTCCTGTCCCAGCAGCTGCTAAAGCTGTCACCTGGGAAGCTTCCTGCAATCAGCCAGTGGCAGGACAAAAAGGCGCTCCCACATGCTTTCCTGCAATTTGTCATATGTCTGATCTCTGTTCTGCTTAGTGCCTGTCATCCTCCCTTCCCCCAGAGCCATCTCATGCTCCAACAGGAGGATGTGATTATGAAGACCAAGCTCTGGTACAGAGCAGGCTCATTGTTCAGCCTTGCTTCTCCAAGCAGCAAGAAGTGCCTCTCCTTTTGACTTCTGAGTGACCCTATAGCCTCTCCTCAGAAAGTACTTCCCTTGGGCTGGTTCTACAGGCAGTGAGTGGACTTCCCTGGTGCCTCAGAGATCCACAGCCCTCTGCAAATCCTCTCTGCCTGCCACGTGTTGAAGCTCCAGGGCTTACGGTGACCAGAGTTGGCAGGACACTGCCACTGTCTTCTTTTTCAGACCACTGCACCTTTCCAAAGCGTTAATCTCTGGGTCTGAACAGTGCCATGCTGGATCTCTCCTCACGGGTAAGTATTTTTAGAAAGTTTGAGCTCAGACTATGCAGTCACTTCTGAGCTATGCCAGGACAAAAAGAAAACAACCACTTCTGCCTGAACAATACCGGCACAGAACAAAAAGCCACTGTAAATGAGGTTTTTCGGCATCACTCAAAACTAGCCAAGCTTTGAAAGATGAAACTCGCAGTCCAAAAAAAAAAAAAAGGAAAAAAGGTTCCTTGTGAACAAGTGAGCAGAAAGAGCTTTGACAGTTTACTTTAAAAGCCGGATTAAAGCAAAATGATGTTATATAAATACCAGCAGGCATGCTGGAGCTTGCATCACTCCATCTCCATCCCGGCCACTGCAACAGGCGGACCCAGGGTTGGGTTTGTTACCTGCTGCTGCTGTGCCATGGCCCCGCGGGTAAAGCCACGTGCAGGGAAAGGAGTGGTGCAGTCCCTGCACCCGCGACTGCGGGCACTGCGGGGGAGTGTTATTGCCTCATGATGGAGCAAGACAGCAACCCCGGGGGATGAAGCTTCTCCCCTTCCTGAGGCCATGAAGCTCCATGTGCAGAGCCCACCGGGACAAACACCCTCTCCCTGACAGCTGTGTGGGACTGGGACTGGCATGAATCTGCAGCCACACGGGTGACCAGAGGTCACCATCTCTGGAAAACACCGAAATCTCTGGTGTAGTTGTACCCCCTGGATGACTTGAAGTCAGTATTTCTGAGGACTCTCGCTGCAAAAATTTCCTGTTTTTCAGGAAATTGCTCAACTACTTGTCCACTTGTAAGAGAGATGGAGCCAGGGTGCCTTTAGCAGCAGAGCAAAGAGAAGATTGTAGAGGCCGACAAGGATTGCTTTGCCTTGGGTGGGAGAGCCTTGCCTTGGGTGGGAGAGCCAGCAGGCTGGCTCCTGTCTTTTTCTGTCAACAGCTGCAGCTGCTGGGGACATCTGTGAGTCACAGAAACTCCTGGCACTCTCCACAACAGAGAACAAGAGTATGCGAGTAGACAAACATGTATATATACATATACACCTGCAGGGACCTTATTTCATAGACCTTTCATGCAGGCCATGGAGAAAACCCATCAATTTTAGTGCATTTTTATTGTGACTTTTGGATCATGAGAGGCTAGGAAGTCAGTGTGAGCTGGGAAGTTGGGTGCTTCCCTGTTGCCTGCAGCTTCCAGCTGTCCTCCAACTCTCAGGACACGAGCAAGCTCCAGTGTCCCCCTCTGGCCTCTCCTTGTAGGATGTTTCTCTGTCTCACTGTCCACCCTTGGGCAAGGGACCCCTTGTCACCAGAAAGGCAGCCACAGGGTTTCTCCTTACTCCTGTTCCCTGGGATGTGGGCAGATGCATTTTCAATCTCTCCCTGTAGGCCTCTCATTTTCACCCATTTGGTTCTTTTGGTTTGGGGTTTCCCCTGCTGCTCCTGCCTCCATCCTTCCCTGGCTGGTAGAATGCACAGAGAGAAAAAGCCACCAGGATGGCTCAGCACAGCAGCCCCCTCCAAATCGCATCCAGCCTGTGGCTACCCCTCTCCTGAGAGCTGCAGTCTTTGGTTGTTGCCTGTGAAAGGTTTTGTGGAGAAGTGTTGCTGAAGTTACAGAGCTGCAGAGGCGAAGAAACCACAAAGCTCACAAGGACACCCCACAGCCTTGAAAAGAGCAGCAAGACATGGCAGAACACCACCCCTGTGTGGTGATGGACAGTGTCCTGGTTTTGACTGGGACAGTTAATTTTCTTCCTAGCAGCCAGTGCAGTGCCATGTGTTGGATTTAGTATAACACTGATAACATACCAATGCTCTACTTCTAAGCAGTGCTTACTTTAAATGAAGGACTTCTCAGTTCCCTATGCTCTGCCAGTGAGGAGCTACACAAGAAGCTGGAGAGGAGCATTGCCAGCAGAGCTGATCTGAACTGCCAAAGGGATATTTCATGTCATAGGACGTCATCCCCAGTATATAAACTGATGGTTACCTGGAAGGAGCCAATCACTGCTCAGGGACAAGTTGGGCATCAATCAGTCAAGTGGCAAGCATTTATATTGTGCATCACTTGTTTCTCATGTGTTTTCTCCCTTGTTTTGTAGTTTCCCTTTTCATTACAAGTATTGTGATGTTATCCTTATATTTCAATTTATTTAAATTATTAAACTGTGCTTACCTCAACCCATGCTTTTGCCTTTTTTTCCCCTGATTCTCCTTCCCATCCCACCAGGAGAGGTGTGAGTGAGCAGCTACTTAGTGAGCTACTTAGGGAGCAGGTACTTAGTTCTCAGCTGGGGTTAAACCACAGCTTGAGCCTGGGTGTGTTGCAGGGGCAGGTAAGGAGGATAGGAGACTGTGTAACAGGTGATCTAGTCTGGTTTTGGTTTGGAAATCAAGCCTATGGTAGTTTTATCTTATCTTTTTATTGACTAGACTATTGCAGCTGCTGTTACTATTTAACTTGCAGGAAACTCACAGCAAGCACTTGCCATCATTTAGGAGTAGTTTTGAACAAGACTGAGCTTAACATTGCTGCTAACAGCCTTGCAGGGCTGGAGAATTTAATTGCTGATTCTGTCTGAATCCTGTAATTACTTGGATGAGGAAAACTAGGTGTGTGAGGGGAAGCTCAAGGTAATTAACAAACTATTTGGGCCAACAGCCTGGCTGGGCTGGTGAAAGGCTCTGCCTAAGGCAGTGTAAGTGGGGGCCATTTCCCTGTTGACATGGAGCTGGTCTTTATTGTGTTCTTTGCACAGGAGGAATCATATTTGTTGATAAAGCAAAGGATTTACTGGCCAGGCTACCAAGGTCAGACCTCAGTGGAAACAAACTGGCCCAAACTATCCCCTTCAGAGGACCACATATACACAGCCCACTGTGTGCCGCAAGCCAAGTAATTTGAGTTTCCCATCTTCTTGCAGCCCTTAAAGCTGGTCCTGGCATAGCACCTCTAGTAGAGAAGACAGCAAAGCTCTCCCTCCCTCCTTGCAGATATTCACTATGAGCCAGAGTAGCTGGAAATTAACTTGGAGTTCAGCAGGCAGGCACAAACATCTTGGGGAAAGGCGCAGCTGTGTCAGGGCTTGATGCAAGTGTAAAGCCAACAGAAACCAATGGAAAACCTCCACATGCCTGGGATCAGGTGCCTTGGACAAGACTGTGAGGACAGAGGCGCTGTGCCTGACCCTTGGGGGAACCTTGGCATTGGGTTCAAAACATGCATGGGGAAGAGAAGTGGGCTTAGCTGAGCGTTGCTCCCCTAAGGAAGGCAGTGATTGCCATGTCCTCTTAAAATAGAAACAAGGAACATTAAGGGTTGAGAAAGCTACTGTCAAATAGACAGGCTTGGGTAGGAGAGAGCAAATGCTTGACAGATCAGAGGAGGATTAGATGTGCTTAACACCAAAAGGGAAAACAAACTGCATCCTCGCTGGAGAGATGAAACATTTTCCCAGCTGACATGGAAAAAACAGCTACTGCTGAGGAATTACCCATTGCATTAGCTCCCTTCAATCGGGAAAGACCAACACCACATTCAGGTGGCATAAAAATTGCTATGCAACCCCTCTTTAACCACTACATAAATACACTGCTGGCACTGCTTCCTACTTGCACTGCCTGTTATTAACACTGCTGTGGGAATCCCTGAAGCCTTCCCCAGCAGCTGGCAAACAGGGAGCTGAATTAAAAACCTGGCATAGAAGATATCCTTTTGCTTTGAGTCCTGTCCTGTGGTGGAAACCTTGCAACGTGCTTGAGGAATCTCAAGCTGTCCCCAAACCCCTCCTTCTACTGTCCACCTGTTACACTGTTCTGAAGGATTCCCACATGGCACCACGTACGTGGGTCTTCAGCATTCATCTCAAAGAAACAGTTGTGGCTTTCACATAATGCACCCTGAAGTGTGCTGGCACTTTAACAGCAAATGACACTTTAGCTCTGCTTTTCCTTAGAAGGAAGCAATAAAATAACTATTTTATACTGCCCCTTAATTACACAATACGAAGTCACTGTGTTTTTTCCTGTTCTGTAGGACAGTAAGGTAAGAAAGTTGATTATTGTCGGGTATGTGACGCTGTTCCCCTAGTTTTCCTGCTTGTGCAGGAAAATGGAGTCTTTACTAGAAGTGTTTACTGAGCAAGAACACCGAAACTGCAGGGGAAACTGCCCAGGCTGAAACCCAAGGTCAGGAGCAGCACAGCCTCTGTGATCTCCGGAATAAAATGAAATACCAGTTTTTATTGATCGTAACTGACCAACAGTCCTTTACCAGATTACATCCAAGTGACATCACCTCTAGCAGCGTGCCAGCAGTGAGATCAGCCCAGCCCGAATGGGAGGCAACCACCTCAGGGGACCAGTACCACCTTGTGCTGTGGCCTAGGCTCCAGGGTGACAGAGGGAGGTGGGAGCAGTGATGCCAGCCAACAGCACTGCAGTTGCAGCCGGACTTGGATCATCGCTCCCCTGACTCCTTCAAAGGTCATAAATCATTACTGCAGAGGTATAGAAAAAAAATTACCTGGCTGCTCATATGCCAGGGAGGTGAAATGGAACAAAGCCAAAGCAGATTTAAAAGTGACTGAAGGAAACAGAAGCTGTGGCAAAAAAAAAAGAAAAAAAAAA
>VXBB01020869.1:436467-453884 GCA_013399915.1 Illadopsis cleaveri
AAAAAAAAAAAAAAAAAAAAAAAGAAAAAAAAAAAAAAAAAAAAAGAAAAAAAAAAGAAAAAAAAAAGAAAAAAAAAGCGCAGCTTGTACATGGTTATTAAGCACTTACAATGTTCTCATGCAGCTTAGATAAGCAAGCTGGAATTAAACAATACAGTAGTCATCAGTGCTGGTGCTGTACTTTGCCTGCAAGCACAGGAGGAGCTGGTAGCACTCAGAAGCCAGGTTGACAGGAAACAGGTGTATGTGAGGAGGAGGAGGAAGAGGCTGGAAGGGCTTAAGGCTGCTTAGATAGAAGCCCACAACTGGCTTAGTTCGACCCTTAGTCCAAAGGTCAGGGCAATTGAAGTCAAAAGGCTGCCTTCTGGCAGGGCTCACCTCTGGGAGCACATTTAATTATTCACAACAGGGAGAGGGAGGCTCTCAGGCTCCACAGACAGGGGAGGGGTGAGAAAAGCACATGGGGAGCGAGCATAGCTCAGGTTCCCTGTGTGCAATGAGCAGCTGTTCATCTGCGTGTGAGAGGTGAGTCCTCCCTCTAGGCCCCTGGATCCAGCAGCACACAAAGGGGGTCCTACAGGCAGCACTGAAAGCCCCATGGAAGGAATCCCCTACTTTGTTTCTCAGCACATTACCTTTTAGTAGGGATCACATCATAAACTGCACTTTCCCAACCCATCACTAGAAACTGTGCTGCTGATACTCCCAACTCATCTCTCTGGACAGACAGATTTGTGAGAATCAAGTTTTATTCTCCCAGCTAGACAGCAGTGACTGATTCAAGTTCTCTACTGCAGACATACAAAAGGAGACCCATAAAATAATTCTCCCTATTTTCTCTTATAAAATTATGATGGGAACCCATGGATTTGTGGAGAAGTTGTGCCTGTCCCACCAACACAAGGACAGAGGAAGAAAGAAACAGGTTTCACAGACAAGGCAGAGGCATTTTTAGCTTTAAATGAACCCACCCAGGGCAGGTATGTACCATCATCTTGCAGGGAGCAGCTGCCCTCTGCTCTGGGCTATCAGATGTGAGGCAAAGACAAAAACAATTCCTCCTCATAACTCAGCAGAAGCAGCAGCTCTGCACGTCAGCTCTTGGCTGATAAACACAGGCTCCTAATTCTAGCCACATTCCCCATTTTGAGAATAAGCAGCCCTGCTCCTCAGCACCCTTTACAACTACTGCTGTTCATGAGAAGGGGGAGAAGGAGGGAAGAGTTACATTTTCCATCTCCTAAAACCACCAAAATAGAGGAAACCCCCGGGTTGTACAGGGCAGGCAATTGGCCTGCCCTCAGCTCTCCCAGGCAAGGAATGCACAAAATGGATGTGTCCAGAGGCAGAGATACAGCCTCCCTTTTACTTCAGGCTCCAATGAGTTTCTTGAGGAATGCCTCCAGCTGATCCTCGTCCTTTATGCCCACAAATTTATCCACAACGTCTCCATTCTTCATAGCCAGCACAGTTGGCACTGCTGACACCTGGGGCAAGAGAAACAGGAAGACAGGTGAGCAAAGCCTGCAGGAAGCTACCTGCACCTGGTCTCCCAGTGGAGGTCTAAGGAAGTGGCTACAAGGGAGCTGAGCATGCACTGCTCTAGGGTAAGATGTCCACTTGTAAGACAGGCCAGGTGAGCTCCATATTTCCCCTCTCTGCACTGACTTACCACCACTCTACTCAAGGCAAGGCTGAGCTACTTTCTGAGTTTAAGTAAGACAAAATTTTTAAAGACAAAACCAAAGCTAATACAAAAGCCATCTCCAGTACAAATGGTTCTTTTCCTTCCCTTTTGTCCTGTCATAATGAACACATCTAGGACACATCTCAGACATAATGACCTTTGGACATTTTATGGCCAGGGTAGCATCAGATTGGACCCGTGTTCTTCTCCAGACAGGACTGGAGCTCTAATTCTACCTGCCCCACCATTGCACAGGCAGATTTCCTGTTCCATCATATTATGGCAATGACAATCCCTCCAAGCATTCTTCCTTTCACGCTTCTGTTTTCACGGGTTTATCTGGTCACAAACCAGTGGTCATTCACTGCAGATCCCTGATGATTAAGTAAGAAGTAAAAAAGTCCCTCTGACCAGAGCTAGTGGGCAGCTGTGCTGCTCTGGGCGCTGCTTTTTTAGCTCAGAACAAAGTTTTCTGGGAATTATCCAAGAGAACAGTGTTGGAAATGACAACACTCCTCAGGGACTTCCTGCTTGACTGGTGACAGCAGAGACCCCAGGGACATGACTGAAAGAGGGAACAACCAGAGCTTGGAGAGCTGCAGCAATGGAAGATCTGATCACGTTTCTGACCCCACAGCTTTGATGCCCTTATCTCTGCAAAGTTCCCCCCCCAAAACACATCCTGTCCTTATCTTGCCCGCTGACTCTCCTCCAGCCTGCGGGGCCTTCCCATGTGCACTGCCAGCCCTGCTGCCAACAAAAATCTGCAAATCCCTCTGGAAACTCATCAGAGGGCTGTTTTCTTCCACTGGAGCCTGACATGAAAGGGACATTTTGTCTTCCCTTCCCACCCGGTCCCAGCCAGGCAGTCCAGCATAGCTCCCCACAGTGTCCTTCAGGGCTTGTGCAGTCTCATCTGAAGGGATGGGAGAGTCGGGGCTGCTCAATGCACGATCTTCAGCACCTCCTAGTGCCTGCAGGGAGCAGATCCAGAGGGCTTGGGCCCCAGCACCGGCCATGGTGCCAACACATTCCCTCGCGATTTTAGGAGAGAGAAAGGATGCACTGCACTCAGCTGCTCCCTCCCTGAGAAGGGCAAACCTCCACTGAGCCTCCCTCTGGTTTGCACAGTGGGTTGATACTGAACAGAGTTGCTCCAGTCCCATCCAACAAAAACAAGAGCTGGCCCCTATTGGGGCCAGACTGAGGAACAGACAACTCTTGGAAGCTCTATGGAGAAGCAGCCAACACCATGTTGCCAGGCCCTGCAGGCTGACCACTGCACCCACGAGTTTCACATGGTCTCAATCCCTCTGTTTCCCTCTTAATGCTGGTGGGCAAATCCCAAGAAAGAGTGGAAGATCTGGGGCTGGTGCTGCAGAGCCACATGAGAACTAGGGGCACAGAGTAACTTTCTCTGCTCAGAAAACACAGTATTTTTGTCAGCTTCCTTCCTGCCAGCTGCAGCAAGGGCAGCCTGTTAATGAAGCATGTACTTTTGTTTTGCTGGTTGAGAAGCAAATGTAAGGGAATTTCTAGAATGCAAAGTTGAGGGCATTTTTTTCCCCTCTCTTTTTTTGGGTCCCATCTGCACTGAACCTAAACAAACTTTCCTCTTCCCTGAAGAGCATTTCTACAGAAAAAATCAGTCTGCTTTTGATTAGTGTTGACCACATAAATAAACAAACAAACACGGCCATCCTGGTTATTCCTGGCAACACCCATACCAAGGGAATTCTCTCCCATCTGAAGCTTTTATACAAGCTCAGATGCCACACAACAGAGCAGAGGGAAGGATTTCACCCAGGCTTCTGAGCGAGGAGGTAACAAGATGGAGCCCCACTGATGAATGACCATCTCTGTACCTAGCAGCTCTCCTGAGCTGCCCACCCACAGTGGCCAGAGAAGGGGCTGCCTTTCCCAGTCATCACACACAAAGGCAACTGGCTAAGGCAAGAGATGAATCTAAAGAATTTTAAGAGACTGCAAATAAACAGAAGTATGTCTTCTCCGTTTCTGCTCTTGAGGTGAGAAGTCAGGAGCTGGCTGGAGCAGTATAGAAAGGCCACAATCAGAGATGAAACGTGTTAGATAAAACGAGGAGACCCCAGAGAATGCACTTTTGTGCTGGGCATAACAGCACAGGGAAGGGCACTGAGGACACTCCTAGTTGCAGGAAATGCATTCGTGTTTTGTGCTAAGCTGGGATGGCTGAGAGCCAAGGGCAGACAGGCCACTTGTATAAAGGAATGCAACAGCATTCCTCGGCTCTTCCAGGGGGTCTCCCCCTCCCGCTGCCTCCCCCTGCGGCGAGGAGGCTGCTGAAGAGGACATTGTGCAAGCAGCAAGTGGGGGCTGAGTGTGTGCGTGGGCAGGGGAATAAATATGGACGGCGTGAGACTTCCCGGCAGCTACTGAAGGGAGTTTTAGAGGTGGCAAGGACACTGAAAACCCCCAAACAGACTTCCTCAGCATGCAGAGATCTGGTTCCCAATGGAAAGGCTTTAAAACAAATGCTATCTGATCCCCTCTAAACACCACCTGTGGTTTTCCTGATCTCTCACACTCTATTTGGTCCCTCTTTGATCTCAACTTGGTGCCTCCTCATCAGCCCTGACATTTCTCCTTACATGGCAACTTCCCAGAAGATGAACCAAAACCAAGCACATGCTCAGCATGCAACCCAAACTTCTGCCTTGGAAAGGATGCTCCAAACTATGGAGATCTGAGCAGAAAATTCTGTCTAGGGATGGTGTTTTAGCCACGGGGATAATGGCCAAGGCAAGACACATAAACATCACTCCAAAAGTGGAGGAGGGCCTCTTGCAAAACAAAAGTTCATCATGTTTGTATATAAAATTCTAGAATGAACTGCTAGAAGCAGCCTCAGTCCTACCTGCAAACAAACACACACAGCAGGCAGTGCTCCCTCAGCACCTGTGGGGAGAGGACACACAGCACATCCTCAAACCTGCAAAACTCAGGACTTTAGGCCTCTTTTCACAGACCTTTCTCTGCATGCACACACCCTGCTTGTCATTTCGCACTCAGCTAAGATTATCCTCTTGTAATCCCAGCTAATTCTGTCTACTGGAAGGCTTTGAACAATACGTGAGTTGAGCTAATAATCTCTATTCTTTTCTCCTTCGCGTGGTTGCTACCAGAGCTTTCCTTCCATCTATTAGGATTTACACACTTTTAGATCATCACTAAAACCACCTCATCCTCTTCAACTTCTCACCAGCACCCTCTGAGCTGTGCAGCCTTTTGGGCTTGCAGCAGCCAGCCCTGCTCAGGAGCCAGCAGCCATCTTCCTTGGCCTGGGGTGTATCTGCCAGCCTGTCTCCACCCTGGAGAGCACTGGAGGCTCTCATGCTGAGCTTGTGGGAGCTGCAAGTCATGACTGTGGCCACCAGCTGTGTGGGCACGCCACCACAGCACAGGCAGAAAGGTCTCCCTGGGGAAAGGGTGGGAGGGCACAAGCTGTTTCCACTTCCGTCTCCTTCTGGCTTGGCAGGGTGTGGGAATGGCACACAGCATCTTCTCCAGGCTCAACAAAATGACAGCTTGCTGAGGAGATGATTCACACTTTTCAGGGCAGCTTGAGGAGCTTGCTGTGCTAGTTGTCACCCTGGGAGCAGGACTTCATCTGCAGAGGGGGAGCAGATCCATCTGTGTGATACCCAAGTGAAAATGAAGCATTTTTTTTCCCTGTAAAACATAACAGCAGAATGCCCCAACTCCATGGGCAGGGTGGTTGTTTACAAGGAGAGACAACAGAGGCAAGCACGGACCTTAGAGGGGCTTTAGTGTTTCTTAAACTACCTAATCACTGACAGATGGAACAAATAAATGAATCATGTAAACTAAAGCCATGGCCTTCTCCAGTCATTCTGCTCCTTCCTGGGAGAAAGGCGGCACAGGGAACACACCGAGCAGTAATGTCACACACTAGTGTAAGCACCAAGGTTCTCTCCTTTCAAGAGCAGGACACGTGCTCCTGCTGTTTATGTGTTTTTTCTGACCCGGCTTCTACCTGTCCAAACAAAACTGTCTCTCCTTGTGCTACAACTTAAGGATGGGGACGTTATGACCCAGCAAGAGATCCTGAACAAGGAAGGGAAAGAGAGGATGGGCTGGTTGCACAAAGAACCACGTGCAGCAGCACAGCAGAGTGGGGCTTGTAACGTCATGTTCTTGCCCTGCACCTGAGCAGCCCCAGGTGGCAGCAAAATGCTGTGTGTGCTGGAGGCCAGGGAAGTGTTTACACTGACAGACACCTACAAGGCCTAGAGGACACCTCCCTGCAGAATTAGAGGGAGGGATGGCGGGCATGACCAGCAGAGCAGGAGCCGAGCCAAGCAGCAAAATCCACCTACTGACAAGTGACCCAATGGATCAGGAACTTGTAGGCTCTGGGCTTCCCCTCCCCTCCAACGCTGCTGCTGTGCAGGCACAGCTCTCCCCAGGGAGGCACCTTTGCACTGCCAGCTAAAGAAAGCCTGTGCTCTTCCACCTCCTACCTCGTACTCGATTGCAAGGTCTGTGTGATCATCGATGTCCACCTTGGCCATCAGCACCTTCCCCTCCAGCTTGGACACCAGCTTCTCTAACCTGGGGCCTAGGATCTTGCAGGGACCACACCACCTGATGGAGCCAGAAGAGAGAGGGGACATTAGGAGTGGGAGGTGCAGCCATGGAAGGCATGCTGGTACATCAGTGCCTTTACCACAACTGCTGTTTCACTCAAGAGCCAGCCTGGAAATACAATTCCTGAACCACGGCATAGAAAAACACTTCTATCACAAAGGAGCTGTCAGAGGTTAAGGAAGCTCTGTATCCAGTTTCAGGCTTCAATTAATTGTCCTCTCCTCCCTGGATGATCCCAACTAATGCTCACTTTGGTTTGTCAGCTGGTTTATTTATAGCCTAAGTTTTTGACTGTTTTGTGTTCTGTTTGCCCCAAATCAGCTATAATAGGCCCACGTAACAGTACTGGAGAACTATGCAAATACATGAAAAACCCAAAGATAATCAGTATTGTTAACAGAGCAGATAACATCTAGGAATATTTTTACTGGCAGATGGATGACAGCATTTTTATTGATGACAACTGCTGTCATTGGTGTCACATGGCTGTTGTTAACACATAAAGGCAAATTTGCTATAAAGAGCCTCAAAACCCCGCAGCTTTAAGAAACTTGGAATGATACACAGTAACAGTGGTGAGGCATAGCAAGTGCAGAGCTCTCAGGGACTGTTAATAAACTTTAATGTTTCTAAGAGGACGCTTCATTCATGAAGCCAAATAGGGCAGATATCAGAGCTTTGTCCTCAGGCATCTTTTGTAGGATGATGCAACACGGGGACTGGGGTGACACGGGACACCTGAGCACCTGGAAGGTGCTGGGGAATGCTTTCCTAGCACTCCTGTTTGACACTGCTGCAGAGTGTGGCTATGAGAGGAATCTTCATGGATTGAGCCTGACGTGCAGAAACATCTTTCAACACCATACTCCCCAACTTGGGAAGCCCTCAGGAATGCTCCTCCATGGTGTGCCCAGAGTGCCCCCACATCAGGAGAGTCACAGGGACACACCTGCACATCAGGAGTGATGGTGGAAAGGGGTGCCAGTGCCACGGCGGGAACTTACTGCGCGTGGAAGTCCACCACAACGGGCTTGGGGCTGTTCACCACCCGGTCCTGGAAGTCGCTGCCGTCCTGCACGTTGAAAGTGCTCCTGCGGCCAGCCGAGGCGCCGAAGGCCCTGCCCTGGGATGCCAGGGACCCCCGCGCGGGGAGGGAGAGCAGCCGGTGGAGCACCAGCCTCTGGGCCATCTGTGGGGAGAGTGGCTGGTGGAGGGGGGTGCACCCCACGGCTGTTCCAACTGCAGCAGCGCCCTGCTCCGGGTCCCCTCGGCAGGACAGCCCCCAGGCCAAGCGGTGTCCAGGAGAGAAGCTTATGGGATATGACATGGGAGTGCTTCCTGCCCCTGTGCCCAGCCCCTGCCCCACTCTGCGGCTCCAACCCCACAGCCACCGGGCCCCCGGCTGGACCCCGCCCCCTCCCCGTTTACAGGAGACAGCCCCAGGCTCAGAGTCTTCGTTTCCCTCAGCCCTGCAGAGCAGAGCTGCCCTCACCGCCCGTTCCTCCCCACCCACAGGCCAGACCCAGGCCGCAAGATTCCCACTGCTCCGATACCGCGGGGCTCCTTCAGCTGATGTCCCAACAGGTAGCACAGGGGCCTCGGCCCACAACCCTGTGGGGAAGAACAGCCCCAGACGCCGGCGCCCCGCTGCTCCCCGAGCCCGAAGGCAGGAGGTCACAGCCGGGAGGACCCCGCTCCACCCGCCGGGCCCGCGTCCCGTTCGCACCTCCCCGGGCGCGGAGGTCACCCGCACACAACGAACTTCCGCCCGCCGCCCCGCCCGCCTGCGCTGATTGGCCGCCACCGCCGGAATACTGTTACAAACGGGCCGGCCGCCCTCCCAGCCGATTGGCAACCGCATCCAGAGCCGGGCACCTCTGATTGGCTGCTGTGCCTGTCCTTTAGACTATTTCGCTCCGCCCCTGGAGGGGGCTGGTGGGTTGTCACGTGGGGCAAACCCTGGCTGCTGATTGGCGGCGCCGCCCTCCAATGGGTGCAGCGGGCCCAGCCCGAGCGGTGGCGTGGGCGCGGCAGCCCCGGTGTCACTCCCGGTCCCTTCGGCTGGCGGCTCTCCTCAGGCCAGGCAAAGGGCCGCGTGCTTCACCTGCTTGTTTAACCTTTCCTGGAAACACACAGCTCTACAATTCCCTAGACAGCAATTAACTCTGTTCCACAACGCGCCCACCCGGGCAGGGCATCGGGACCGACTTGTAGCCCTAGACTCAGGGGTAACCACAAATCAGCACGGCCTACGCCACCCTCCCCAGCTGCATGTGAATAGGCACTGTCTTCCAGCAGCAGCATTGCTTGGACAGCCCAGTATTCTCAGAGAGACTAAGAACTCCCCTCTCACTTCCTTGACCGCTTCTGCTCCCCAGCCTCTCCAAGGAATTGGGGTTTTACTGAAACAGCAGCTGAATTCAGAGGATTGGGAGAGATTTAGGTACATGTAAGGTACAGCCCTCCTCAGTTTGGAAGCAATAGTGTATATTTTTCAAGAAGCTAAAGAGTTGGAAAATGTGTGGAGATAAAAGCCTGTTCCCTGTCACCCCTCCTCTATTTCTTAGAAATCAGGGACATCATGAGGTCAAGGCTCAAAACTGCTCTTCCTTTGCAACTCCAGGCCCATAGAAGGGAGTCCACCGGAGGGTGACAGGCAAGGGCACGAGGCTCACAGAGGGAGCAGTAAAATGCAGACAGCCTCCCTGTCAGTCCCTCTAGGATTTCAAGGTGACTGGAGTGGAATAAGAGAGGCATTTTAAGGAGCATTTTAACAACATCAAACTTTCTTGATTGGACATAGTGCAAATAGAAATATTGGTCATGCTTTATAAAAGACAGGCTAACCTAGGCTGCTTGGTGTGGGACAAGAAAAACATGAGGACAGCAGAGCCCAACTCAGTCTCTGTGTCCCAGGCATTCCAAGCAAGCTACTCATCCATCACGGAGGAAAGAGTCCCTTGTAGTGTTCTCTGAGAAATTATAAATTATCTGGCCTATATAGTAACTAAAAAAAAAAATCGTCTTCCCCGACTCAAGCGACGCAACTGCCCTAACAAAATGCAGGAAAAATACCAGGAAGTTTGCCTGAAGTACCACTTCAGCAGTCAATGCACAACCAAATCTTCAAGTCTACACATCCAGGGACCAGAGAACTGCCATTGAGCTGCCACAGGATGTGAGCAGGTCACCTCTGAAGGGGGACATGACATCTGAAGTTTCCCAGGCATTCCTGCGCTCACTTCTGTGGCCTCTGTACGTCACTGCAGATATTGGTCAGTAAGATAAACACAAACACCATCTTCAGGCAACTCTGAACTCTGCAAAGACAACGTGGGAACCTCAGCATTACTGGATTTTGGTCCCTCCCTCAATCCTTCAGAGCATGTTAGTCCTCTTTGTAACAGCAAGATCTGAGCAGGTCTTTGGCAACTCATGATCAGTGGGAGGCATGGGATGGAAAAGGGACACTGGAAAGGGCAGAATCCTGCTGTGGATCTCTGTTACAGTTCTGTCACAAGAGCACCCATGGATTTCAGTGTGGAGCAAGAAAGGTTAAAGCTCATCCTTGGCATTAACAAGATGCTGCAGAGGACGAACTAGTATCCCATGATCTCTCATCAAGGGCTCTTGTGATCCATCGTGGCTGCCAGGGGGTCTGTCATCTGAAAAGTCTGTGTGAGTGTAATCCTGGAGCAGCCCAGCTTGTACCGCGTGGTGCCGGAGCTCCTGGCTCCCCACCAGTCCCTGCATTCTCACGTACCCCTGCTGGCAGGAGGGAGGCAGCTTTTGATGGGTGAAGGCAAACAGGAAACAGGACTCTGCAGGGGAAAGGATCAAAAATTAGAGTCAGCAAAGATACCCTGTAGGGAAATACTCCCATAAACTATCAGGGACTTGTTCAAAACAAAAGGCAGAGAGGATGAGGGAAGATGGCTGGCATTTCCTACCCAGTACCTTGCCCTGGGTGGCAGCACAGTAATTGACTTAATTCTGGAGAGCTCAGGAGATGCAGAGAGGGATCCCCAGTTTGCACACAAAGAAAAAGGAGCTGGATTTGAGCTTGCATCCACCTGGCATCTTCTTTGTGATACAAGATGGCTTCCCTCTGTGTGCCACATGGGCTTCCTGCAGGAGGGTCCCACACCAGTCTTAAGACTAGGAAGAGAGGTAACCGAGGCTCTTCACCTCTCACATCACAGCACTTCCATTTCCCATGGGAAAGCAATCCAATCACCAGGACATGAGATCTAGTACACAATGGCACAAAAAAATGTTCTGATAATGAAGAAGAAAGGCAAGCTGCAGCTAGTGCAGCTAGAAAAAGGATTGAACCCAACATTATATGCCTTTCTCTAAATCCTGGCACGCCTGGGCCAGTCTTTTTCTAATGGTGAACAAGAGAAAGGACTCTTTCGGAATATACACACAGAACAACACTTTGTACCATCTGGTGAGTGCGTTGAGGAGGTGTGACTGACAGTGAGACAAGCAGCTCACCACAGGGAAATCTCAGCTATTTGCAGAGGAGATCACTCCTGGCACTTGTTCCTCACATTCCTCCTCCTCTTCCTGCCACTTCGACCCTGTGCACAAATTACCTGCAAAGAAATTGCGCAGGTCGGTGCTGAGGCAGTTCTCCAAAAACCGCCTCAGCGGCAGGATGTGAGCATTCGGGGCTGTCCAGTCAGTCAGAAAGTCCTCCACAATGTGATGGATGGCATCTGGCCGGGGCAGAGGCCAGTCTGGGTGACGGAGTCTCATCTCACGCTCTGCCAAGAGAACATTAAGGGAGCCTCTTAGAAACAAAATGGCATTAAAAAGAGCTTGGGGAGTGGAAGGCAGCTGTGACGGCTGTTTCCGCTTTTGTCCTGACCTTTTAATCTGTTATTTTCATTTGCAATCCCCTCTGCTAGCGCTGTCCTCAACAGCCTTTCCATTGCACAGCTGCCTTCTGTCCCTGCCTGTAGCATTCCTGTCATTTCACCCCTGTTCCCTCTGGGCAGGGACTGCCAGATGGGCTAAGCTGCGTTTAATGCTGCTACCCATCATGCTTATTTCTGTGCAAGGCAAGCTGGACCCCGACCCTAGTTTTCCGGAGATGAGGATTTCAACACACTCATTTCCCAAGGAAGTCTACTCTAAGCCTGTTTGCTGCTGGATAGAACACTCCTCTTCAAACCCTTGCCTTTGGCTGCTTCTCTGTGTGACCTCTCAGACCTAGGCCTGCCAGAGAGCAGCTTTCTCTTGCAAGCAGCTTTCTCAAGCAAGATGGCCAAACAACAACATCCCAGCCTCGTCTGTCAGGCTCCGCAAAACACACATAGGGTGCCAGCCAAAGGGAAGAACTGTTCCTCTTTTTGGGCATGGGGAAATTTCCAGCATGCCTGTTTGTTCCTGTTTTCAAATGTGAGGTTTCTGGTACAACCCACCACCCCCTATATCAGTCTTAATGATGGAACTTTCTTGCCAACTCTCAGTCAATTACTTTCTTGCCTCCTTTTCAGCTCATACAGTGGTGGGGGGTGTCTCACAGGAAGGGGGAATAGTGCTTTCAGGTACCACCCACACTTTGACTCTGATTTCTCTTTACCCCTTTTCATTTTGGTTGTTTCACATGATTAGCAGGAAAGCTTACCTGTTGGGAGGCGTTTGTAATAGTAAATAACAGGGTGTAAAAAGTTGGACTGCCAGGCATGCTGTGCCTCTCCCACAGCACGGTTGTAGTAGAAGACATCCTTGTCAGCCCCAGAGAAATTCCTCCCATACTCCATGATGATGACAAAGAGCCCATTGCAAGCCTTTCTTCCCGTCTGCATTTCCAGCTCGGCCAGGACTCCAATAGGGTACTCTTCCAGGTATTCAAATGTTGTGGCATTCCTGTGAATTGCAAATACACCATCAGAATTTTCCACCAGAGAAAGTCAGCTGGAATCCAACCCACCCTCAGCTGGTTAAGGCTAAAGCCAAAAAGTCATCAGAGAGCAACTTTGATTGGTCATTACAGATCTGGGCTGGACTTGATACAGAGCTTATAAAAGCTGCAGATACTGTTACAGACACAATTGTTTTCATGAGATTACGGGATTCTCTCTACAGTAGCACTGCTCAAGGAAAGTTTTCCCCTGGGGTCAGTAAAAAGGTACTACACCTCTGAGCCTAGAAGGAAGGTTTAGACCATTTCAGCCCTTTAAGAGGGAGAAATAGTCTGCACAACTGGGCACCAGCTGCAGCAGTGGTACAGGCTTGGGGTGGCTGCCCATGCAATGGTAACATCCTTAGGCAGGAACAGCCCAATTTGTGTGGTGGCACCATGGGAAGCAATGGTAAAGAAACAGAAATGAAATTATGGAGTGCAGTGCTGGGAATAATTACTCACTCACTCTCTCAGCAGTATGATGTCAGCCAGGACACCGAACATCTGGTAGAGGCCTGAGGCCTCATTCACCCTCTTGATGATGGAATTGGTCAGCTGTGTAATAGGATAGACTGTGGATGGCCAGGGGACACCATGGTGACGGTTTTCCAATAGGCGATGGACTGCCCGAGCTAAGACACAGAGAGAAATAAAGTCAGCTTATTTAACAAACCCAAGCTTACCCTTTAAGAAATCCAATCTCTGTACTGCAGCAGGACTCAATAAACAACCTTTACAGCTCCTCCGTGCTCAGGATCTCCCACCCCAATCGCTGGTAACTGCAGTGGAGATGTCCTCGGAAAGCTGATGTGATGCTAAGTGGTGGGGGAGGGGGTGGGGGTGTCCTTGGGGATATTTCATTACTTCTCAGCAGTCCTTTAATGATAAGGATGGGCAGACACAAATAAAGAAGGAAATTCTCTCTACTGTCCACAGCTGCTGGGTTTTAACTCCACAGCACAGACCTCTCACCCACAGCCTGTCACGAGGCAGAGCGTCTGGCAGGAAGAAATCTATTGTGTTACATAAATAACAGACAGCAGGCAAGAGAGACACAAGACAAAACAAAGACAGACAACCACAAACTTCATATATGACCCCAAGTCACTTCTCCTTCACTTCAGATGATGCAGCTGCAGCCTGACTATGTTTTGTTCTTTTTATTGCCAGAATAAGACTAAGGGCAATCTCTTTCCAGCATAATCTATGGTTTGTTCCTTTGAAGGGAGGAACAATTTCCACCTCTGCTCTTTCTGTACACCCCAGTACTCACTTGTATACCGGAATCCATGGATGAAGCCCCCAGCAGATTTCCTGAAGTCAACTGAATGGCTAGCAGTGCCAAGAACAAAGAGCCCCCGAGTGCTTCTAGATTCATAGCTGGGTTTGATTTGAGGATACTTCTTAATATTCCCTTTTCCTGGCATCATTCTCAGGGATCTGATATGCAAAAGAGAATAGAAGGCTATCAAGAAGGAAAGGAGTAGAAAAACAAAAAGGATTTCTGATACACATTATATTGCAGCCACTGCAAGATTCTTCTTCATACCCCTGTGGCCTTCAGTGGCGTTTACTACTAAAATGAGGATCTTTGGAAGATAAAGGTGTTTGTCTCAAGATAGCCCTGGACAAGATCTAATTCTCAGCTGAGCCACTAACAGTGAATTTTGGAAGACAGTGAAGTTAGAAGTATCATTTTAAACTGCAGGATGTACCAAGGTGGAATGAAGGTTGCATCCTCAGGGATTTTTTTTCTCCCCAGACAAAACCTTTTTACAGCTTTCTTGTCCTCATTTCAAAAAAACCCCAAACATTGCTAGCCTTATCCACATGATCTGGCAGGTCAGGATGTTAAGTTCTAAAGGTACAAACTTTTCTGTGTCACTCAGGTCTCCTTGCTGCCATCTGCAGAGCCTTAGAGCCCATCAGTCAGAGGGCAGTGACACACATTCCCATTGAGACACAGTCTTACCTGCAGGATGAACAAAGGACTGTGCAACACCAAGCTGCTCAGAGCACACAGAGGTCCAAACAATGCTGCCAAGAGAAGACCTGCTCTTCCCCTCCCTCCCTACTCAGGCCCTTTAGCCTAAATACCTTCTTTCATGGAGATCTTGGTTCTCCCTCACCTATTATAGATAGAGAAGTCAAACTTCCAGCCCAGGCAGCGGATGACACGGTCGTAAGGTGCACGGGTGGCAAAATTGTCCAGTTCATCCTGAGGGAGGGTGATGGTGTCGATGCCCGCGCTGATGTTCCTATTCTCCAAGTAGAACCGTAGTGTGATGTGCAGCTTTCCCTTTTTGTCCTTAACAATAGCCAGATCTTCCAGGTTGCCCTCCAGAAGCCCATCCAGAGATTTCAGCTGGTAGGTGTCCAGCAGGCCATTGTTAATTGCTCTATGGAAAACACAAGAATGTAAAGAAGAGAGGTTCTGTCTTAGCTGCTGAAAATAGGATCATTTATCAGGCATCCCAACTCCTCTTTAGTGTAAATGTTATCCCCAGAGTCTCAGGGCTCACAGGAACAGCACAGGTAACATAGCCTCGCTGCCCTTGCAGGATGTAGCTAACCTCTTAACTTTCCTCTGGGACTGGAAGCAAGGGAATTACCTGAGAGCCAGTAGATTTTAAAGATTACAGTTTCCAAGTGGACATGTTTCTATTTCACACAGATCCTAAAAAGCTCTCACTAAGCCTCTGCGGTCAGCAACTGCAACCTGGTTTGCTTTAAACCGAGGCCTCGTATTTCCCCTGTGGCCCCCATGACCACAGCAGCAGTCCAGCCAGTCACCTGGGAAAGAAGTGATTCTCCTTGTTTGTATTCCAGCTGCGTTAGAAACAGCTATGGAAGTGGTTTCTTACCTCAGATCCCCGACATAGTGGGTGGCCCAGGAGAGGCGCACGCGGGACCGGCTCACCATGTGGATGAAATTCGTGACACCCAGGATGTTCTCTGCTGTCTCAAAGGCCGAATTCCCTCGGCCCAAGATCAACACGGTTTGGCCAGTGAAGTCCTCTGGATTGATGGACACAGTCTCGTAACCCTCAACATACTCTGAGCCAGGAAAGTTTACCACATTGGGAACCCATGTCCCAGCAGCAACCAACAAAGAGCTGTAAAAACAGGGATAGCACTAGAAAATACAGGAATTTCTGGAAAGGGGCTCCATCTCCTCACTCTTTCCTCCTGCCGCTGTGGAAGGTGGCTACAATGTGACCTCCACAGTGATACTGGACAAGCTGCACAGGCCATAGTTTCAAAAGAAGTCACTACCTAGCTTCAACTAATGACCTGCTCCTTTCTTCCCTATCCTCAGGACAACTAGGAACACTTATATATAGCAATAGTCAGTGTGGGTGCTGTACATATGCATCTCCCTCATCTGTTCATGAATGCAACTTCTAATCATATGAACTCATTGGCAGTATACATAATATAGCTTCACAGGTTGATTATATGTTGCATAAAAATGACTTTGATTTAAAATTTGACATTTGGCGGAGCAGAAGTAATTTTTAAGACAGACAAGAAATAGTTTCGATTTTTGAAATATAACTCCCAGTCATAAAAACATGTTGGCAACATCAGTAATCGTTAACATCAAAAATAACTACAATGATCTTTTTATATCACTCCATAAGAACTTTTACTTGATTCTTGAGGACGTTTTTGTGACTTAGATGGAAACACCACGCGGCTGAGGGAAGCAGCACTGCCTGCTGTCCCAGCCTTGCTTACACAGCATCCCGAGAGGAACTTGCTCACGGTACGTAGGTGTCCGGGATTGCCTTCTGTCCCCTCGGAGCCTGCCAGCAGCACACTGTCAAGTGACAGCCAGCACGACCTGCTGTCGTACAGCTAACATTCTCAGGAGAGGTGAGAAATATACTCCGTATGTTCACACGCGTAACTTCGAGGTTTTTAGAGCTCACTGGCAGAGCGGGATACACACACGTAAATAGGACGAGTGGAAGGGAAATTCAGCGACCAGCAGCCTTGAGGGTTATTTCTCACAGTCCTTGCCCCTCCCCCAAAAAAGCTCCACTTTCCTCTGCTTCCCCCCTGTGTTCCAGCTCTGTGCCAACTAGGGGCTTCACTTGTCTGGCACACACCCCATAGCACATGTGGGAAAATGGGATCGAGATGTCACCACACTGACTCAATCCAGTTTGTAATAAAGGCAATATTGGCTGTGAGTTACTCAGCTACAACTGAGTTACTTTTTCCACAGACAGCAATTATCTAGTGATAAAACAAAAGTGATTTCAAGCATACCTATCAAGGATAGACCCTGCAATGACAGCCATCACAGCCAATTTGTGTCTGCCCTCCCAAACTCCTCAGCTGCCCAAAGCAAAACACTGCTTGTGAAAGGCAGTGCCTTCCCAGGAGCAGTTATTCCACCCATCCACCTGCCAATCCCTAAAACATGTTTTCCGCCTCTGATGGTGATTAAGACTCTAAGAGGCTGTGAAATCTCCATCCTTGGAGATACTCATACCTTAAGAGAGGCAACTTATGCCTCTGAGCTGCGTGTTCCAGGTTCGCCTATTACCTGCACTTGTAGTTCTTCCTGTCCTGGTCAGTCAGGAGAAAGTAATGGCCGTTCCAGGCCTGCTCATTCTTCTCCAGTGTCACATGGATGATGGCCGTGTTGTACTGAATCTGCAGCTTCAGCAGGGAAGCAAAGTCCTCCAGGTAACGCACCATCGTGTCAGCGTTGGGGAAGAAGTCGCGAGAGTAGCGTCGGAAAAGCAGCCGCCGGTCATGGCTGAGGAGTGAATTCCAGTCGTGGCGGAGGTTGAACTCACTGTTGGACTTGCCCGTGTACTGTTTATTGATGCTGATGAGTTTGCGGTGCCGAGGGTAGAGCGCAAAGAAGCTGCCGGGAGCATGGCTCCGCTCGAAGACAATATAGTCCCGGCCAGCTTGTTGGAGGAAATAGGCTGCCTGCAAGCCCGCGGGCCCAGCCCCGATAACACAGTAGTCATGGTAGAGGAACGTGGCACCACTCACCATGCCCAGGCTGCCAGCGTACAGGGCCAGTCCCAAGAGTGTCCCACAGACCGCCTGGGCCATGGCGCAGCTGGCACAGCCGGCCCTGCAGGGAAGATGACCGGGAGGCATCACCCCAGGGGCTGCAGCCTCCCCACAGGAGAC
>VXBB01020869.1:453974-476268 GCA_013399915.1 Illadopsis cleaveri
CGCTCCGCTCCCTCCTCCTTCCCGCGCCGCCCGGGCAGGGCGGGGCGGGCACGGTGCTGCCTCCCGCCCGCTGCGGGGGCGAGCGAGGGGGGCGGTCCGCTCCCCGCATCACGTGACACCGCCACCGCCGCTTCCCGCGGCCGGCACCATGGCGGCGCGCGCACCACGTGTCCGGGGGCGGGCGGCGCTTAAAGGGGCACGCGCGGGACGGAGCCGTGACCGCGGGGGGCACCCGAACCAGGCACACACACACTATCAGCGCCGACACCCGGCAAAATCAACTTTATTCCGCTTTTCCCCGGTTTACGATGGATGTGCAGCACAGCCGGGGCAAAGGTGCAGCCACAGACTACCCCTCAGGACCAGGGCTGCCTGGGCACTGCAGCCCCTTGGTGCTAGTTGCAGGGTTCAGCTCTCTTCCTCTGAAAAAGAAGCGAAATGGAAATGAAGTGAAGGCAGCTGGCGGAAGAAAAACACCCAAACCCCAAAATTAAACCATTGCTGTCAAGGAATTCCCACAAGGAACACAAAAAATCAAGGCTGCCACTTTGGGAGATTATCCCACCTCCAACTGTCTCATCGCCTACCCCCAGGTTCCCAATAAACCTGCCCATCAGCCAAGACCACACACACTTCTGGAATTACACAATTTACATTCCTGAACAAATTACACAGCAACCTAACTAACATTTCCATAATAAAAACCAGAGTAGCCAGGTTAATAAGCTTACAGCCTAAAAATAAGCTGGGAGATATTTTTCCTATCACAGAAGCAAGAACTCTAGGGTAAATGGTTTCCCACGGTCAATAGAGAACACACAGATCCCACTTCAGGGATCAAAGATGGTGTTAGGCAGCAAAGGGAAGGCAGCAGTTGTCCACTGGGCACCTCCAAAACTCCCATCTTGACCAGCCAGTGATTGCTCAGCTTCAAGAGTCACTTCAGAAAAACCTTCACCATGTTCCCTCAATTGAGCTCTGTCATCACGTGTTTTAAATATGTCACCTTATAGTTACTGCTATTCCTAAAACTGCAGTCAAAAAACATTCCAGTACCAACAGAAATTAGTATCCACCCACTCCTGCAGACCTTGGGGCTGCTGAATGAAGGGCTCCTTGACAGGCTTTGTTTTCCCAGTCAGTGCTCTGGATCTGGGACCTTCCCCCGACCCCTGCAGATCCTCAAGTATCTGTACAGAGGCACAACATCTGCATTTCCCAATCTCCTCCTTCTTCCAGCTGAGTATTTCCAATGTCACCCACACCTTTCCAACAGTCTCACCCTTGGGACGACACATTCTCCAGCCTTGTTCCTCTCCTGCCATTGCAATGGTCAGATCTGACCCTTTAGCTCTGGTCTTCATCACCCCTTTTCATCCAGACCAATACATCACTTAAAGCATAAAGCTACATGTATGCTACAAACCTTCCTCTTCCTCTTCTTCCTCCTCATCCTCCTCATCTTCATCAGAACTGAAGGTGCCATCAGGCAAACTGTAGATGCGGATCACCTGCTTGTTGGGGTCCTTGAGGATGAGGTACTTGCCCTCATCCAGCTTCATGCAGATGTCAATGACGCACCGTAGGATGCCCCAGGCATTCTCTATGCTCAGATTAATCTGGCTGGCAAATTCATTTGGCTTGAACTGCTGTGTGCCCAGGATCACGTGGCGGGCAGAATCCTTCACGTGGTAACGGGATACATACCTAGGGAGGCAAGAAATAACCAGAGGGGTATCAGGAGATTAAGCCCAGAGAGCAGAACACCAGCAAGAAAAGCAGTGTGATATTTTTGTTTTCTGGGCTGAAAAATCCTAATACTCTGACACTGAAAGCTAAGAGGATCTGGCTACAACCTGTCAATTTGTAATGCACCTGAAAATCCCCAAATCGGATGGAGAGGTACAAAAGATAAAAGAATTAGCCCCAGAGATAAAATTAAGCCAGAGCATGATTAGCTGGGAGTTTGGAATGACAAAGATGGAAAAGTATCAGTTCTGTGTCTGTGGATGGAACTGAGAGTTGCAGAACCACTACAAACTATTTAGCAAAAGCCTCTTGTTCATTACCTACAGTATCCAACTGATTTTAAGCTGAGCGTTCAAAACATGCTGTGGCCATATCTTCACCCACTACCTTATTTCGCAGTAACAGGGCACTAAGGATCTCATATTCCTGACAGGCACCAGTGTCACTGTATTTATTTCCCTTGCTGGTGACCACAGCAAAGAGGCTGAGAGCCCACAAGGCCATCTGTCCCTCATGTGTGTGGGGTTAGTCACAGCTGGATGCTGAGGGGAACCAGCTTACACCAAGGCTAGTGCACTCACCACAAGCTTTCCTTTCTTGGCCACTCAACCACTGGGTGATTTTAGGATTACTTGTTCTGTAAATGCTTTACTCAGACATATACGAAGTTTAATAATGGAAAATGCACCTGGAAGATATTCAGTGTCAACCCTGCCCCTTACCCAAGTTTAAGATACTCTGATCCAGCCAGCAGCGCACAGCATGTCCAGCGGGCCAATTTGTAGCTGTTGTTCTTCAGCTCCGTGGCAATGACAGCCCCTCTCTGAGAGTCCAGCTTCTGGCGCCAGTCCACCCCATTGCAATACTGAGAGGAGAACCAGAACCAGGGTCAGCCTGACAAGCCAGCATTAGCCATCTCTTCAGCCATCTTGTCATCACATAGAGAAGCTGTCCACCCTATGGTACCATGTGAGGGAATGTGAACTGCAGCTTACAGGGAAAGCTCTTGCACCGGGAAGGGAGAAGTGCAAACAGCTGGGATTGCTCAACATTTGTGGCACTGGTTAGAAAGAGTAGTTTGGGAGGGAAGAATTCTAAAGAGAACCATAAGAACAGACTGTGTGAACTACTACTACTATGCTGAACACCCAGGGCCAAGAGGGTTCAAGCCAGCTACGTCACATTTAGGGGAGAATCCCGTCAGCACTGCTTCTCCACCGAAGTTATACTCCTTAGGGAATCTAACACCCGGGGGACACCGCCAGATGTTTGTCTCATCTTCCCTGCTGTACCTGGCATGTCAGGCAGCAGTAAAGCAGTTAGAGCTAGTTTGGGGATCCTGTTCCTCCTCACCCTTGAATCCCACTCGTTCAGTGTTTTGATGTTGATGAATGACACTTCTCCATTAGCTCCTGTCATCACTCCATCATGTTCACAGCGGACAATGAGATCTATATCGTCTCCCAGCTTCCATCTTCGGTATCTGCCAAGAAACAATCCAGCTGGTTATTTCTGACCTTTGTTCTCTTCTAGATCCATGTAAGCATTCAGCAAAATCCTTTCCTCCTCTGTCTTTTCACTGTGAGGTCATCCATGAATCCCTCTCAAGATAAAGCTTCTATCAATAATACTCCCAACCCGTTTTGCCTCCATATCACACTGACATCCTGCCCCCTGCCAAACCTGGGCATCAAAAATACCAACTTACCTGTATGCAACAGAGGCTACTTCATTTTTATCCATGTCATCCTCCACAAAGGGGTTTGGGTTGGGAAACTTGTATTTCTCCTTTCCCTGCAGATGAAAACAGCAGAGCATGTGACGAGACAGCTTTCCATTATTTAAAAAAATATTCTTTTACAGCAACAGTAGCTGATTTCCCTTATGTAGAGACATACCAAAACATTAAGACAGCTGATGAAAGCCTCATGCCCACATTAGTCACAGCACTATAAGCAGTACTTGTACTGGCACTTAGGCTTCATTAAGTGTACTAAGAAGCCTATCTGCATCACCAATGGGAGTAGGATGACTTCTCTGTGAAATCAAGGTGAAAACCTTTCTACAACGAAGTCACACTGCTCACCAGAAATAATCCCACCTCTTTCAAAACTGAAAGACCACTGGTATAACACAACTGTCAATTAAAATGCTTCTGTGTTGTATTAAAGTAGCCTTAATGAGGTCTCTTCTTGACACTCTGAAACACAGACGCCACTACTCATCACTGTTCTACCTTACCATTCTCAGACACTGCTGGGAGAAGTTGTGATTGATGTAGGTAGCTTCCATGGCCAGGTTGCGTGGAGAATTAAAGGAGTTGCCCTCTTCCTGTGGTGGTTCATTGGCTGTTTCACTCACCGTCAGGAGGTCTGGGGAGAAAACCAGACACAAGTGGTTATACTTGGGGGAATAAGTATGTCAGCTTTAGTGAGTTTACAGTCCCACATCAGAGCAGATCAATACTGAAGTTCTCCACATAGCTCTCAGACGTACTGCCGTAATGAGCTTGTTCAGGGGGCTCAGCATGGACACACAAGTAAGCATGAAGAGTATTAGACCCTTTAGCCACTTTAACAGAAATTCCTTTCAGGACTTTTCCTCACCAAAATCTGAGTTGTCCCTCTTGTCAAAGAAAAGCTTGGATCCAACTCTCTGGACAATGATGTCCCAGGAATAGACAGAGCGAGTGCAGCTCATCAGTGTGGCCAGGATAGCATCTGTGGCAAACACATTCCCTTGTGTCTTGGCCAGCTGCGAATACAGAAGGAGGAGAAAACTGTTTCAGCAATTAGAACAGATACCCTCTCCCTAGGCAGGATGAGAAGTGCTAGCAAACCAGGTCACTGATTTCTTCTGCTGCTCTGACTGAGAAAGCTGAACTGGCGAGTACCACATCGACTGCCAGACAAAGCATGAGGTACTACCCAGCAATCCTGACCAACCCTCACCCACACAAGGGAAAAGTAAGAAACTACTACAAAATGTTAATTCTGTAGGAAAATGCATGGTTTCTTATTGCCAGTCAGGTCACAAGAGAAATGTCTGAGCCTTCCTCACCTCCAAAAACAAGGCCCCAGTGATCAGGTCTCTAACAGAAGTTTTCGTCCCAGCATAGCTCAAGTAGTGGTCTGCTTGCCATTCCAGATTATAGCTTTTCCTTGCCCAGTGTTCTTAACTCTGCATTAATCTAGCTCTGCCTTCCACTAAGAAAAATACTGGTACCAGCTAATGCTTCTTGCTTTTGCCCTTTGGTCTGACAGTCTGGTCTGGTGACAGCTGGTCTCCAACAACAGCACACACTGAGGTCTACAAACTGGTGCATACCTTTCGGATAACTGGGTCATCCGTAGTGGTGACGGTATGGAAGATGCGCTTAATACTCCTCAGGAGCTTCTCGTTCCTTGTTGTAATGCGGTCAAAAGCTTTGTCATAGTACTCTAGGGCTCCACAGCACTCTCTGCAAAGGTAAGAGGACCATCTGGATACTCCTCCTACAGGTAACAGCACCCATGAACCACACAGGGCCTGCTGGGTGTTCCATTACCTCCCCCTGGTTTTGGTACCTCAATGAGAACATTGGGACCAGGCAGGAGACCCTTGAGCTCCTGCTTTCCAAAAACCCGGTCACATCAAGGAGCAAGCAAAGGGCTGTTCTAGGAACTCACATGTCCTGTGGCTCTGACACCTCCAGATAGCGCATCTTCATCAGCCGAGGGAAATCCATCTCCTCCTTCACCTCCCAATCGCTGCGAACTTCAACAGAGGAGTCACGAGGTTTCTGCTGCGCGGCCAGAGGCGGGACAGGTACAGAGAGAAAGGGAGACACATCAGGATATGTGCAAGAGGAGCTGCCCTGTGAGCGCAGTCAGAGAAACCTAACCATTAGAGAGAGCACAATGCTCATCAGATTGTCTACCTGTGATTTCTGGTCCCATTTCTGCCTCACTCCAAACTGCTTCTGAAACTTCTTTTGTAAGCGCAAACGATCTCTAAAATGACAAATGTGAGAAAAGCCATGAAGAGAAGTTCTTGATTCCTATATGCCACAACCATTCCTCCACCTCCAAACTACTACCAGAGGAGCAGTGCTTTCAGGCACTGAGCTGCTGAAACATTTGTTGAGCCATCTGTTGACCAAGATGCCTGAGGTATTAAAAATTCTGTTCTTTGCTCTGAGCAGCTCTTTATATAGCTTTACCTGAAGACTGAAAAGCAGTTTTCAGGAAGGATATTCTCTTTTTAGAATACCACCTTTATTTTCTAAACACAATTTAAAAGTTCTCCTAAATAATTAGGTAGCTATTTGAAACCCATGCTTTTAAGTACTACTGACACCAGCAGAACCCTGGACTAGAAACATCCTGAAATTCTTTGCTGACTGTTTGCTCCAGCAGATTCTGTTACTGTAAGTTGGCAAATTCATCAACAGTACGTTCACACACTCCAACTTGAGCTCAGTACGCTTGCCTCTGTAGCCTCACCTCTCCTTCTGCTTGGCACTCTTTGGCAGTGTCTGCATGCTGAACTGCAGCATGTTCCGACGGTCCTTGTCTCTCCGAAGGTTCCTCTGCAGAAATGATGGAAAGAAAAGCAGACATTTCAATTGGGAAAGAATGCTGTGCTGCCGAAGCTCCCCTCTGATCCTGTCTCCGAGAACACGTTACCTGTGCAAACCTCATGCGGTTCCTCTGGTACGCCGTTTTCTGTGTCCGGGCCGTGTCCACCAGCTGGAAGCTGGTCTCATCCTCCTCGTGGAAATAGGCATATTGGCTTCCGCCGCCAAACTGCGATGAGTACTTGTCTGGAAATAAAACAAAGTATCTCAGCACCAAGGTTCTAAGAAAATATCCTGATGCTTTGCCCCTTTCGCTCCCCAGTGCCCTTCATCTAAGTCTGGTGTCTAAACTGGGACTCCTGCCTTACACCTGCATGCATTCTCCCCCTCCAAACCTCCCTTATAAGCCTGGGTAACAAGACAATACAAAACCCCAAAGCCCCAAGGACAGGGAGAGCCCCACAGAGCTCTCCCAAGGGTAAAGCACGCTTCCTGAAGTAAGCTGCCTCTCTTGCTGAAGTGTGCAGGTAATTACAGGTTGGGTGTGAGACATGAAAGCAGGAACAACGCTTGGAAGAAAACTTTGCAGAAAATAAAGCCAAGCAACAGCTGCCAGACTACACGTACTTGTGTATCTTTTATCCTGATACGTGGCTCCTGTCCAATCGGCCACCTAAGAACGAGCACAAACAGTTAAAAGTAAGTATTAACATGACATTTCCCCCTACACCTCTAACTCTGCACACACGGGACTCCCAGCAGCAGAAACAAACACTGACATATGCTCCAGGTCTAATCCTTTTGACTCCCATCTCTGCCTGCCAGCTCTATTAGGTGTTCAGTGCGTTAGGACACACTGCCAAGGGTGCTAGAGGAGCAGCCAGGGTCACAAAAACGAACACCGGAGGCAGCGTGGGGGGCGGGGGGGGAGAGGAGCAAAAGGCACCCCGAGCTCACGGCCCAGCACGGCACAGATACCTTGCCCAGCCGGTCTCCTTTGCTGANGCGACGGCGGCGGCGGCGGGCGGGGAAAGGCCCGCGCGCAGCCCCGGCGCACCCTAGGCGTCACCGCCGCGCGACGGCAGCGCCCTGTCGCAAAAGCAGAGACCGCCAACCACCCGGTAAAGCGACCAACGAGTGCGGCTGCCGTAAAACGGCAGCGTTGTCGCAAAATGCCAACTAATAAAATAATTTTTTTAAAGAAAAGGTGTTGTTTGGTGTTTGATCTTTGTGTAGTTTCAACTCTGATCAACAAGAAAAGAGGTTTAATCTGTGAAAAAGCAGCTAACAAACAAGCTCCAAGNAGCCGGTCTCCTTTGCTGAAGGGCTGGTAGGGCATGTCCTTGAACTGCTCCGGCACAGCACATGGGCCCCAGCCGGAGGGGTTGTCCTGGATCACGGGTGCCACAAACTTCGCCATTTTTTAATTTTCTGAAGGTGAAAAAATGAAAAAAAAAACCTAAAAACACCTCAAACCCTCAACTGCCGCGCGGTGTGGCACCGAGACCTGAGGCCCTGCCTCGACACAGACCACCGAAAACGGAAGGCGCCTCCGTCAACCAGGCCCGGGGAGGAAGAAAGAGTCCCGGTGGGCGCTGCGTGTGCCGGGGAGGGGCGGGGACGCGGCCCCGCCGGAACCGGCAGGGCGGGGCCCGGGGGTCTCGGTACGCGCGGGAGGTGCCGGCGCGGCAGGCGAGCTGCTCCGGGGTGGCCCCAGCGCCTCCCTCACCTGCACGGCCCCGATGGCGGCGGATCCAGCGGCGGATCCGGGAGCGGCTCCAGCGACGGNACAAGTCCAGATGTTAGAAAGAGAAATTACTTTACAGTAGAATTGCGTTATTAAGGTTTAGGGATCAACGTTTTTCAGTGACCTCAGGGGAGGTTAACAAAGCTTGGGAAGAGGGATCTACCACAGACAGTAGACGCAAAGAATGCAGAATTTACAGGCCACAAAAACATTTGGCAAAACTCCCAAGATAAGGAAGAAACTAATAAAGACAGCTCAGCAACTGGGTTACTGGTAATTTGGCAGGGGGAGATCATGGTCATTGAGCCAAGAAATCACCAACTCAAAGGGAGAGAAAGACTGAGCATGCAGGCTAATTAGCATGAGCAGAGAGAAGTTCATTAACCGACAGAAGACTAATTAAAAAGAGAACTAGGTAACTTGTAGCCAAGGGTCATTAATGCCTTTGTTTGCCAATATATGCATATGTATATTAAAAATATATAAATATTTGAAGAGTGAAAAGTTTTGGTAGTTTTAGATTTGCTATCCAGCACCTCGGCAGAACTGTAAATAATTCAAATATCTGGATTATGTGTGGCTTGCCCTCTTGCAGACCGGATGAAAGAACCTATTTTGGGACAACATTGTCATTTACAGAAATTTCATTCCTGCTTAATTGCCACTTAATAAGGAAAAATATGCAGGAATGGAAGGAGAGTGATGTTAAGGATAGTGTAAATTTGCACTGTTGATTAAAAAGCTTGAGTTTGGCTTTTAAGTGTAAAAGCTGTGGGTGACATGTGACAAAACCCATTCACTTTGCACCCAGATGTCATAAGAAGGCAGAAAACTTGGCTTTCTGTGTGTGCTGAAGGCTCAGCAGAGCACAGCGGCTCAAACAATGGTTGGAAAACGTGTCCAGTGCCAATGATGGCTAAACTTCCTGGAACTGTGGAACTCCTCTTAGGCAGAAATATTCAGCCCTATTGGTAGACAAATGCCTATTGGGAATGGTTTTGGTGTCAATGACTTGCCTTTTTTTTTCCTCTAGAAAAACTTGAGTTCAACTTACTTTACAAATCATGTATTGGAAGAATATTGATCCTCAGCTTAGTCAAATACAGATTTCAGATATTAATGTGCAGTTTCCATCAGGTAAAGTTTGCTTTACAGTGATGGAGTTACTGTGATATCTGGTTCGTATATTCCTGTTTTCCCAGATGAAAACAGAGATAGAGGTTAAGAGATGACTTTGATAGAGAACAGACTTACAGGACTCTGGACAAGAAATATGTCAATAAAATCACATGCTAGGACAGGAAACACGACTTAATGGTGTGCCTCTTCATTTTCTCTTACACACAGTTTCTAAAAATAAAAATATATTCCAAACTCTGCAATGATTCTGTGGAAAATCAGGTACTTTTCAGGCTGTAGTTGTATGATCATTCAACCAACTTTTTGTTTTTAAAGGGTGTTACAAAAATCACTTGACTTTGAGAGTTAAAGATGTGTTAAAGAATGGGAATTGCAGTTGCCCTTGCTGTGTTCATAGTGTGGTATTCAAGCTTTCTCATCATCCCTGACGGCTTCCCTGGACCTGCTGGAAGGCAGACCTAGGGCTGGAAGTTGGATTCAGCCCTACAGCCTCTCTAGGAGACCATGAACCAGTGATTTAATACAGCAGTGCCTCGGGTCCCTGTCTTTGTAATTGGAATAGTATTTCTTCTCAGGCAGTGAGGGCAATAAATCATTAAATCCCAGATGTTCTCATGCCAGAGTCATTGAAATTTTCTTTACCCCTAAAAAGTGCAGGATCTGGTTTACAAATCTCTTCAGCTCATAGGCTAAAAAACTCTTTAGAGAATTTTACTGAGTATCTTTTACCTAGGAAGAGTCTCGATCAATATTTTCCAGGCAGAGAGGTTATGCATTTTCTCCTTTATTTTCCACTTGTGATTCCTCCTTGAGAAAGAACTGAAGCTGCAGCGGTCTTTGCTTTGACAAGACACCCTGCCATTAATCAGAAGTGGGATTATTAAAGTGCCTCTTCCCGCTAGCAAAAAAAAATCCACTTATAGAAATACAGTTTATAAAATACAATTTGTAACTGTCTCACCTAAACAGCCTTTTGGAGACAAACATCATTAGTGCTGGAACTGCCTTGCTGGTTGCTTGCAGTGGCTCCGTGGGATCCCAGCTCCAAGTGACCCCCACAGCGCCTGTCCCTCATCTCCCCAAACTGGGCGATGGGCTCTATGGGCTCCGAGGGACTCACAGCTTAGGAGATGGTGAAGAAAAGAGGAAGAAGTTCTGAAAAGAGAAATAGACTTAGGAATGAATGAAGAGAAATAGGCTGATAAAACAAAATCCCATGCTTTCCTCTTCCCTCCCGAGCCTGAGTGAGGTGCATGCAAGAGAATGTAGTGCTGTTGCTGTCTACCAGAGATGGCAGATCATGTGCACCTTGGTCTCAGCCCATCAAATTTCCTTATCTGGTGACACAGTTGGATATAGGTGTGGGTTGGAGGAGACGGCATGCATAGGGAGTGGCTGGTGCAGGATAAACGTTCCTCTGGGTATGGACCTAATTTTCATTTTCTTAGCAAGGAGAAGAAGAGTTCTATGAAAAATAAAATCCAGTCTTAAGCAGGAGAGATTTTCTGTCACATTTAGAATCATAGTGTTAAGGGTTGGAAGGAACCTTAAAGATCCTCTAGTCCCAACCACCCCTGCTGTCGGCAGGGACACCTCCCACTGGACCAGGTTGCCCAGGGTCTTATCCAACCTGGTCTTAAACATTGCCAAGGTCAAGGCATCCACAGCATCCCTGGGCAATGTGTTCCAGTGTCTCATCACCCTCACAGTAAAGAATTTATTCCTAATATCCAGCCTAAATTTCCCTCTTTCAATTTGTAGCCATTAGTCCTTGTCCTGTCAGTACAGTTCCTGATGAAGAGTCCCTCTTTGGCTTCCTGGTAGTCCCTTTTCAAATACTAGAAGGTTGCTATGAGATCTCCACGAGATCTTCTCTTCTCCAGGGTGAACAGAACCAACTTTTTCAGCCTGTCTCAGGTCAGCTTTACTAGGAGAGGGAGCAGGTCTGCCTTGCTTCCCACTTCACACCAGACAATGCACCTCCCATGTCCTGCTGGGGCCCCACAGCTCTGTGTGCCTCTGGTCCTGTCCCGCTGACCCCACACACTGCTGCTGCTGCAAACAGTTCCCCTCCTGGCCTCGGTTTTCATGAAAGGCACGTGAAATACATTGCTTCCTGGGAAAGTACTCCAAATACACTTGCCTTGCAATCATTTGATCCTCGATCCATAATTTCAGTTCATCAGTTAATTAGTCATTTAATCAGTTAATAAGACTAATCACTCTTCCCTGGAAGATGCTCATGAGAACAGCCAGGATAAATTGCTCCCATCTGTTTCTCCATTCTTCTCTCCCTGGCTTTGGGCTCTGTGCTGGTGTTAGCAGGCCCATGAAAGAGGGGCTCATTCCAGCACCTTAGATGTTCCAATCCAAAACCTTCTCTGCCATCGGGCTTGCTGGAGAGATGCTGCCCTGTGTGCTGGCACTGTGTTGAGCAGCCTACTCCTGCTGAAAGAGGATGATGCACAGCTCAAGCAGTGTTACCAGGGGCTTGCCAGGTCTAAGTGGAGGAGAGCAAGTTCAAGCATCCAACCCATTAGGGGCCTTTCCTAGAAAATAGATCACTTCTGCCTTGAAAAAGCTTTGGAAAACCTTAAGACGGGTTGCTTTTCAGCTTGTATGATGGTACTTCCAATCAAAGAGGCAGCTGAGGATTGGAAGACTAATGTTCACATTAAAACACTATTTTCCAGTAGTTCCTTTTCTCATTCTTATAAGAAATGCCATCAAAAATAGACAGTTGGGCTCCTTTTCCTCACTAAAGACCAAACACTCTGTATGCCTGCGCCATATGCTTAGTCTCCACTGCCCTGTGCTTCTTGACAAACCCAAAAATCAAGGGAAATAGTCTTCAGCCTTAACACCTTCCCACTGTGGAGAACCCTGATGTTCACACACACCTCCTCAGGTCAGATTCCTCTTCCGCAGTCATTGTCATCATCTCTAAAGCAGCAAAACTTACTGCTGGCTCCAGGGCTTTTGTTGTAACCAATTTTGGCCACATAAGAACTGGCTCATCCCCCGGACCAATGTTCACAGGCTGGGAAGCCCTCCTTCATTCCATGGCCCTCCTCTTTGCTTCCCATCTTTTCTGTGGCACTTTTATCTCTCTCCTCAGTCTGTTGTTCTCTCAGGCCAAATGATTTGCTGCAATGCTTGGTCTCCTTTCCAAGAACTTCATTCCTTTCCCTGGTGTCCTGGTTGCTGAACTGTAAACCTGTCTCCTTGTGTGGTGGTTGCTCACCAGCTTTGTCAGGGAAATTCTTGATTGGATTTCTAAGAAAATTCTTGATTGGATTTTCAGGAACTCTGGAAAAATGGCCATAAAACAGTGTTACCATGTATGTGCACTGCATATGATTTTTAATTTACTGTGCAATCTAGTGGGGCTGGGAGCATGGCACTTGGCAGATTTGCTGTGTGTGTTCAGACCAGCCATGTCTGTCCAGTAAGGTCCTCACAAGGAATGTGCTGAGTTTATTACTCTTGGTAGCAGATAGCTTTCACTTTTCTCCTCTTCCTCCTCCTGCTGTGCTGAGCTCTCCCTGGCTGCTGGGCTGGATTGTCTTGTCCTCACAGACAGACAGAAACTGAGCAAGCGCAGACTTACCCTTCTTAAACCATGCTGTTTCAGTAGGCTGGGCTCAGAGCCTGACCTTGCACTGTCTACTCCTTCCATGCTACCAGGAAAAGCGACAAACTTTTGGTGTACCCAAAAATGGTCTTTCTGTGAATTAGTGCTGCCTGTCTCTTGCCTGATTTTGACTATTTTTGCCTCCCAAAGTTTCTGTAGCTTTGACCATCATGGTCTGGACCACACGAATTGCTGAAGAGGCAGTGTGTGTGTCATGCTGCATCGTCACCCTTGGCTGCTGAGCACTGCCCTTTCTGGAGCTGCACAAGGAACCCAGGTCCTGCTGCCTCCCCTCAAACTGTCAGCAAGATTGTCTCCTTTGATCTCCACTCAGTGCTGGATTTTATGCCAGCAGCCAACAGGCTAATTCCACAAGTTTATTCTACAAAGCTCAATTAAAGCAGCTGGCGGCAGCAGCGTCCCTGCTGGCTCCAAGCCCACATCAGGAGAGGAAGGCTGGTGCAGTGGCTGGGGTATGAGCTTGGGAGTCCACAGGCTCAGCTGTAAATCCTTGCTCTGTGACTGTTTTCTAGGCCACATCAATGAGCTTATGCGGTGGGAGCTTGTCACCTTCATGCTGTGCAGGGAAGGACAACATTCCCTGCCTGACAGGAGGAGATACAAGCTGTGGTGATGGGGAACCTTGTCAATAGAGGCTGCTGCATCTGGGAAATGCTGCATAGATCCAGCCAGATCACCAGTGGGGAGGAGGATGGGGCCCTGGGTGGTGGAAGGTGCAAGGCACACAATGCCTTCACACTGCTGAGTTAGCAGTTTGCTTTTCAGCTGCAGGAGCTCTGCTCCGTGCCCCTGCGATTATCCAGTGCCTGAATCGTATGCAGCACTGCCCTCAGAAAGATCTTGATGTGGGCAGAGCTATGAGCAACATGGGTTTTCTTTACAAGGGCCTTGCCCAGCACAGAAGCACCCACAATTAATTTCCTTCAACATCATCAGTGTTAGAGTAACTTCCATGAAAAATTAGAATCTTATGGCACATGCTGTGCAAATGGTCTTTCCTGGTTGGTCTCTTCTCTGTAAAGCTAAATGTTTATGCCAGCCAGGAAAAGAGGTCTAAGCAGAATATCAGGAGGCAGAAAAAGAGTGCAAGCAATTTCTGCTAGGAAACACAGTTGAACCCTATTTGCACAAGACCTAGTTTCAAGACAGTAAGGAACCAAAAGCAGATGCTACCTATGTATAACATACTGTTCCCTTCCCAGGGACTGTCAAGAAGGTCCCCACAAAAGAGAATAGCATCAAAGGATAAGCTGCAGCCCAGCAAGTCCATGGTTGCCATTTCCTTCTCTGCTCCTTGGTAAGTCAGGGACAGGGCTGGCCGACACGCTTGGCTGCGGACAAATGTGCCTCTTGGGGTACAGGGAGTGCGAAGGGTACAATGAGTACAGAGCCTCGGGGCCATTCCTTCCTCTCCTCTTGAGCAGATTTCAGCACCATCTGCTCTCTTCTGTCTTTGGAGGAGTCAGCTGGGTGCTTTTGTCCCTTCTGGCAAAGCTGTGTTGCCTGTGTCCCCCATCGGGCGTCAGGTACCCCGAGGCAGCTGGGATGGATGCGCACTCTCAGCCTTGCTCCAGAAAGCTCCCACTGCAGCAGTCCAAGGTCTTTCTTTCTCTCCTTTTCCCTGTCTGCAGCCTGTCCCTCTGGATCAGGCACTTCCCAAGGTCACAGCTGACTCCCAAGGTCAGGCTCAGGCTTTGCTTGTGGCCCCTGCTGTAGGGGATGGGAAGGGGTTTGAGCTGGGAAGGAACCTTCTCTTCACCCCTTTGTCCTCAAAGGACCCACAAGCAGTGCCAAGTACTCGAGGGAGAGCAGCAGAGGCAGAAGGAGACATGGGGCAGCCATGGGGCTCCCTGACTTGGGAAATGCTCTGTGGAATTACTCTTTTCTCAACATGTGTGAAGTATTACTGCACTAAACACTCCTATATGATCCCTGGCCAGGCACCAGTCAGAGCTGCAGATTTTAGAGTAGAAGTGGGGGGACTTGCTGATGATAGGCAGCTTCCTGGAACATGCTGCCTCGAATCTCAGGGCCACGCCAAGCTCACAATGAAAGCTTTGTTGTCTGCCCTCCCCTCCTAAAATCATACCTGCCCCTGTGCTGGCTGAAGCCTGTCACGGGTGGGACTAAGCTGAACTCCCAGGTAAATTATGTCCTTGTGTCCCCTCTGAGCTGCTGTCAGGAGAGGGGTAATGAGGGAAAGCAGGTAGTGAGGAGCCCTGGTAGAGTGGAGACATCCGCTGGCCACCCCTGTGCACCAGGGGGACACCGGGCAAGGGTCCCAGCGCTGCATCTTCCCTGGAAGATATGGGGCTGCTCCAGCTCGGCACAGTGCGGCTGTGAGGCTCCGCTGCTGTGCCGAGCTCGTCCCACGGGATGGCACTGCCTGCTCAGGAACAGGCAGCCCGGCTGGCGCTCCTGGCAGGCATAAATGCAGCAAATTAAACGGTGCTGGCAGATTCTGATTGACGGGTCCCTAGAGAGCAAAGTCCTTGTTTTTTCCATCCCCGAGGGGATGAGGAGCAGCAGGAGGAGCAGCAGCAGAGAAAACCCTATCCCAAGCCCAGTACTTTGCCCTTGTGGATCTGTTTCTGGGACTCAGCCCATAGCTGTGTGTCTTGACCCCTTTGCTGAAGCCGCGGGTATCAGGCCAGCCGGCTCTTTCACTGCGGACGTTCTGCAATGTCAAGAGCTGACCGCTGCAGAGGATGCCGAGGCTGCCAGGCCCAGCCCTTGTTGCGTACATGAGCCCTGGCACCCTTGTCACTCCGAGCCCAGGGTGCAAGGCCCGGAGGTTTCAATAAAGGGCAAGCGAAATGAGGCCAGCAGGGTTTGGCGTCATTCACACATTACTCCTCTCCACGGTGTAAAATTGGCACAAATGACAACACTCTGCCAGAATGGTTCACGTCTGTGTTGGCTCTGCCAGAGCCAGGTCAAAGCTGGGATTTGCAGCCAGGAAGATGGAGGCAATCACCTAATTTTGGCTGCTGCAGTTGTGGGAAGCAGCATGGCCCATTGGGGTCCTGGATCCTCTGTAAGGGTCCTCAGTGCAGCTGCATGTCTGGCAGGTCCTCAGCACCCCTCTACCAGCCAGTGATTGATGACTTTAGTAAGGTGCAGCCACCATAGACACTGGGACATCAGAGGTAGGTCCTCCCTACCCTTGTGGGCACAGATCCTCAGTCTTTCTATGACCATGTCTGGGTGACAGGGCCCTGTTCCCTCTCTCGGGCTGGCGGGAAGTTTCGCATCTCCATGGGGGCATCTTAGTTGCACAGCTACTCTGGAGCTCTGTGGACCCAGCAAACTGTGGAGCAGGTATGCTCGGCTTGATCAGAAGTTCTGTAAATGCCCTGCCTGGGTGAGAAGCTGCATACTGTACAGCAGCTCATGTGTGGTCCAACTCCATGCCTCAGCTTAGCTTGAGGGGTGACTTGTTCTCCACTCTTGGAGGTGAAATTCAGGCTGGTGGCATTTAATTCACATCTGCTTAATCTGCATAGGTCCTACTCAAATTTTATCCTCCATCTGCCACTCTTCCCTACCAAAACTGTCGCCTCTTCTTTCTGTCTCTCCAGAAGGTGTCCAGAAGAGCCTGGGGAGATGAGAGGAGAAGGCCCCAGCAGCTGGAAGGCATCGGGGAAGGAGATGCCAAGATGTCTGGACCCCCCTCTACCTTTGGGGATACTTGCAGGACATTCAGATATCCTGTCCTTTGCTATCCTTGCTCACCTAGCAGCTTTAATTATGTTGACTGCACCTCTTCACAGACCCTCCTTCTCCATCAGCTCTCCATCTCAAACCTTTCTGTGTCCTTAGCCTTGGCGCTTGGCTTTTGAAAGGTGAGCCGTGTGGCTGTCTCCTTCCCCCATGGCAGTCCTCACACACAAGCAAGACAGCAGGCTTGCGTGTCTGATGCTTGGCCTCTCTGTGTAGTCATCTGGCACTAAAAATTATCTGCAGAGAAAAATACTGGGCTCCATACCTGGGTCTTAATATCCTCCCTCACCAAACTGTAATTACTAATTACCACTCCTGGATGTTTAAACCATTTCAATGATGCAGTTAAATGCCCGATGTTAATTTAATAGCCAAGTATCTGGGTTTCCTCACATGAGGAGCTCTCAGAGCGTCTCCCACTAAAGCAAAATGCAGCCAGCTCTGGCTGTGGTCCATATGAGAGAGGCAGAAGAGGTGCAGCAAGCACATGTTGACAGCAGAACCACACACGTGAGGTCCTGGGCATTACTCAGTAGCAACTGCTCCCTTGCCCCACACCATCCTACAAAGGGAGCCCCCTCTCCAGCCATGCTGTGTCTCCATGGGATGGAAGACCTGGCACCACTGCCAGATGCCACTCAGCATCTGTATCCCTAGGCCAGCATCCCTTGGGCAGTGCAGGCCCTCTGGAACTCAGATCCTTTGCCAGAGCCATCTTTGTAAATTGCTCTGTCTAAGTAGGGCAGCACTCTCTCTGGCAGATGCCCTACCTGCCTTCTACCCATCCCTGGCCAGCATTTGAGATCGTGTCCTTAGGTTTGGAGGGGTGCTGTCCAAAATCAACCCTGTGCAGGGCCAGGCACTGCATTCCTCTGGTACCTGAAAGCAGGGAGTGACCATTGGCCCCAAAGAGGTCACAAGGCCGGGGCATGACAGGGACCTGGCTGAAGGCATCCAACCAGACTTGCCTGCTCCATCTCCACTCTGGCTATGTTGTGAGGGGCCTGCTGTCTCTCCTTCCCCACTGCTGGGGCTTGGGACTGGGGCAAGAACTTTTCCAACCCAAATATTTTAACTGACCTCTCAGTCACGAGTCTTCGGCTTCCCTAAGGCCTCAGTGGCTCAGTGCTGTGGAGGGGAAAACACTGGGGAAGACACTGGTGCCCTGCTCACCCCTGGCATACTCAGGGCCTGCCAGAGCACACAGTCAGCAGTGGGAAAGGCAAGCACATGGCATGGAGAGAACTGAGAACTAGGAGGGGCGCAGGAAAACATATTAGAGGCTCTCACCTACCTAAGTGTTATGTGCCTGGGGAGAGATGGGGAATGAGAACTTCTGCCCACGCACAAGTCATTTGCTTTCAATGCTGCCCCTCTAAGACATCACTTAATATGACATTAATTAGTTAATGTTTGCAAAGTGCTTTGAACATGAAAAGTGCTGTATAAGTGCTGAATATTAGTACTAATTATTACAGCATGGAGGCTGGTGCTGTCTGAGGAGCATTCCCCACACCTAATTTCAGGCCGGTGCTGCTTTGCTGCCTCATCACATAAAAGCCAGACAGAGAAGAGGAGAAGCATCTGCATCCTATGAGGAAGAAGCCCCTCATGGAGTTGTACAAGGGGGAGAGCCATGCACCTCTTTCACTCCAGACAGGACATTGCATGGGAAGTGTAGCCACATCTCCCCAGTGCCTCACCGGCACGGGTGAGGATGAGGGAGCACACTCTTGCCCCAAGCTCTGCAGCAGGCCAGGATTGGAAACATCACAGAGTGGATGGAGGAAATGCAGGGGGGTTCCTTCAGTTTATCCCACTCATGCCTGAGCAGGAGCACTCAGCACTGGTGGAGGCTTCAGAACCAGGCAAGGAGATAAGGAGGTGAGAAGGTTTTGGGGTCTGTGAACTAGATGGGGTGGGAAGGCAGCTGCCTCCTACATGTGCATGTGGCTGGGTTGGGAGCTCCCTGCCATCCCCTAGACAGGCTCCTGGCCTGCTTTGTTGCCTCTCCCCTCCCTGTGCCCTCCTTCTTGGCGAGGCTGCTGCTGGGAAGGGTCCCTGGAGGAGGAGCAGAAATGGGTCGGCGGGTGCCCGCAATTACCTTGGCAGTGAAGCGTCCTGCCAGCTGGAATGCTGGGGTGGGTGTTAGGTGCTACCAGGGGCCCAGAGAAGAGGGATGAGCTGGAGAAGGTTGTGCTGGAGGGGATGCAGTGAGAGCCAGAGTGGGGACCCACTGATGCTGGCCAGGGGATACAGATGCTGAGCACAGGTATCAACACGTGTGAGGTACATTGGGCAGCAGGGAGAACTGCAGTGCTGTGGCTGCAGTGCAACCCACCAGTATCTGCTGGGACTCCTGGAGCCAGCTGTGCCTTCCTTGCTGCTGCCAAATTAACTCCCCTGGTTGCATCTGCTCATTCAGCTCGAGGTCCCGCATGTCTGCTGTGGGTCACACACAGAGAAGATTTGTCACTCAGGTGTCTGTTCTTCCATGTCATCCCTTCGAGCTAGTGGTGACGGTGTCTGATGGGGATCCTGGTCTGCTTCAGAAAGCCATGGAGGGTCTCACAGAAAGTGAGAGCCCAGTGCAGGGTGAAGGGAAGCTCATTAGTGATACCCTTGCTGCCAATGGTGAGTGGGAGGTGAGGGGACGTGCCAGGAGCCTAGTCCCCTTTGTGGGAATCTTGCCTCCCTGCTCTGCTGCCACCTTACCTGTTTCTGGGTCTGCATGTCCAGCTGTAAGTTATTCCCCTGCCCCAAGCTCCTACACTGAGCATTTCCACCAGGCACTCACTGCCAACCCAGCTACTGAGGAAATTGCCATGAGTGGCTGAACAAAACCCCAAAACAATGCTGAGGTAACTTTCCTTTTTGAGCCCTCCAGTGTGTATGAATTCTGACCTTGCTGGCAATTCTTGGCTTGCCACAAGAACCACTGTCTTCCAGTAGGAATTGGAGCATCAGCCTTTGTGGTATCTTCAGCCCAGGAAGAATGGAACAGGAGGAAAGGCTAAAAGAGAGGTTGGAGCAGATGTTTCGGAGGGCAGCAGAGAAACCCCACGTATGACTTGAGTTTACCCACACTTATTTAAAATAAAAAGTTGTGGTAAAGCCCTTCTCTCTTGCCTCATCTGTTCCTGTATCTCAAAGACTATCTTCAAAAGTAAGACCGTCCTCCAAATTGCCAATGAGGATGAAATTGTCCACTTCAGTAGATTCTCTTGCTAGGTTTTGAGGTACACTACAAATCCCCCCAAATAAATCCACATAAACGAGGACCAAGTTATATATATTAAAAAAATCTTTATTTCATGTACCAGGATTTTTTTTTTGTCATTTTCTCTTTTTAAATTTTTTTTCTTTTTAACAGTCTGAAAAAAACCCACGAAATAAAGAAAATGGAGGTTGGTTTCTTGTACTGGTTTGAGCTGGACATGAGCAACACCCTGGGGGAAAACTTCCGTGCCAGCCCTTGCCTCCCGCATACGCTCTCCCGGCGTCCTCCCTCACTCTCCCCTTCCCGCCTGGCCCAAGGGTGCGCTCAGCCCTGTAAATGCTCCGAGCAGTGTTGGGTGGGGATGGAAACCCCAACGCCACCTCCCCTCTATGCTGGGATCTGGGGAACTGGTTTTAACTTATTCCTCGGGGGGCATTGGAGGGGGTGGATGTCCCCTGTGAATCGTTCTGAAAGGGCTGGGGGGCCACGGGTGGGATGTCAGCAGTGGGGTGGCGTTTGAACACCCAGCCAAGGCGCTCGCAATCCGCCTTTTGCCCTGTGATGCCGTTTTTAGGGGTGACCCCGTCCCTCTGCTGCCTCCCGCCCTACCCCAGAGCGGGGAAGGGGGGCTGAAGTAGCAGTGGGTCGTGGGGAGCGGGGAGGTTCTGGCTGCTTTAAAGCTGAAGCCCTGCAGGGACCTGGAGCGGGGACTGCGCAGCTCCTAAAACTGGAGCAGCAGGAATGGGGACGGAAAAAAAGTCAAGAAGTGGGTCTGAGCTGCCGAAGGGCTCAGCGGCCCCATCCTGCTAACTCTCGGCTTTGTGCCTGCCCCGGGCGCTTCTGCTTTCGGGGGGCAGCCCCAAAGGGGTTTTGTCCTCGCCCCGGGCTGGCCGGTGTCTGTGGGTGTCACAGAGGCACCCCATCACCCCTGCTGCCACCTCCCCTCCCTCCTCCATCGGCAGCGGCTCTCGTGGAGGGAGCTGCATTAAAAGCTGGCACCCCGGTGCCCCCTTCCCCGGGTGGCAGGAAGAGAGGAAGGGGGCGGCAACCAGGCCAGGAGGCTCGGGGAGATGGGAGGACCCAGCTCCCCTTGCCTTGCTGCTGTGGAGGAGACCACGGCAGTCGGGAACCCTTAGGAGAGGAGTGGGGAGGAGGACAAAACCCGGCGGGCATGGGGATACCCGCTGGCTTGGCACCTCTCCCCGCCACGGCTGCTGGGGCCCTGGCACTGGCAGGCTGCACGGACCAGCCTGTGGCCGGCTGTGGGTCAGGGTGTGCTCGCTGTGCCCAGGTGAGGACGGGAACGATTTCATGGGGTGACTGGGTTCCCTCACCCTGTCCCTACATGGCTGCAGCCCCACTGATGTGACCCAGGGAGTATCTGGGCAGATTTGAGGGGTGCCTGGCCACCCTGGGGAACCTCTGGAGCATTCACAGGAGAGCATGCGCCCACCAGGGCATGAGTGTGTGAACATGGGCACACCTGTGCGTGCGTGCTGGCCCCCCCACAGCATCCCATGTGTGTCCCCCCCACAGCATCATCACCCTAAAGAATGGGAGCCCCAGCTGCCCTCCACCATCCCCCCCACCCTCCACCTGTGTTTCCCACACAGCTCCCTGCTCTTTTCCTTTTTTTTTTTCACAGTTTAAAGCTGAAGAAAACAAAAATTAAAAGAAAAAAATACTATCTGTTCTTCTTGCAAGTAAATCCACTTCTTATATTTACATTTATTTATAGCTGTTGTTTTATTAAAAAATTGCCACTTTATTTTTTTAAGAAACCTCTTTTGTCCTTATTTATTTATTTATTTATTTATTTTGTCTCTGCGTGTGTGTCTTTATTTACTGTGTCTGTGTTTTGCCTTGTCACCATTAGCCCCAGGGTCCCCAGGGCTTGGGAAGTGGGGACCCCCTGGTGACACTGTGGAGGGGTGACTCAGCATCAACTCCTGTGCTCCCTAGGGTCACTTAAACCCCTATGGACCTGTGGAGGATGAGCAGATCCCCATGGATCCCAGGGGAATGCAGTGGATCTCCGTGGGTCTCAGGGGAACAGAGTGGGTCGTGGCTAACTCTGATCCAGGATCCTCCATAACTGGCCCAAGGACACTGAAGTCACTGGCAGCCGAATCCCTATCCCCTGTTCCCCAAGAAGCCTGTGCTGGGTTAAAGGTAAGTGGGAAACAAACCATAAAATAAAATAATAAAACCTCCCAAAATTAAAAAAAGCTGCCTCCTCCTCTTCCTCCCACTTGATTTATTGTCATTTGTAATTTCTTGATTCCCTTTTATTTTTTAATCTGTTTTTATTAAATGTTAAAATAATGGTACATGGGAAATCATGCATTTTCTTTTAAATTTATTTCTATTTTTTAAATCTCTTTCTCTCAGTTTTAAGGTTTTTCTTTTTTTTCTTTTTTCTTTTGCTTTTTTTTTTTAAGAACTTTTTTTTCACTGTTGTCTCTTTCCTCATGTTTCCTTTTCGTTTGTTTGGGTTTTTTT
>VXBB01020870.1:9892-42931 GCA_013399915.1 Illadopsis cleaveri
GGGTGGTTGGTTCTTGGGTTAAAAGTAAAAATAATTTGTGTCATTTCATAATTGGACAGTTTATCCTTAAAAGGCCTTGTAGAGAAAGAGATGGGACCATTTTTCACTTTGTTAGCTAGGAGTCATGGTCTGTGAGACTGTAACATAGATAAGAATTAATAAACATCTGAGTCTGAATGAGAACCATCATCTATTGGGCATTTAATCCTGACCCTGGCAGAAAAGAAGATAAAACCCAAGGTGTCCTTTGGGGAGGCAGAGGCAGTAAAGCACTGAAACCAACACTTGAGGAGCTGTGCTCAGCCCAACAGCAGCACACTGCTAACTCCTGCCAGTGCAGAGAGGCAGAGATCTCTGTCTGGCAATGAATAACTGTTGCTGAAGGGGCTGCTCACCCGTATGTGGAGCTCCCTGGCGAGGTGGCGCAGCTGCTGCAGCTCGAAGAGGTTGTTGTAGGTTCTCTCTGCGATGCTGCTCAGGGCAGACACAAATCTCTTGGCCTGCGAGCGGTTGCTCATCCCGGAGCCGTGCTGGGAGCGCTCGAAGTCCAGCTGCCCAAACTCATCCGAGTAGGTGCCCAGCATGCTGCAAACAGGGCACAAAGGGACAGCAAACCCTCAACAGCACGGAAAAGCAAAGTGGATTTGGTTCCCAAAACAGAGCTGCTTGAGAGAACTTTCAGGAGCCACATAGAAAACCACCCCCTATCAAGTCACTCCCTAAGCATTCATCCCAATCACTTTTAAACTTTAATTTTTCACCTGTGAGAGTAATCCCAGGGGAGGAAAAACCCTTCAGCAGAGCCTCATGTCTGCATTGCTGTGCCCAGACACACAGAACCACTGTGATCACACAAGCCTAAGCAGCTGTATTTGACTTAGGGCTGCTGGCAGCTTTTGAAGAGCACCTAACAAATCCAAATAGTACCATCATGAGCCTAAGCTTGATAAAGTGATTTCTTCACTGTGTTTGAATATGTAAAGAAAGGAAGTTTCAAATGAATAGCACTGTGATGCTTTATTTTTTTTTAAAGCAGTGTTTTCTATTACCTGTATTTCATTATCTCTATTACATCCTCAGCATCCTCCTTGGTAGACTTCTCTCTTAATTCCAACCTTGATCGTGCCTTAAAACAGAAAAAATACCCCCCCAAAGGTTTAAGATATATCACAGCTGATGTGGAAAAGGGCTACAATCACTTCACAAGGGCTACAAGAACAAATTATAGCAGCAGAGATAGAACCTAAGATGATAGGATTAGAGGAAGATTTCTCTGTTTTTTGTTAGTGTGTCAATGTCACCTCCTGCATACTTGCACTGTTAGGCTGTGGCTTGGAGTTTATTTGCTTTTTAGCCTTGTGAGGCAGCAGATCACAGATGGTGATTTCTGTAAGGGAAAACAAAAGGTGGGCAGCAGGTTGTTTGTGGGCCTAAGAGATTTTAGCCTGCTAGCAGCTGCTAACTTTTTCCCAAGGAAAAATTTCTCAAGCTCACAGTTGTTCCTCCTGCACCTACTTTATCTCATTTTGGGGAGTGTGATAGATTCTCTTTCCATCTCCTCAAGGGTGTTTTATTTTATAAGGAGTTTTAAGGAATGGTAGCTCTTAAGAACTTCTAAGCCTCTTGCATTCTTTTTTTTTTAAACAAAACAAAAAAAGCATAGTGGTGAATAAGCTGTAAAAATGACAGGATTTGGGTAGTACCTCAGGAATAATCTCTTTGCCTTCAATCCCTTAAGCATCTCAGCTTGCATTTACCTCAGTCAGTCGAATGAGGGACTCCAGCTGCCTTGTGGTGATGGGGGTGCTGTCTGCTCCCTGGTTCTGTTTCCTGAGCTCCAGGTAGAATTCCTGCAGGACTTGTGCAGCCTCTGGGGATAAGGTTGGCTGCACGTACTGCCGAGCATACCCCACGTACTTCCTCAGCAGCTGATGGGGAATGGCATCGAAGTTTTCTCCTGCTGAGATCTAGCACCATCAAAAAGAGTTAGGTTTCTGTCTGTCAGAGTTCTACACAATAAAAAATTTAATATCAAATCATCATCTTTATACTTTATCTGGTGAAGTCATCACTGTAAGGGCTTTAGTGCTTTATCTATCAACAGTGTATTTCAGGTCCCCACACTATGCTCAGACAGGTAAACACACACACTTGGCCATTTCAGAAAAGGCAGCCAGTGCTGCTCATCTGCAGTGTCAGGAAATGCCAAATAGAATTGGATATATAGTTAAATCCTTTAGCTAAAAGAGAAAATCCAAATTCCCAATTGTTACAGCTCTAGAGAAGACTAAACCACTGTCCTTAGAGGACACAAAAGAACTACACTCACTTGTTAGGTTGAGAAGTGAGGAGAGAAAGAGGAAGTTTATCATGATTTGGGGTTTTTATAGGGTTTGGAATTTGTTCAGGGATTGAGGGACGAGAGTTACACCTCTCTGACCCCAGTGATTAACTTAGAAGTTCATTAATTTGTCTTTCCTCTTGGAAGGAATGTGTTATTTACAAAATATCAGCCTTTGTTTCTGTTACAAGCCTGAGAACGCTCCAGCAGAAATCTGAAAAACATCAGAAGGCTGAAAAACCAGGGTGACAAACCAGCACTGCTGATATCCTGTGTCCAAAAGTGCGTGAGTTTACCTCCAGCAGGAGTATTTCTCCCAAGACCTAGCATTTGACAATATCTGTTCTCAAAAACATCACTGAAATCCAATGACAAACGTGCTTCATCTCCTCTACTTCCCAAAGCCATGGAGTTGCAGGTGCCCAGGGATTTGCCTCCACACTGGACTCAACACTCCACCGCAGATCATGCTGTACCAAACTATCGCACCCAGCCCACTTCTGTAGCTCCTCACTGAAACCCAACACAGCAAATCTGCTTTAAAGCACCTCATGCAGCAGCCCCAGCACGAGCCCCACCTTCAGCCTCTGCAGCAGGGGTCGATCTGAGGTGGCCTGGAGGACAGAGTGCTCCTGGGAGCCCCGGGTGACCGTGGCGCTGCTGCAGGCGGCGCGCCGGCCGGCCCGCATGGCCATCACATGCTCCGACAGAAGGTGGTCGTGGTCCTCGTTTGGAGTGTCCAGCAGGATGAACACCAGGTCAAACCTGGACAGCAGAGCACTCCCCATCCTGCAGGAAAGACAAGGAGCTTGGNTTCCAACAGCAACTCTGTTCCACTTCCAACACAGGTAAAAGATCCTCCCCTGCTCATTCAGAATAAACTACAACAGCAATTTCTCTCTCAAAAGCCACTAAAAATTATTAAAGTTTGTGTTCACAAAATTCTGGAAAGCAATTGTACATGAGCTACAAGACTGCCAGAAGCATCTACTCCTGAAAGTGAATTCTAAAAGCAGAAAAGTGCTCACTTTAAGTTCTCAGACACAGTTTTGGCTTTGTTATAATGTCCTCCAACGGGGTTGGCTGCAGCAACAATTGATGTCCGAGCTGGCAGACTGCAAACAATGCCAGCCTTGGCCAGGCTGATGCTCTGCTGCTCCATGGCTTCCAACAAAGCCTGGTGCTGGTTTCCCATTTTATCAAATTCATCTATTCCACAAATTCCTGCAAGCAATTAGAACAGGACAAAGACTTACCAGACAGCACATTAACTGAAGGACAGGTGTGTACTACAATCCAGTGCTACATCAAAAGTCCAGCTTAGAAAGCTTAGAACCCTAGGGACTGCAGGAGACATGGGAAAATCTCCATTTCAGCCAGCTTTGTTTTCACTCCATGGTCATGCAACCAAACCACTATGAACTAGCCTGACTTGGGGATGCAGCATTCTGATTATTCATTAAGATGATGAAACAAGCTTTTTAAAAATAGACAACGTATCTCATAAGCAAGTCCCTTTTCAAAACCAGTAAGAGTCCAGCAGCTGACATCAAGTCAGATTCCTGAACAAAAAAAATCCTAGTTCTTTGACACAGTAAGTCTGGTACATGAACTGGAGAACTGAAGTTTCCCTACTCTCCAGAAAAGCAGGAATTGCTCCCAGAGCAGCCACTGGAGCAGCTCAGAACTTCCCATGGTGTGCAACCCCAGTATCACGCTTCAAACAGATTTTTAGCCCACAGCTGAGCAAGCACTTTGCCTTAGCTGAGCCTCAGCAGCACACACACTCCTGCCCCTCACACGTGGCTACACAAAACCTGTGCCATTCCATGGATTACCTTGATCTCCAAGCACTAAGGCACCAGCTTCCAGGGCAAAATCTCCAGAAGTGCCATCTCTGGACAGGGTAACAGTCAGGCCCGAGGTGGTGGAAGTGTTACCACAGACATACACACCTCGAGGAGCAACGTTACACACAGCCTAGAAGAGAAACAAAGACTCTTTCCCTCCCCAAAGTGAAGAATTTCATAAGCCTCGTTCTAGAGAAACAATTCAAAGTAATCCCAAATTTGTTTCTTTCTACTGAACATGGCCCAACAGTAAAGGTGTAACTCCTTCCAACACCAAGACACATACTTCTGCAAAGCAGTAAGAGTAACTTCTCTAGGATAGCATTCTTTTTTTAAGTAACAATATGAAGAAAAAAATCAGTTAATCTATGCTGGAGAGTCCCCATTCAACCAAAGAATAATTTAAAAAAATTGTTGGCTGAGATTTGCATGCTTGCATATAAATCCAACACTTTGGCTAAGTTATTCCAAATCATATCCTAATGCAACAGGTCCACATTAGACTTTTTAAAGAAGGTCTGGGTGAATTCTGTTCCTCCTTCACTTCATAGTAACCATGGGAAAAAACATGGAATTTAAAATTCACTCAGTTTAAAGAAAAAAGAAATCTATTACTCATTGTCATAGTCATGCAGAAATGCCTACTGAGATCAAAACCAAACACAGCAGCAGGTCCCTTTCCCAAAAAGCCAAGATCTGTGCCAGCAACATACAAACAGGGTACAGACTGGAAGTAAATCTCACAGGAGGAGAGTTACATGGTATTTAAAGTTGCATTTGTTCAATGGTTAATTACTTTACTTCACAGTGGACCAGCTAAATGAAGACAGGAAGGAGTGAACCTCCTCAGTCAACCCTTTGGTCTCAGCACAGTTATCCTGCCATGCTTGCAAGCCAAGATAACAAGGAAATAGAGGAAAGCAGAAAACAGTAATCAAGGAAACCATACTTGCAACATCTGGCTTTTCCCTAATCCTGGATCTCCAACAACCAGAACATGTGGATCTCCTCGCACTGGGATCCTGTTCTTGTCATCCACAAACTTCTGGCATCCTCCAAACAAGGCCAGGGCCAAACCTGCCTTCACAATCTGTTGTGGTACAACAGGCCAACGCTGGTGAGTGTTTGATTGTGGTGACCAACACTGACAGCCCCCCAGAACAGTCTGCAAAAACTTTCCTTCTGCATCACTGAACTTAAGGATATAAGGCTGCCACTTCCCTGACACCAAAAGAGACTGTGAGCCACAGCCACCTGTAAAAACAGTTCCTGCCCCTTCCCCCTGTCCCACATCAGCTTTGTGAGTCCTTAAGGAGTTGAATGTGGCATAAACATTTCAAACTGAAATATTGCAAGCAGAGTTTTTAAATGACTTACCTCGTGGCCATAGATTGCAGGACAAAGAGAGCTGAAAAGCAAAACATAAGTGCAAGGTAAATCATGTATTACTATAAATAATCACTTGTCCTCTTTCTCATCACAGAACACCTTAATAAACATATAAAACTTTTTGGGTAGCTGTTGCTGAATTTCCAACAGAAATCAGCAGCAGCAAATTTCTTGAAATTCTTTGGATAGCCAGAAATGACTGAAGTAAGAAAAGTCTTTCATTTGAGTCCCCACCAAGACAAAGGAGAACCAGCTCCCCAGTAGTATCTGCACCTATTCTTGTCTTAATCAAGTCAACCATCTGTAACCCTCCTTAAAGCACTGTAAGTAAGACACAACTTACTTCACAATGAGTCTGAACAGATTTTCCTCAGCTTGAATCTCTTGGATAGCATAGAGGTCTTTAAGGGAAAATTCCATGAACGATCTCTGAAAAGTCTCATCATCAAAATTCTTCAGTTTTTGTCCTTTAGTGTTGCTGACAGAATTTGCCTCAATGTACAACAAGAACAGACACTTGTCATTCTTATTTTTAGAAGCTCCTGTTAGAAAAAATCAGAAAGGATGATGGCATACAAATATCTACAAGTGGCACAGAGTAATTCAGAAATACCATGTACAGCCATATTCACATTTAAGTACTGAACATCTGCACTTTGTAAAATTGATGCAAAGTAAATTTCTAGTTACACTTTGTTCTTTGAAGTTCCCTCCACTAAAACATTTTGCTGAATTGGAGGGCATATGTCTAGAGAGAATTTTGTCCCAGAATAAATGAATTTTTCCAGGGATTTTTAATTATTACATTATTGTAGTCAAATATAAAATGTTTCCACTCAATATTTTGAGGGGGAAAAGGATGCATGGTGCAGAATCATTAAACACGTAGCTTAGTAATTAATCAGCAATTATCAATTAATAATTAATCATTTTCTATATAGATTGATTACTGAGCAGAGAATAAAATCTCAGAGTAAAAGAGTCTTGCAGTTATCTGCAATGTATTCTTTCAGAGCAGTGCACAACATTATTTCTTCACTTTGGGGAAAAAAAGAGGAAAAAAAGGGTTGAAAAATTTCTCTAGGGAGACTAAACTGAGATAACTCTCCTTCACAACAGTGTGACAGTTCTCCTAATGTCTGAAGGAGATAGTAAAGGGAAAACTAAGGAGATATTAAAGGGCAAACATTAAACAAATAATGCCATAAAATAACTCCTCATGGTAAAAGTTTGGTAACTTCTGAAGAAATTCACACTTTATGCACTTCCACCACCCAGAGCTCCAATGAAGGGGAGCAACTTGTTGTTCTTGTGTAAGCACTACCAAAAACCCCCACCCCAGGAAAAAGGAGCCTCAGATGGTGCCCCTCACCTTCCTCAGTGCTGGACACCTTGACAATGCCCGTGACTGTGACCATGTCCCCTGGGACACAGCTGTCCACCAGGTCCTGCAGCAGCTCACACTCGATGGTGCGCGGGATCCGTCCCGCCTCCCGCTGCTCGTCCGACATCAGCTCCTGCACCCTGCAACACACCAGGGGAGCTGGGACATCACCTGCCATTCCAACTGTGCCACACAGCTCTGGGCACCTCTGTCACCTCACACTTTGCTGAGTGGGTATAAACTGCTCATAAAACCCAGAAAATGCAGTGACTACGAACTCCGAGTCAAAGCTCAGATTTTCTACCACTGACGAGTCCAGTACATGAAGTAAAAGGGACCCATAATAAAAAAAAAAAAATGAAAAGCTCAGATATGATAGCCCTCATGAATTCTTAATAGGTATTCCAAGCCTGGAAAAGCCCAAGGAATTTCTCAGGCCATAACAAGAAGAGTAAGTGACCCTCTGGTTGTGAGAGTTCCAGCTCTGAGATTTCCTGAAAGCCAAGCCAAGCTTTTTTTTATCACAGCTGCTACCAACAGCACGGGTTTTTACATGAATATCACTTCAAACTAAGATTTTTAACCCTCCAGTTTACTTCCAGCTCGTTCAGGTCAAGTGGCACACCAGTATAACATAACAGGGCTTTTCTAGCTGATTTATAGCTCATTAAAGGGAACCATGAAATCACAGATGCAGTTAGAAATGATTGAGAAAAGCAGCAAAGAGCACAAACTGAGCATCTCTCCAAGAGCTGGGCAGGGGCAGAAGGAACTTCCAGGAAAATATTACAGGGCAAGTTACAAAGTACACCTTGGATAAAATAACTGCTTTGTGATACAAATGTTACAGAGTGCTTGCTCCAAAAGACAAAGATCATTAAAATGACACAGTTTAACTTTTTGAGTGTCCTGTCACATCCCATTTTTGTGCTTACTTGACAGACTGCCAGTCCACTGTGGTGGTGAGAGGAGAGCTCCTGTCAGCTGTGAAGGACCTGCCCCGGCACTCGGGAACAAGGCACTGCAACAACAGCAACTCTGATTCATTCCCAGCCTTTTCTGAACTCCCAAGGTGAATTTGTCTTATTTGATTAAAAAAAAACTCCTAAAAAACAACAAAACAAAACAAAACAAAAAACAAACCCCAAACAAACAAAAAACCCCCAAAAAACGACCCCAAAAAAACCAACCGAAGGAATATAATTCAGCATCATTCCAGGGAAAAAAAAAGCCAGTTCAATTAGGGCTACAAATTAGGATGTACATAATTAATGAGCATCTGAACTCTGACTCACAGCTGTTAGAGCAAATACAGCTGAACTGTGTGATCCCTTCAGTGAACTGCTTTGAGAATAACCAGGCATTGTCTAATGACTTCTTAAGTGCAGATAACATAAAGTAAAATTAAAATAGAAAGTTCTAAACAAAAAAAAACAACAACCAAACAACACCCCCCCAAAAAAAGAAACCAAACAAAAACCCACAAAACCAAAAAAAAAACCACAACAAAAAAACCCCAACAAAACAAACAAACAAAAAAACCCCACCAAAAGAATCAACCAAAAAAAACCCCCAAACAATGTAAGCATAGAAAACCACCACAGCAAGGTGGAGAGGTCTTTTGAAACATAACTGGTGAAATGGAAATGAAAAGAGATAATATTTTTTTCCAGATTTCAGGGAATTTCTACCCATTTTTTGCCACATATCCTGTCCCACCAACATACATTTTTTACAAGGCTCTGAAGTCAGAAAAGCTGCATGGTATATTTAACTACTTTAGTGTGTCAGCTGTTTTAACCTAGCTTTAAAAACTTCTTTTTTTACCACCTGCCATGCTGTTTTTTGTGGAAAACACAACCAAAAGCACCAAGTGCCATGGTTTTGGCTTACCTTGGTGGGAAGGGTGTACTTGCCATCAGGGAGGGGAACCCTCTGCACATCCCCACAGGCAGCACAGACAAAGGCCAGGTTGGTGCACAGGGGTTTGATGTTGCTCACCCTCACCACGGTGCCACGCAGGGCGATGTATTTGCCGTAGCAGTTGGCCCTCACGTTTTTCAGCTGGGTTAGAGGCTCATAGTTGTACACCCTGCATTAGCACACAGAAAATGAGGAGAAAAACAACTCCCGAGCCCATCCAGCCATAGACAGACAAAAAAAATTCCTCCTCCCAATTAAAAACGGTAATCAGGAAAAAAACAAAGTGTTTTTTCAGTGGACCCGTGGCACAGACTTTGATTCTTGCTCCAGAAAACAGCAGAATACTCAATATTCTTCACATGAATCCACCTCAGCAGCCTCAAACAGTACAGTTTGTTAATGCAGTGACACCTCTAGCCTAGCAACACTTCACTTTAAGATCATCCATAACTGTCTCTTTCCACAGTTTCAGATAAAGACTCCAACACAGAAGGGCCAAAGTTTTATTACGGCTCTGCCACCACCAGCAGGGAATTAAAAACAAGGATAGAAAAGAAAACAGGTTTTCAAAAAGTGATTTGAACTCCAATAGAGCTTACAGAACCAGTTCCCTCACACCCTTGAAGTGTGAGATGCCATTACTTCTGATAAAGAAAAAAAGCCCTAAGGACTTGTTTCATTAACAGCTTCTCTAGTCAACAGAAATTTAAATAATTCTGCTTTTAATCAACACACATTTTATAGAACAGTTGTTCTACTTATAAGCCACTTCTCTCCTTACAGGTTTTTCTAGTTCAAGCTGTTTGTTCAGCTCGTAAGGAGGTTTCATTTCACTTTTTTCTTCACAAGGACATGAAGTCATGGCGAAGAAAAAAAGGCAAAATGTAGGGTGTTCTTTCTGGAAGAGCTTCACAGTTTTCCCATAAATATTTAAGCCTTCACCCTGCATGGACAATGAATCAGCCAGGAAACAAACAGAGAAAAAACTCTCTTCCTTGGGAAAGAAGTGCCCAGCAGCCCTTACCTGGCATGGATGAGAGGCACGTTTATGATGGGCTCCCCATCCAGGGGCAATCCCTCCTGCACCTGCAGCTCTGCTGCGTGTCTCTCCAGGTCCTTGGTGAGCACCTGGGTGCAACAGGAACAGGAAAGGAGACACAGACACCCACAGGCACTAGAGCTCCCAACAGGCAGAGACAGAGCTGTCAGAACTACATTCAGTTTTAGCCAATTTCCCCCGTGATGAAGAAGCAAAATGCACCAAGACCCAAGCAAAAACACAATTCAAAAAGCAGTTTTGTGGGTCATACAGGAAGGGGACAGATGGAAGGATCTGAGTTTTAAATAAACAGTAATTTCCCCCAAGACAGAAAACCACAAGAGACGTGGGGTTTATAACATAACTGCCTCTAAGTGTCACGGATTCTTTTTTGTTGTGAGGGTTCTGCTTCCATGTATCAGAACCTGCTGTTTACCTGATGAATTGCCAGCCCCATGCACTGCAGTATTTTCTGAGGCATATCCCTTAGCTCAGCAGATATATTTGGGATTGATTTAGTCAGCTCTCTGTCCTGGATGAGCTCCTTATAATCCACGAGGATGCTTCCTTTTCTTTCTATTTCATCCTGGGAAACATCACAAATGGTAAAACACATTTCAGATTAGAAGCGAAACACCCAAATCACGTCCTAAATGTTTCAGGTCTCTGATGGAGGTTATTTCTGATGGAAAAAAAAACCCACTAAAAATCTGTAGTGTTCTTGTATCAACAACAGGTTGTTGGGGTGGGATATGTTTGGCTTGGTTTTTTTACCTTGTCATAAAGCTCAATACGCTGCATGAAAAACTTTTCAAAGGCTTGAGTCTTCTGCACAAAAGGAGACTTGTCATTGAAAACTAATTAGAAACACACCACGTTAGTGACAGAAAATAATTCTTTACACTTCACAAAATACATAAACAGGTAATTTTTCTTCCATTCTTTTTCTGCATTGCAAAACTAAGGAAGATGATAGATCTCCACAGTATCCCAGTAATGATCACAAAGGTTGCAGCATATCACAAGAGTAAAGTCTTTATTATATTTATGTTTTTATATATGAAATTTTGGTTCTTATATTGAACTTATAACTTTATTAAATTTGTAGCTCTACTAACACTACATGTAACTAATTTTTAGAAAAAAAATTAATTAAATACTTGCTACATGTAATTTTGGTCTAAAGATACCTTCAGAGAAATAAAGTTTCCAGCCTTTATAGGGAATAAATTGGTCCATCGTTGATTGGACTAGTCGAGATTTTGCTGGGGGAAGGAAAAAAAAATTAATGTGGATTGAAAGCATACAGAGAGTGAAATTTTGCAGGTTTTATTCTCAGTGATTCTTTTGACCACTGGAGTCAAACAGCTGTAATTGCCTAGCACAGTGCGTTAAAAAGAAAAGTCTTATGGCTTCAGAAAGCAGGTAGAAGCACAGGGGCTGGCTCACCAGGTTCGGGCATCCTTTTGGGCTCTCCCTTCTGTCCTCTGCCTCGCCATCCTCCTCCTCCTCCTCTCCATCCTCCTCTCCATCCTCCTCTCCACCCCTGGAATCCTCTGCCCCGGGAGGCGCATCCCCTGCCTCTCAGCTCCCTGCTCATCTCCCACAGCAAACCGAGGCGAGGAAAAGAATTTCACCAGCAGATATTTAATTTAAACCAGCGCTGTTTCCCAGAGAGGGGACCTGGCGGGAGGCAGCGTCTTTCTCCCCCTACCACAGCGCCGGGTGAAGGCGCGGAGCGAGCGGGGCCGGAGCGGCCATGGCTGCCCTCAGCGGCCGCTCCCGTCTCTCGCGCCGCCGCANCATCCGTGAGGGAGACTGCGCCGTGCTCAAGCGGGACGAGGTGTTCAAGGCCGTGTCGGTGCTGCGCCGCAGGTGAGCGCAGCGCAGGAGGCTCCCGGGGCCGCTCGGAGCCTCGGCCGGGCTACGTGCCTTCCGCCCCCGTCACCCCCGGTGCGGCTGTGGCGGGTCCCGGCTGAAGGAAGCGGGTCCCATGCCGGTCCATGTCCCGATCCTTGTCCCGGTCCCTGTCCCGGTCCCGATCCCGATCCCTCTCTCAGTCCCTGTCCCGATCCCTGTCCCGATCCCTGTCCCGGTCCCGCCGCGCCAGTCAAGGCTCCTGTGAAAGGCTTAAAGGTTTTAATGTTGCCTCGGTTCCTATGGCAAAACCCCTCCCGCCTTACACCCGGAGGATGTCCTGGCCGCATGTCGATAAGACTTTGAAAGAGACTTTAAGAGGTTTTTGCGTTGTGGGTGTCAAACTGGTGCCGGTTGAAGAGGAGCCGTGTGGTGGCCGTGACACGCAATTTCTGTGCCGTGCTAATTGGGATTGTTAATTGTCCTGGGCGTGCTCAGCGCTGTGGGTGTGGAGGAGGATGCTGGCACTCCGCCCTGGGGAATTCCTGCTTTGCAAAGGGTGCCATGGAGAGCCTCCCGTTTGTTTCTCCCAGAAAGAAATCTGGCATAGCAATGTTATAAATGCATTTTATACAGTTGGCTTTTTGCAAATATTGGAATGAATACTGTATGTATAATTGTACTGTATTATGTTTTATTAATAGAGTTTAGAAAAGTGATGAATGTATTTTCCGATTGTGACATGGTGTAAATAGTAAAAANCAAGAAAGCTCCTGCAGCCCAGCAGGGAATGCCAAACTCGTTGGACACAGCCTGGGGCTCTTCCCCTGGCAGCAGGCAATTTTCTAGACCAGTGTGTAGAAGCTGGCTAATTGATATCTGATATCAAATATCTGATTCATTGGGATGGAGATTTAAAGGTGCTGTGCTTGAAGGAGACTGGTTTGAAAATTCTGCAGTTCAGAATTAGTGATGAGTTTAGTTTTCATAATTAGGGCTCATGTTGGCAAGTTGTGATTTGAGTGTGAATGTGGCACAGATCCTGGTACCTGTTTCATTTGTCAGGATTAGTATTTCCAGGGATGGCAAGGCAGCCCTTGTTGGTCAGTCTGAAAGTTAAAGCTTTTGTGGATCCTGTTTTTTGTGAAAAAAGAAAAAAAATGCACACCTGCCTTGGTGCAATCAAAGTGAAAGGGATGGTGAACTTTAATTTTTTAATTTTTTTTTAATGAAACATTTCCAAGATTACAAGACACACTCTACTGTCTGCTTTCTTCACAACAAGAGTCTTTTGGCAAATGTTATTTCGGAGGAACTTTGCAAAATACAGGACCATGCTCATCTTTTTGCTTCTATTCTGCATGACCCAGCTTGGATTTAATATATTTCTGACTTTCTCTGTCAAAAAATGATGCTGAAAAGTGCCATAGCCTTGAAAATTCTTTTGAACTGAAAAAAAAGTTCCTCCTATATGGTCTGTTTAAGGTCTTTGTTTTCTTTCTGACCAGTTTAGTGTGGGTTTTGTGGTTAATTTCACTCTTTGTGCTTGTCCTGCTTTTCTTCAGGGATACAGATGAAAAAGTCATATATAAAGCTGTAATTTAGGCTCAAGTATAGTGGGTTTGAGATACAGTAAAAAGAAAGCTTTAAGTATTAACCACTTTTCTGTTCTTTCAGAAAAATCATTTTTGAGAAGCAGTGGTTCTACCTGGATAATGCCATTGGACACATTTATGGCACCACGTTTGAAGTGACCAGTGGTGGAAACCTCCAGCCAAAGCAAGAGGGGGAAGAGACAACCACAGGTATCCCAGAGGATTGACAGCTGGAAAAACTATCTCAAATTAATTTGTTTCTTTGATGATACCAAAGAAATTGGGAAAGCTTTCTGTTAATCATTTGTTCACTTTGTGCTGCTTCATGTCATAAAAGTGCATGGCTTTGTCTTGAGCAGTGGTTCCACTAGTCCTGTAACAAATAATCTTTGTAATGTGGGAGAAAATTTCAACCTTAGCCTGGGTGATTTTATTTACATTCAGGTTTTACCTCACACATTACATTTCCTTGCTTAGGCTGCACTTTGCCAGGCCATGAAAAATGTGTGTTTAACCACGAGAAATCTGCTTTCTGTGACACTAAAATCCTGTGTTTCTCCCCCTTATTGACACTAAAATCCTGTGTTTCTCCCCCTTATTGACACTGAAATCCTGTGTTTCTCCCCCTTTCCTGGAGGCAGATTTGACAAGTCTGTGTCCTTTTCCTTTAGAAGCAAAGGAGGCAGGGACAGACAATCGTAACATAGTTGACGATGGGAAGTCTCAGAAACTGACTCATGATGACATAAAGGCTTTGAAGGACAAGGGTATTAAAGGACAGGTAAAAACAAGGTTTTGGTGTCATTTCTGTGCTGCCTTGATGGTTCTATTTCAGTTTCTGAAAAAGGATTAGTCTTCTTATCTGTGCAGAGATTTTGGTGCTTTTTTTTCATTCTTCTGGTCATGTTTTTTGGTTTTACAAAAATGCTGAGGCTGTTTTCAGAGAAAACTTTATGTAAGGTTGGCAACTTTGTCAGAGGAGAGTAAAGAATAAATTTTTATGGCATCAGAAGTCATAACAGATAAAAAAAAAGTGCAGCTCACATAATCACCATTTAGTTTTGCTTGTGTATAAGGTTCAAAGCACTGTTTCTGTATTACAGAGGTATTGAAATTGTGCAAGAATTAAACTGTCAAAGGTGTAGGAAAAGATGTGGCCAAACAAAAGCCTTAACAAATAACACTGTTGTGCATCTCCTGTGCTCTTATGAACTCTGCTTTCTGGACTGTAGCTGAACATTCATTTTAAGCTACATTAGCAGCAATAGATATATATTATTCCTGCCTAAATATCTGCTGAAATCTGAATTCCTGTTTGTGAATGGCATATCTTGGTGATGCAAAAACAAACCCTACAAAACAACATCAACAACCCAGACACTGAATTTATTTTTTTTTTCCTAGAATAAAGCAAAAAAGGAAGAGCTTCTGTTTCAGACATGTTAAGTGCTGGAAGGAATAATGGCCTGAAAAGCAATGGGAAGTGAGGAGCACTTGCACCACTCTGTTTTTTGAGCAGCTTTTTAAAGCACAAGGGGAGCTGCAGTGTCCAAATTGAAAATAATCCTTTTTTTTTTCATTTGTCCCCTCCATGTTTAATAGAACCCATAATTTTAGCAGTTAAACCACTTGGATCACAGAACTCAAAACAGCAACATTTTTGTTCGTGGAGACAAACCCTGAGCAAGGAGAATCTTGTTGGATTGGTTTGGTTTTGCTGGAGGCCCTAATGATTTCCCCAGCTGGAATCTGAAAGCAGGAGAAAGAATTGGGTTGGCAGAGGGTGGAGATTAGAACAAGGAGACCAAGAAACCCAAACTGGAATTCTGGGAAGACCTGGGAGAAGGAAAAAATCAGGAGGAGCACTGCAGGAAGTAATAAATGCTAAGGAGTTTGGTACAGTGGTGTGGCAAAATCTGTGAGGCTGAAAAAGTTATTGGAGTGAGGGAGATGTCTGGTGATTAACCAGAGCAGAGGGGAGGAACTCCATGAAACAGGGAAAAAAGAGACCCTCAGGAATGCTGGAATCAGAGAGACCCAAAGAGGGAGTTGGATTAAACAAAATATTCCTGAATATTCCAGGATAAACATTCTCAGTTCTAGGATTTTTATGCAGAACTATGTGGTTTAATTCCTACCCATCAGTGTCAGCAGAAGTTCATGGTACTCTACTGGAAGAAAATATTTTCAGTGTTTGTTTAAAAAAAAAAATACTGTCTGTGAAGTGAATGAGAAATAAATGCTAGCTGTAACAAAAATGAATTGTCTCTTCCAAGGAAATAGTTCAGCAGTTAATAGAGAACAGTACAACATTCAGAGACAAAACAGAATTTGCTCAAGATAAATACATAAAGAAGAAGAGGAAAAAGTAAGTGGATTTTAAGATGTGAAAAATACTTGGTAACTCCCTGAATTGTTGAGATTAAAATAAGCCCATGACTGTATTTTTTGACAGGTATGAGGCAATTATTACAATTGTGAAACCATCCACTCGCATCCTTTCCACCATGTACTATGCAAGGGAACCTGGAAAAATTAAGTGAGTTTTCATGAAGTTTTCATGAAGTTTCTTTTGTCAAATGATAACAGAAAGATCCTTTAATACTTTTTAAATACCTGCACTGGACCAAAGTGTACAATAGTCACCTTTCTTCTCTTTCTTACATGCTTTAACAACTTTTTCTAATTGTCCAAAAGACACGTGTCACATCAAGATCCTTCCTTTTTATTTTCCAGCTGCTTAAACGTTTCATACCTACTGTTGTAGTGGTGAAAGTTCAAATTCAGGGATTCAAAATCCTCAATCAGAAGTCTCCAGAGTTTATTTAAAAACCTGTGGGTAACTTTGGGGTTGGAGTCATGACTACAAAGATCTGGCCCTGTTTGATTTTCACTCATCTAACTGAAGAGATACATTGTTAGAGATGTTAAAGGTGGGCTGATACATTATTGTAATGTAGGAATAGTAGATCTAAGATGCTGAGATTTAAAATCTTCAAATATCTGTTATTTAAGGCTTCTCAAACCTTTTTCCTTCCCCTTCCACCATCTCTCATTTGGCTGCTTTTACTATTAAAGATTAGTTGTAATTTGTGTAGCTGTCCCTACAAGGGTTTTGGTGCTGGCTCCTGCAAAACAGGTAAAAACCACAAAGGCTTCATTATTGGATCAGGAAATGCATCCATCCCATTTGTTCTTTACAAAGCTGACATGCCAGAGGAAAAAACAAACAAAAGATTAAAAAAAATACTTTCTCTGGGTGGCACAGCACAAGGTGTCCACTCTGATCTGTGCACCCCACTGCATGTCCTGCTTTTGCTCTTCCTGCCTGATTTCCTGCTGGCTCCAGTTCTAGTCCTTCATGATCTGAAGAACTTCACTATATATGAACTTCACATACAGTAAATCATTTCTGTTTATTAGAACTTCATGATCAGATGTTTAATTGCAAGTTTGTGTGGTGCCACTGAAGTTACTTGTCTGTAACCCAGCTGTTTTTTTTGGCAGGCTCCTGGGCTAGCAGACAGCATCTCTGATCAAACTGACATTTGTTCTGTCCCTCTTGTTTTCCAGCCACCTGAGATATGACACCCTGGCTCAGATGCTGACCCTGGGGAACATCCACGCTGGCACCAAGATGATTGTGATGGAAACCTGTGCAGGGCTGGTGCTGGGGGCTGTCATGGAGAGGATGGGGGGTGAGCTGCACCTCAGCCATGCCCACACCTGTGTGTGGGGCATGGGAACCTCACCTGAGTGCCCCTGCTGAAAGGCAGGGCTCCAAAATCCTCCAGCATTCCAGCAAAAACTTGTTTTCCCGCCGGGGAAAATCTTTGCATCAGTTGGATTATTTTTTTTTTTTAAAAAAAAAAGGTTAAAGAATTGAGAATTAAATTAGATATACTTGTTTATGGAATTAATTTTGATTAAGTTGATAGCCTTGTGTGTAGATCTGTTTTAGTTCCTCTCTTCACATGATGACATTGAGCTCAGAAAAAGCTGTGAGGAGCTTGTGTGGAGATCCTTCCCAGACACCTGGAAGTCCAGGAAGGGGAATGGCAGAAAACAGGAATAATGCCACTGGAATTCTGACAGCACTGGAAATGTTGCTGTTCCTCTTGTTCACTGCACCAGATTTAGTGTGTGTTGTGCAAAATGTGTGTTTTGAGAGGCTGGGACATTTCCTTGAGCACATTCCAGGAGAAGTTTGACTCCTGATTTGTTTTCCAAACTCAATTCATCAATTTCATTATTCTGAGACACCAGGCAGAGATGACAATTCTATTCCAGAAGCCTGGAAAGGCAGGAAGGAAAGGGAAGTGCAGTGATGTGCTCACTATGTGCTGCTGGTGTCTTGATTTTGTTTCAGCAGCTTTGGGCCACAGGGCTACTCCTTGGAGTAAATGAGATACAATCTCAGTGAACTATTGAAAAGTTACTTTTTGGGTGTTTAACATCTCACAGCTCCTCCTTTAGCTCTTTCCTTTCTTCTTTATTGAAGAAATTCTTTGCCTAATAAAGCTCTTTAAATTCACTTTTGGGTTTTATCCAAGCAACTCCATAAATGAGTAACGGAAAGTGTATCAATTTTGTCTTTTAATTCTTTATTAAATTAGCTTTTCCTAGCAATTGGTCACTGCTTTTATGTTCTGAGCTAATCCTAAATACATGTTCACTATACAAATACTCCATGATATGGAATATCACATCATGGAATATTTGTGTATTAAACAAATATTTATGGAATTTTATGGGAAAAAATATGGATTTTTTTCCATATCATGATATAGAAAAAAAATAACTTCTGCATTTCAGTAACTTGTCCTTTCAATAAAGGTTTTCTGCCTGGAGGCACATTTCCACAGCTTGTTCAGTTTGATGGTGTGATTAAGAGCAGGCAATTTACTTCCTTTTTCTTAAATGGAGCCTTCATTTAAACATCTTAGAAAGAATTTTAAGAAAGCATTTAAGAATTTTGGCTTTCTAATGTGCTTTTATTCTTTCCCTCCCCCAGGCTACGGCTCCATCATTCAGATGTACCCAGGAGGGGGCCCTGTCAGAGCTGCCACCAGCTGCTTTGGATTTCCCAAAGCTTTCTTTGAGAATCTCCATGAATTCCCTCTGAGCAAAGTGCAGAGTGTCCTGTGTGGGACATTCAGTGCAGAGCCTGAGGAGATGCCACTGCTGGAAGAGGAGAGCAATGGGCTGAGTGAGGAGAAACAGCAGGAGACAGAGGAGGAACCTGCTGCTGAAACAGCCATGGAAGAGCAGGACACCATGGACATCAGTGCTGAAGGGGTGGAACTGAAGGACAGCAAAGAAAAAGAAAATAAAGAAAATGTAAGAATGTTTATTGGGGCTGTTCCAGTTCAGTTTGATGTCTGTGGACATGAAATTCTGCTGTCTGAACTCTGGGAGTTGTCTTTTGTCTTACATTCAGGTTCCAAAAATGCAAATGCACTCCAGGCAATGATGATTGGATAAATCATCAGCAGTTCAAGTGCCAACTGTTTGTTGTGTTGTTCAAAGGTTCGGGAAAAGCAAATGAAACAGTGGGAGAGAAGGAAAAAGCTGAAAGAAGCTGCAGCTCTGCTGAGAGAGAAGAATGCTGATGGGTGAGTCTGGCACAGTGTGGGAATAATAATCCCAATTTAGTGCTCCCACTGAAACTCCCCAGGCCGTGGGATGGAGCAGAGAACTGGGGGCACAAAAGGCACCACCTGAGACTTTTTCCTTTCATTTAAACGGTTTGAAATGATCTACAAGTCAACTAAACACAAGCAAATATTAAAAAGGAAAAGAAAAATCACCTATCCAAAGAAAAAGAGAATCCAGGTAGAATCAAATTCAAAGCAACTGCCAAAAAAATCCCTGGATTCTGATTGGCAAAATAGAACCTGAGGTTTTAAGTTCATCAGAGTGGAACTAAATTTGTTCTTCTGGGGGGTATTTCTTGGTTATGATGTTTTTAGAAACTAATTTCCTTTTTATACAGGAAAAAACCACATAACTTTATTTTACCTGCTTTAGCCAGGATCAGTTATTCCTGAGGAACAATTCAGCACCAAGATTTAATATCATCAATTTTAAACAAATACCATCAATATATTCCTAGAAACTGAGCTCCAGAATAGTGTAAGAGCACTTGCTGGCTGTGACTTTTTCCCTGTGTTCTTAGCAAAGGCTGAAGTGATTCAAGTTAACCAGGTAACATTAATTTAGTTAATTTAATGACATTCATATTAATTTTTTAAAGAATATTGGTTCACTGGGAATGAAGCTGTTCTGCTTGGATAAATTTTATTGCACACTTGTAGATAATTTTGGGGTTTTATTGCCACAAAATGTTTTAACTCAGGCTGTCATGGAGCAGATTTAAGTGGTAGAATTTATAAAGATGCAGAACCAGGTGATTCAGTGTTCCCTGAAGCACTGAAATGGTCAGGGAGGTTTGTGAAAAGCTCTGCACTTGTGTCTGGCAGTGCCTGTGTGTGTTTCACCATCTCTTAATTAATCAGAATTAATGTCTGTCCATGATCTGGCAAAGGAAAATGAACATTTGGCTTCATTTGTCATTTCCTTCTGTGTAAAATAATACATTCAGTTGTTGTTTGAGTTCAAGGAGGCCTGGTTAGTATTTGTCTCTTGTTTATTTGTTCTCAATTCCTTTTGAAAGCTGTGACAAATGGCATTCCTGAAGGGATGAGTGATTCCTGCCTTTGGGAAGGCTCCAGCAGGATGGGGATAAACAGAATTTATGGGCTCAGCCCTGATCCCCTTTTCCTCAGTCATCTGCCTTTTGTAGCCACTGCTCCTTGAGAGTAGGAGCCACAGAACACTTGGCATGGAATAAGGAAATACTCCAAATTAACCAGAAAAAAGAAGGGTTGGGGGATGTTTTGCAGGAGAGAAACAGGGAAAGGACAGGGAAAAAGGTGCTCAGCAATGGGGAGAAAGACTGGGATTTCCTGGCAGAGTAAAGAAAAGCTGTTCATTAGATGAAGGTGGGTACCAACCTCAGGAGAAACTGGAATTTAAATCTTCAGGTCCTGGATTTCACAGTATTTCTTGCTGAATGTAGAAGATGCCATTTCAGTTAAATTTCTACCTTCTGTGCTGTTGTGTGGTAAAACATTGTTTGGACTGGGTCTGTTCAGTTCCTTTTGTGAGAGTTGAGGAGTGATGTCAGGCCACTGAGGGGAAAAAGGAAGATATTCTTTGGGTATTTGGTGTTCTTTTAAAGAAGGCTTTAGAGACAGACTATTCCATTTTCCTGGCACTGTGGAAGCAGGAATTTGTTCCTGGCCATGGCAAGTGTTCAGAATGAGACCATCTCCCTCCCTCTGCCCTTCCTCTGCCTCCTCCTGCCCTTCCTCACCCAGGGCATCCATTCTGTGCTGGCCAGGCTCCTGCTGGCACCCATCTGTGCTGCCATATGAAAGAGCAACATTTGATTTTCTTCCCCAATCTCTGAGCCTTCACTTCCCTTCCTGGAGCCCCTGGCAGTGCCAGGGCAGCATTCCAAACCTTCCAGGGCACTGCTGCCTTCATTTTGGAGCACAATTTTGAGTTTTCCACTTGAAATAAATGGTCTGCAAGGCCATGGCTGGCCAACAATCCAAGTGGGAACAACTGAAAAACAATCATGTCACCTCCTTGTCTCTATTGTATTTACAAAATGGAGCAGCAGGTTTTTTACCTCCCTTTTGCCAGGCAAGTTTAGCTCTGCCCCAGTGCTGCACATTCCCCTGGAGGACAAATGTTGATGGATGGGGCATCTCAGCAGCCTCTGAACACTGTGCAAAAGGAGTTTAATTAGCCCTTTCTTTCTGCACAAGCACAACTTAATAACCAATTCACTAATTATCAACCATTTCTTGCAGTTCAGCAGTGATTTTATTATTATTGTTATTATTAAAACTGGATGTAGTGGTAGAGAATCTCAACCATCTGTAGATCCAAGTTCCTGTGTGATGTTAGAATGAGGATGGAGATAAAATATGAAGCTTTTAGGTTGTCAAGGACATTGTTTCTTTTTAGAAGACTTTTAGTCATGCCTATTAAGGATTTGTTCTCTCTTTAAATATTTTTCTATAAAATTATTAAATGAAGGCTACTCAGTCTAAAGAACCACCACTGAGGTTACATTCTAAGCAACATTTGGCAGTCACAAAACTTAAATTGTGTTTGGAAAACACAGGGCAAGCACCAGGACATTGCTTAGCAGGTAAGAATTCCTGAGGAGCCTGGCACAGCTGAAGTGAGTGCTCCTTTTAATATTCTGCACCTCGGGGAGCAATGCTGCAGCCTCCTCATCAGGCCAGCAGGAAGTCATGATGGGTTTTTCCCTTTGGGGAGTTGTCAGAGCAATGAGAATGTGCTGCTGAGACACTTCCAAGCTGTAACTGATTGCTGTGCTAAGCAGGAGGAAATGTCACTGCTCGAGTAGGTTTCAGAAGCAGAAAATTAACGTGCATGAAACTTTTTTTTTTGCAGCTTAATTGTAGCCAGCAAGTTCCATCCCACACCCTTGTTACTTTCTTTATTGGAATTTGTTGCTCCTTCGAGGCCTTTTGTTGTCTACTGCCAATACAAAGAGGTAAATCAGGGTGTTCCTTCAGCTGTTCCAGTTCAGTGTGGTGCCAGTTCTGCTGTGTAACCTCCTCTCTGCTTTTCCTAAGCCACTGCTGGACTGTTACACCAAGCTGAGAGAGAGAGGTGGAGTCATCAACCTGAAACTGTCTGAGAGCTGGCTGAGGAACTACCAGGTAAGGATCTGCCCAAACCAGGGCAATTCCTGGGGGCAAAACATTCCCTGGAAAACAGCTTGGAGCCACTGAAACAATGTGTAACCTCAGGCATTTGCTGCACCCAAGAGCAGTGGGTGCTCTGAGGAGCTTTAGTGCTTCACTGGAGCAATTCCCAATGGGAAGACTTGACTTCCTTGCATTTTCTGAAACATTTGCTGAGGTTTTTGTAGGGCAGGGGCAGGGTTAATAATTGCTGAGCAGGAGTGCTGTGTGCAGCTGCAGTGAGAACAGCTCTGCAGTGTCCTGGACACGGGGAGGAGGCACAGCTGGAGGGACAGTCCCCAGAGAAAGGTGTGATGTGGCTGGAAGGGAAGGCTCAGTGCTGGAAAATCACAGAATCCTCAGGCTGCTTTGCACTGCAGCTCTGGTTTCTTGCAGAGCACCTCAATCCTGAGCCCCTTCACGGGTCTCAGACCTTGGCTTTGTAATTTTGCTGGCAATGCCATGAACAAGTAACATTCTTGTGAATTTCTACACCTGGATTCTCCCCTGCAGATAAAGATAAATCCACTTCCCAAATGGCTGTTTGTTGTTGTGGCTGGGGAAAAAATCTCCATCCTACCCTGTGAGCTGAGATTGCTGCACATGCTGTGCACACACAGGGTGTGTTTTGTTGTTTGTTTGTTTGAAGGTTCTGCCAGACCGCAGCCACCCCAAGCTGACCATGAGTGGAGGTGGGGGGTACCTCCTGTCTGGCACCACGGTGCTCCTGGAGCAGGGCAGGGCTGAGGGCAGCAGCTCACAGGCACCAAAGCTGGAGGAGCCATCATCTAAAAGATGCAAACTTCAAGAGTTTCCCTGTTAACATCTGGAGAAGTGACTTTGTGGGTTAGATCTCAGGAGCTGAGTGAAATGACAAGCCCTGTGTGTGCTGTTGGCAGCACGGGGCTGTGCATCTGTCAGAGAAAGCAGCACAGCTGCAGGGGAGGGAGGAGCTGCTCCTCAGCACTTCCATCATCTGAATGCCAAGGGGAGCAAACATCCCACTGAACCCACAGGAACTTCAGGGAGGAGAGAAGAGCAAGAGAAGACAAAGCCTCAGTGCAGGCATTGTTTGTTTGTTTGTTGCCAAATCCTAGTATGAGGGGAGTTTTTTAAAACACACCCAGCTTACTTTCCATTCTCCCAGCAAGGCATCAGAGGATTCCCCTCAGGATCCCACCTGGGACACAGAACTCTGCTCTGTTCAGTAATTGAAGAAAGTAGAATGAACAGCCAAAATCAGACACATTTTTTTTCCAGAGGAACAATAAAAAGAGAAATCTAATAGTAGAGATGACCCCATACTTACAGTATGACTCCACATTTCCCTGAAAGAAATACAGAGGAGGAAGTGCATGTTCTTAAATTAAAATACTAAATATTTAAACAGTGTCAGTACTGTCTGTCATTTTCTGAGACATTTTCTGAGATGGGCTTTTTTTTTTTAAGATATTCCTATTTTGAGGACTGCTGTATGTATATTTATTTATTCTACTGTTGGATCTTTCAGATGTTGGGCTTTTTTTATTATTTTTTAAAAAACTTTGCATTTGCCATTCCAATTAAACTACAGGATGTTTTCCCTAAAGGACTCTATCTCCTTTTCCTTACTTTTCCTTCTTTTTGGAAGGAAAGGTCCAGCACAGGCTTTGCTCTGCCCTCATCAGTGTGTGGAGTGACTACACAGGACCTGGAGCTTTGGGCTCAAGTGCTGAGACTTGCTCAAGCTGTCAAATTCAGTGTTTGGAGAAGGGTGATGCTCTTTCAGGGCAGCATTAGCTCAAAGCAGGGGTTGTATTTCATGGAGAGAAGCAGTTAAAGGTTTCTCTTGGGAGAACCATCTTCAGGTTTTATCTACCTCTGGTTTTATCAATTTCCCAGTGTTGTTTTTCTACTTTTTGGGAGGTTTCTCTTCTCTCTTTTCTTCTCCTCCTTATGTGAACAACCCATAAAAGGAGAGGATGTGGATTTCACCATCTCCTCACTCCAGAGGGCTGCTTATCCTACATACTGTGACAATAAAAACAATAACATGGGAAAAACATATTTGCATAGGTCAGTTTGAGAAATAAACAGTGTTGGAACACCTGAGGAGGTCATTTGGATCAAAGTGGCTCCATTTCACCAGCAGTGCCACTGACACAGTCTCAACACTGAATCCCAGTTTTCAAATGTGCCATAATCCTTGTGAAAATGAGTAAAGAAACAAGAAATAAATCATTATTGAGATTTCAAATTCCTTCTTCCCTCTCATGCTCGTGCAAACTGGCAAACAAAATGCACAGATGGGCTCCTTGTAACTTTAAAAACTTTTAAAATCTCAGCTCACTCTGACATCACCCCATCAGCCACATGAACCAGGAGAAGGTTTGGTCCAAGATCAATGGTTTTTATTATTGCAAACTCAGACAAATATATTCCTGAAGAACACTAACACAATTATCTCCAAAAGCATATTAAAAATACCTGCCCACAGGAGAGGTTATGTCACTAAAATTCATGCCATTCAGGTCTCAGGAGCATAACAGCAAAATAAAGACACTTCCAGCTGTGGAAATCACTACACGAGAGTGGACAGTGGATGGAATCTCCTGGGTTTGGGGCAAACAAGGATCCAGTGGCAGTGAATTTACCACAGGGCACAGGCATGGATTGCCAGCACTCCTTCAGCCTCTCCTCAGGCTGTTGATCTTCTCTGCGATGTTCTGCAGCTCCAGATCCATGGTGGCCAAGTTTTCCAGCTGCTTTTCCTGTGAAAACACAGACAGCCTTTGACACATGGTTATTTATTAGCACTGCCAAATGGTTTGTGCCACGGGAAGGAGAGAAAAGCCCATTTCTGAGGCAGGTGCCCAGTCCCTGAGCAGAGCAGGTGTGAACAGCTCATTCCTGGGAGATGGGTGAAATTCCCTGCTCTGGACTGAGCTGAGGATGAGGAAAAGCATCAAAATTTTAATTCTGGGAGCTGCCTGTAATTCCACCCTGGCCTTTGTTGATTGAAATCGACAGTCTTTGTGGATTTAAAGCACCATTACCCAGAGTGCAGGTGCTGGCCCTGGGAGGTGCCACAGCCAGGGCACAGAGAGCAGAAGCAGCTTTGTGCAGCCAGTTCTGTGCCAGGATGGCTTGTTAACACCAATTAACACCCGTGTTAATCAGTGCCCAGCCTCCACCTGCACAGACACAGTGACACACAGGATGATGTGGCTGATGGGCACAGGCCCAGTTCTCCTGGATACTGGAGCAAGCCCAACAAAAAAAGGATTAATCTAGGTGTGAACTACCCACAGGAACTGGACTGAGAGGTGCAATGAGGGTTCTGCTCTGCAATTCCAGCTGGGATGTCCGTGGGCAGATATTTCCCTCCAAACACCCAACTCACTTTTCAGCTCTATTTTAAAGAGCCCAAGTGGTGCTGTCAGTTCCCCCTCTGCTCCTGCTGCAATGGCACCTTAGTTTTGTCACTCTGCAGAGCCTCGAGGGCCCAAAGAGGAATAAAATCTTTCCCTCCCTGCCTTGCAGCAGACAGGAGCTGTGTCTCCATCCCACAAACTGTCCTGGGCTAGTTCAGCAAACTCAAAGTTCCACTGTTCAAAGACAGCAAATTTTTAAATCACTGAAGATCCTCTCCCAAAATGTGACTTAGTCTTGGTTGTGTTTTTCTAGGCACAGTTTCCCAGCTGCCCTGGGAATGGATTTGTTCTTCCCCCAGCTGTTCAGAGAGACTGCTGTGCACTTACCTCCTCTCCTGTCAGGGGCCTCTGCCTTAGGCTCCTCCTGTCATTCCCAGCCACGTGACGCTTCTTCAGGTCTTCTCCAGAGCTGTAGAGCTCTGGGAGCTCAGCTGATTTCTTCCTGTAGTTCAGGAGTTGTGCAAGTTGATCCACCTTGTTGTACTGCCTCTCCACATCATACCTGTTTGTCTTGCCAGGATTCCTCTTCTCGCTGCGCCTGTGCTTCAGAGCACTCTGCAGCTGCTTCTCTGACCACCACTCATAGTCACTGTAGTCAGGGAAAAGGCTCTTCTCAGCCAGGGCAGGCCTGCCCTCCTCCCCTGCACTGTCCCTTTTGTCCAAGTGTTGACTTTTCCACCACAGCAGTGGGTAGAAAGGCCTGTAGGACGCTGCAGTTCTCTTCTCTTTCTCTGCAGGGACACGGCCTCTGTACTCTTCTCTCTCTGCAAACCTTTCCTCCTCCTCATCTTCCACCTGGTCACTGCTGTGATGCTTCTTTTGCACCTCCTCCTCCTCCTCCAGGCTCTCCTCAGTGCTGTGGTGCCTCCTGGCCTGTCCCTTGTGGGACCCTTCCCTTTCCCTGTCCCACAGGTGGGATTTCCCTCCCACCCGGCGCTGCCTGTCCTTGCTGAGGTACCTGTCCAGCTCCTCCTCACTGCCATGGCCCATCCTCCCCTCAGCATGGTGAGAGCCCTGCTGCTGCCTCCTGCTCTCCTCACTGTGCTGATGCCTCTTGTGTTCCCTGCTCTCCTGGCTGTGCTGCCAGCTGTCCCTGTGCTCCTCACTGCCCTGCTCTGCAGGCCTCTCCTCCCCCTCCTGCAGCTCCTCAGGCCTCCCAGGAGAGCCTCCCTTCTCCTCAGACTCCTCCTGGTGCTTCTGGTGGTGCTTCCACTGCTCCCAGAGCTCCTGCCCTGCCTGTGATCCCCTCTCACCACCACGGCCCCTCTTCTCTTCAGAGGAGTCACCTGCTCTGTGCTTCCCTCGAGCACCTTTGCCTTTGTAGGGCTCCTTCCTCTCCTCTCTTTCTTCACTCTCCTCAGACTCTTCCCGCTCCTGCTGCTGGGAGAAGCCACGTTCCTGAGCCTCCTGCTGGTACTTCTCCCTCCTTTCCTCCTTTCCCTCTTCATCCTCCCCACTTTGTTTGGAGGGGCTCTGCATTATTCCCTCCTCCAGCTGCCAGTGGCCCCTGGGGCTCTGCTCACTCCCAGCACGGAACTCCTCCACGCTCACACCCTCAGAGTGGGACTTCTTGGTGACAACAGCAGCCTCCACATCCTCACAGCACCTGCCCTCTCTGCTTTCCTCTTCACTGTGGAACTCCCTCTCCTCCTCTCTCTCAGTTTCCTGGTAGTGCTTGTTTTCTTCTGTGTGAAGTGTCTCCTCCTGGGCAGGTGTGTGCTGTCCAGCCTCCTCTTCCTTGCTTTTCCCTCCCTCACCAGCAAGTTTCTCCTCATCACCTCCTTCCAGGTACTTCTCAGATTCCTCTTCTGCCTGCCTTTGTTCTTTCTCCACGCTCCCAGCAGGATGCTTTTGGCTGTCTGCTGGCTCTTTGGGATGCCTCACTTCAGGCTCTTTGTTTTCACTTCTCTCTCTGTCATTTTTATCACCTACAAGAGCAAAAGCAGCAACATGGAGTAATCCAACCCTCCACTGAAGTGTTATTTCAAGGAGATGATTGGCTTCCCAAAGTACCGAGGAAATTTGGACAGAACTGATTTCTTAATTCTGCTTTTAAAATCATCAGTTTGCTACGATTTTGTATGCTTGCCTGGAAAAGGATTAGCTAACTAATTAACTCCACTTAATTAGGCATTTTACAAGTTCCCCTGGAATTTCCAGAATAATTTTCCTTCTTTGGCTTTTTTGTGATCACATTTTTAGTATTGAATCAAGCCAGCTCTCATTCCCATTAAAAAATCAATGGGATCTGGAGGTGTGCTCAGTTCTTTGAATGTCAGAGCTGGCCCAACACAGATGCTTATTCCCAAGAAAAAGACAACCATCTATTCCAAGCTACCCCAAACCAAAAATTTTTAGCAAATTTTAAATTTTTTTTAAAAACTGACTGAAAAAACCAAATATAAAAAATATCATCTTCTCAGGCTACCTAAAGAGTTTGTCAAGTCCTCTGAGACTCTGCAGGTGGTTCAAGGGGAGAGGCACAAGGGTCAGCCATGAATCCCTGACAATTCCCAGCTCAGGCTGTTTGTTCCCTGAGTGAGAAGGAAATCAGAATTGTGGCACTGAAATTCGGATTCACCAATTTCACACAGGCTGATGTGACAGTTCACCAGAGAGAAACCATGCCCCAAACTCCTTTCCCAAGCTCAGATCATGCTGTACTTACTCCTCCTGAGGATTTCTTTGCATTCAGGATTAATGGGGGGAGCATTGGGCTTGGACAGGGCGTTGGACAGAACCTCCACGATGCACCGGGTCACCTGCAGGAGACACAACAGCACAGAAACCCCTCAGGGCAAAAATCAAACTTGCCTTTGAGCCAGCTGGCAGAAAAGCCTGTTTGAAATTACACTTCAGGCTACTGTCAATGAGTTTTGAGTAACCCTGAGCATTTGGGCTTTGCCCCTCACTCCTGTACCAGTAGGAAGACATCCAATCTCTTTATATCTCCTTTTGTTTGCAGAGGCTTCTTTTGGACCTTTTTAAAATATTAAACACCCTACTCAGTGCAAAGAGTGGTAACACCCCCTAGAAAATAAACAGACACATTCAAAGGATGAAGATTATCCTGTGAGATCTGTGCAAAGGCAGTTTGGACTGCCAAGACACTAAAACACCTCTCTGTCCTCTTTTCACGTGTGTGTGCTCAAACTCCTCCCTGGTTGTCAGCACTGAACATTCAGCTGGATTGTGTGGAAGCAGAGGGAATGGATTGATTTAGGGAAGTCCCACAATGTGCTCCAATTCTAAGCACTACCAAAGGATCTCCTCTGTATAAGATGATTTTCAGGTGCTGAAGTTGTTGGTGAGTGAGAACAAGTGTGCCTCTCTGCTGGGGTTACAGGAGCCTCAGGCTGACCATCTGTGAGGAGACCATGAAACACTTATGGAGCCATTTGTCTTTTAATTCTTTTTGTCTTAAAATTCTTTTTAATTCTTTGCTGATCTAAATGATCACAGTAACCAGTGCAGGGGCTCTGGTGTCAGGGTGAAGGGTCTAGGAGCAGCTGATGGCATTTATTTAATCACACACTTAGGGAAAAAAAAAATGAAGCCTTCCCCTGAGAGTTTAAAGCAATGGAGAACACATCACTGATATTTTTCTGAGGTTGGTTTGACAAGCAGCTACTCACCATTTCTTCAGTGTGGTCTTTTTCCACTGGAACTGTGCTGGCACCTGGAAGAAAACCCAGTTATTAGGGACTCATTAATACAGGTATCATTGACAGGAGTCCTCAGTCAAATTGGTCTGATGAGACAGCTCGAGTTTTGGGTTGGCAGTCGACTAAACCAGGCACATTCCACATGAAATCTTTCCTTTTTTGGATGGAAAAGCCATGTCAGATTGAGAGAAGAGGCATGGTAACACTTGCAGCACTAAAATAAAACACACCAAGAATAAGCCCACCCACGAAAAATGTCACGGCAAAGAAATTCCAAAATGGAACTTTACTTCACATCAGGTCCTGTTGCACCTGTTTGATGGTAAAAAATAATAATAAATCAAACCCAACAAGCAAGGCCTGTTTGCACTCCAAGAATCTTCTGGCTTCCTGAAGAAGCTCTAGGTGCACTCCCTGCCAAGAGCAGACCATTCTTCAGGACTTTAAAGCAGCAATTTCTGCTGGACAAATGCTGTCTCACTTGGAGGTGGCCCCTGGAAGGATGGAGAGAGCCAGAAGGCACAGGGAAATTTCCATTCCCTGAGTGGTCCATTATCATTCCAAGAAATAAACAAAAGCCCCTCCAATCTCAGTGGAAAACTACTCTGGAAGGAAGCAGCACAAGCCATCCCTCTGTCTCTGCCCTGAGGACATGTGGGATAACTCACACCTCCTCCTTACACCAGTTCTCCTGTACCTGAGCCAAGGAATTTGCTTTTGGAAAGAAGCTGCTGCCAATAAAACCTCTGTGCTGCCTTATTCTGCCCTCCCTGCTGCAATATCTCCAGCTGGTTAATGAGCTTGGCTGCTGTGTGTTATTAATAAAGGGCGGCAATTCCCATCCACCTGGAGATGTGCAGGAGTGAGGTTAAACACCTGTGCCAGCCACAGGAGTGTGAGGAAGCAGGATCTGCTGAATCCTGGCTCCCATAGGTGCACAATCACACAAACACAGCCTGGGGTGCAGCTCTGAACTCCTTCCAGGGGTCAGGAGGGTCCTAAACACAACCATGACCTCTCTGTGGCTGGGTCAGAGAGACCTCCTGAAATGGATGAACACACAGCACATCATGAAGAGAAAGAAGGTCAGTTTTACCTCTCACCATCAGGAGGATGAACACTGCCCCAAGGAAGGCAGGGGCAGGTAGCCCTGCACTATTTAAAGCAACACAACCTTTATTCTGTGTGCTGGCAGAGGAAGCAGCCATCCCCTGGAGCACTGACTCAGAGTGCAATACAATCATAATGATACAATAATAGCTGCTGATATTTCTGTGCTCTCCCCCAAACACAGATGGAGGGATGTGCTTCTGCAGCCCCCAGCCCTTCCCTGTGTCTGCAAGTGCCAGCAGAGAAGGGAACCCACACAAGGAGAGCACAGAAGGGATTCCCCTAAAATAGCACAGCTTCCCTCCCCCAGCATTCCCCGAGTGCCAGGTGCTGTGTGAGGGGAGCTGGTGCTGCACGGAGCCAACCCTCTGCTCATCTCTGCTGTTCAGGGCTCGCTGAGACAGGCTCCGAGCTCCTTCACTCATTATGCAGATAATGATCACCCTGCTCTGTGCATGGAGGAGCAGGATGGACACACGTGGGGGGCAGGAGACAAAGCCCCCGACACTAAAAACAAAGTGCTGCTCTTAAAAAGACATTCTCTCAATCCCACAGCTGCTGGGGATGCTGCTCCTACAGCAGGAGCTGATCCCAGTCTCCCCTCACATGAACGAACAGCTATGAGCCCCTTCCCTGCCTTTTTGGGAAAAGCACAGGTAAGAGCCCCTTCCCTGCCTCTTTTTGGGAAAAGCACAGCTATGAGTCCCTTCCCTGCCTCTTTTTGGGAAAAGCACAGCTATGAGCCCCTTCCCTGCCTCTTTTTGGGAAAAGCACAGCTATGAGCCCCTTCCCTGCCTCTTTTTGGGGAGGCTCCTCTGCTCCTCCAGCCCCTGAGCAAACCTGCCAGGCACCAGGGCAAACAGCTGATTTTATCCTTTTAATGATGCAGCCACAGAGCATCTCCTGTGAGTGATGAGACAAAGCGCACAAACTCCTGCACATCTACCTCAGGCCACCCTGTGAGTGCTGTCAGGGGCACAGGAAGACGAAGGCAGGTTGTACCCACTGCCTGTGCTGTGTCATTCAAAAGGTTAACAGTGAAAGGCAGCATGAACAGAGAGGGAGCATCACAACAACGTCAGGAGAACCAAATGGCATTGGACATGTGTCATCTTAAGCTGCCTGGAAAAACAGGATGAGCCTCCAATCCATGCCAGAGCCTGAAATGGCACACTGAGGCAGCTGCTGTGGCAGGGCTGAGCCAGGCAGGCAGTGGGGAGCCAGCAATGCCCCACTTCAGCAGTGCCAGCCCACCTGGGGCCACCTGGCAGCTGAAGGTGCTGGCCAACATCCCTGTGCAGGTGTGCCCAGGAGGGGAGAGGCCACCACCCTGCCAGGGACAGCAGGGCAGCCACCCCTTGGCTCACAGGGACACAGCAGAGGGGAGCACTGTGGGGTTCCAGGACACCTAAACACAAAGCCAGAAATAAACCACAGCCCCACTAAACAAAGCTGAACGCTGGCTCTGCCTTGCCCTCCTGAACCAAGTCTGCCCAGGCAGTTATGAGCAGATGATTTGGGTTTGTCTAAGTGCTGAGAGTTGATGAAGCTCATGAAAAATGATGATAAACCCACGACAAATTCACAGGGTTGTTGGTTGCATCTCTAAGGTTAGAACAGATCTCCGGGTGGGTCCCTAATGAAATCCCCACATGGCTTTGCCTCATCAGTGCAGATGACTCAGTGCAGTGTCATTCCTCATCAAAATGTCACAGTGGCTTCCCAGGCAGGATCACTGAAATTTAGGCATATTGATTTGCAGGAGTACCAGAAAGTTCCTGAAGTTAATGTTGAACCAATTCAACATCTGAAAGCACGACAGCCACAAAGGATGTAAAGAAGAAGCTGATCCGTTTGACGGCATAAACAGGAAAAAACCATTTGGTAATAAACTCCCACGGAATCTATGGTGTAAGTGTGGTGAGCTTCTCTGTGTTAGGGTCTCTGTCCCCTGGATTCCACCCTCCCTCTTTGATTCCAATAAAGGCAGCACTTGAAGGCACTCAACTTCCTCACAGTCTCAGGACAAGTCCCAGAAGCGTGGAGACTTCTAACAGACCTAAAGCCAAAACACTCAACCCAGAACGACACCGTATGCATAAAACACTACAGAGCCAAGCCACCACCTCACTCTATTGTGTTTAAGCTTCATTTCACCGCGGGGTTTCAGTATTTAACACCGCGTGCAAGAAATAATAAATAAATCCTGTTAGTTAAACCTGCAGAGGCGCTGGGCAGAAACCCAGCAGCACCCTCGGAAGGAGACGGCAGCGAGAAGTCTTTGTGAGGAGATGCTGCACTGGGATAAAAATAAAGGCGGAGCAGCCGCGGAGCTCTCACCCAGCGCCATCCCCGCGCCCCACCGCCCCTTCCCGAGGGGTGACCCCGGAGCGATCCCCTCCATCCCTCCGGGGCTGTTCCCGGCCCTTCCCAGCGGGATGTGCCCGCTCCCTGCTCACCTGCCAGGGCGGCCAGCAGGGCGAGCAGCGCCCGCGGCCCCATGCTCGGCTCGGCTGGGCTCGGCTCGGCTGCGCTCGGCGGCTCCGGCGCGGTTTAAAAGGGGAGTGGGGGCGGAGGAGACGGGCGGGGGGCCCCGGGGAGCTGCGTCACTGCGAGCCCATGGCTGTGCCGCCCCCGGCATCGGCACCGGCCCCGGCCGCCCCCCCCCCTCCCCCCCCCTC
>VXBB01020870.1:47374-58404 GCA_013399915.1 Illadopsis cleaveri
TTTAAAAAAACTGAATTTTCTTCACTTGTAAATCTCTTCCATGCAGGATCCTTTTAGCTCCTGTTTTTCAGTGATGTATCTATCTCATAGAAATGAGGTCAAATAATATATGAAAACTGAAAAGAGGTTTAAAATAAGCCTACAAGGCATGTCATAACTGTTAAGTGACATGAAAAAATCCATGCACAGACTCTGCTGTGGTCTTCTGGAAAAAGCCTTGTGCTACCTGATATAAACCCTCAGGGCTTCTAGATACACTCACAGGCTACAGAACAAGAGAAAAGAAACCACCAAACCCAAAACAAAGATGGGAGAAGGAAGACCAAGTATAAACACAACCATTTCTCCAACATGCCAGGTTTTGCATGGAACATTTTCCCATTTGCTGCTCACACATACCTCTCTTTTTCCCCCGACATCCTTCTCTCAGTTTGCCAGCTCAGATGGCAGAAAACTTGATTATGCTGTGATAGAAAAAAAGTTTAAAATAATAGTTATTTTTAAATTAAAAAAAAAAGTTTAAAATAAATAGGTAAGTAATTAAATAAATAAATAGCATACTTTGGGCCTAGGGGACAAAAGTCAGCATGAAGTGCCACTTTCTAGCTCCTTCCCCAGTAGCAACTCGTTGGCATTGCTTTCTCCAGGCAGTAAATGCAACTTTAGCTCCTGCAATTCCACTGGGAAATGTGTCCATGGGAAGGATGACCCTGACAGGAAACAACTGGCACCTCTCCTCCTAGAAGGGCAAGTTGGAATTTGCCTAATAATGTGGNAATAGGTAAGTAATTAAACAAATAAATAGCATCCTTTGGGGCCTAGGGGACAAGAGTCAGCATGAAGTGCCACTTTCTAGCTCCTTCCCCAGTAGCAACTCGTTGGCATTGCTTGCTCCAGGCAGTAAATGCAACTTTAGCTCCTGCAATTCCACTGGGAAATGTGTCCATGAGAAGGATGACCCTGACAGGAAACAACCGGCACCTCTCCTCCTAGAAGGGAAAGTTGGAATTTGCCTAATAACGTGGGCACCACTGGGATTTTTAGCCATAAGAGTTCATTTTTTTTCCTGTGCTGCCACTTCTCACCTGACTTCTCTGTCAGAAAATGATCTGCTGGACCCCAGGTCAAAACTGCACTGCAGGTGAATTGCTCATGAAGCTCAAATGCAGCTTTTGGACCTTGGGCAGGGGCACAAGAAGCCCTGACACGATTACTCATGGTTTTACAAATCTGGCCATGACTAAACCTCCTCCCAGCCTCAGCTGTCACCAAACTGCCTTGCTGACAACAGAAACAACAGGACAACAGAACAACATCATTGCTGCTGACAACAGCAGAACCTCCACAGCCCTGGGCACCCCAACACCCTCCTGAGCAGACCAGGAGTCCTGGGCAATGAACAGTGACCAAAAACTGCCACCACATCTCTCTGGGCTGGCCTTTGGAGGATTAGCATCACTGCAGGACTGGAGTTCACTGTTGCTTTTTATCTTCCTTTTTGCCAGAGTTGGGATTGAATGCTCAAGAGATGGTGTTTCTTGTTCACACTCAGGTGTTTACTAATTCTTATCTATGTTACAGTCTCACAAGCTGTGAGTTNGGTCAGTGCCTGTGAGCAGAGAAATCTGGAATTCTCAGTGCCCAGGGATCCAGCAGTTCCCAGGCAGCTGATGGCCAGAGAGCAGCTGGAGATGCTGGAGGATCTCACCCTGCAGGCTGGGCACGGCCGAGCTGCACACCCAGGAGCTGCCCCAAAGAAAACCCATCATGAAACAACCTCTGCCAACTCCCCCTGCCCTTTTTTCACCCCCACTGGTTAATTAACCTCCTTGGTGAACTCTGGGGCCTCTGTAGTAGAATATAAAACAACACAGAAATTTCTTTCAGCAAGCAAAACATGGACTTAAGGCCTCGTATTTTGAGTACTGTTTGTCATTAAGCCAAAATGACTTTAATAGTTGCCTTTGCACTGCAAATAATTACATTTAAGCCATTAAATTGCCCCATTCAGTGTTCCTGTCTGCTTTTTGTCAACCCTGTATGTTCCATTTAATATTTAAAGACTGGGGCACTACTCTGGCTTATTTAGTAATTAATTCCTTTAAATATTTATAGCACTTCGACTCTCAGCAAGGGTTCTCTTTGGTAAGAACAATACTGTTCTGTGCTTGATAGTGTCACGGAAATTTCAGAGGCAAATTTCCATTTTGTAACACAAAAACATGCAGATTCCTGCAACACTGTAACGACTTCAGAATAAAGGTTTTATTACTGAACAATGTATGCACTGAAAAAAAAAATTCCAATTATGCCCTTGCACATAATTGCAGGCTGAAAACACAGTGTTGAGAGATCTATTTTATGACAGCAGTACTCACACAGCAAAAATCACCCAAGAAATTTTCCATCGCCTTTTTTTGAATGGCCACAGGCACAAAGAACAAAACCCCATTGCAAAAAAAGCCTGGGAAAGAGAGAGCAAAACCTACAGAAACGCAGGAGGACATTTTACTTGCATCTCTTCCCCTTAGAAAATCCTTTTTCCTTTTGCATACCCCGATTTGGAGACTTTTAGGCCCTTTGTGTGAAATGCTGTGTGCTTATCAACACAAAGCTTAAAAGGCTTAGGCTTAAAGGCAGCCTTGGGAAATGAAAATAGCAGGAAGATGCTCCAGCTGTGTAAATTTGTCTGGGAACTCTGATGGTGGGAAGGAGATCCAAACAGGAAAAGCAGGAAAACAGACCTTGGAAGAGACTCTGCTACCCTGGATATGACAAGTGCTTTGCCAGCACTCAGGTGAGGCACACTGAGCCTGCAGGGTGTCATGCCCTGATTTTTTTTGGGGGGAAAAATCAGCTGCAGATTCAACCCCTGGCAATGGGAACAGGAGGAAGTGGCACAGGAATCAGCCTGAGCCCTGTCCAGCACACCACTGCATTTTCAGCCTAATTCACTGCTGCCTTTGGAAAGACTCCCCCAGTCTGTCTCCTCATCCCAGAAGGATTTTTTTTTTCCTCAGTAATTCACGTGCAACCAGTCTATTCCTGAGGAGCAGCCAAGCAGCATTAACACTCCCAGAGACAGAGCCAGCCAAAGGACTTGTCTGCACTCACACCTCCATCATGTGCTGCTCAGCTTGTCTCAGGTGTTACAGTTCTGGTTTCTTATTCTCTGTCAAGGTCAGGATGAATAACACACAGGAAATGTAGATTTTGACTTGGAGGTTTATTATTCCTTATCTATTTACAGTATTTACAGATTCACGAGTCCTGAGCCTAACTAGCAAGCTAGAAAAACGAGGTAAAATGGAGAGCTTCTAACTCTTTCCAAGGTTATTTACGTGATGATCCCCCAATAACGAGGTGACACCTATATAATTTATGTTTTTCACCCAATAATTGACCACCCAAGGCCTGCAATGCGAATCTTTTTCACCCACTTACAGAAAACCAACCAAACCCATGAAGAAGGAAGAAGGTGAAGAAGAAGGACTTAGATAACATCCAAAATCCTCCATCTTGACTCACACACATTACTATATACTAAAATCCCCAAATCCAGGTTTCCAGAATTCCAACATCAGGGACCAGGAACATGGAAAGATGTGAAAACAAGGATCAAAACCAAGCTGGCCTCACAGAACACGCTTCTTAACCAGGGGGGCCTGGCCCACAGATGCAAAATCTGTTATTGTTTGAACCTCTAATTGCAGGGTTTTGAGGGGAATTGCTGTTAGAGACGTGGGTGTAAATGCTCTGCCCTTTCCCTCATCCTCTGAAGCTCTCAGATACCCAAAACAAGCCGCTGAAAAAACTAATTGGTGGAAATCACACTGAAAACGCGTTGCAGGGCACAGCATCCTCACCTCGGTATCCTTAATTACAGAATCACGCTGCTCCTCTGGCCGGGAGGTGCTGATTTTAGCACCCATTTAGCACCATTCCTGCCTCATCTCCCACAGCAATGCAGGGAAGTGATCCCTGCCCTAAGGCTGACTGACATTTCCCATGACAAGAACCTGCCTTCCAGTGCAAGTGAAAGTTTGTTTGGCTTGAACTGCCGATGAAATGTTCCCTGACAGTTGTTCTTTCATTACAAGGCTTTCCCTCCCGAGTCCCAGCGGCTGCAAACAAACAGGCCATTGCAAAGGCAATTTAAAAAAAGGTTTGACCTTTCAGCCACACGTTTTCTGGCTTTGCTTAGCTCCAGCTACTGCTTTAATCACATCTTATTATTTCATGCTCCTTGTGCTGCGTGCCAGGTTTTACTTTTAAGGAAGAAATGCTGGCATATGTTGTTGCCTAATCGATGTGTGTGGGAAAACAGTCATTAGGGAAAGCCTACAGAACAGGGTATTTTTAAAATGAACTCCAGTGTTGTGGGAAAACATATGCCCCACACAAAACCACCAGTGCTCAGTAATGAAATGGCCACATTTATCCAGGATGTATACTGCCTGTCATATACCAGTTTTAACAGCCATATGTCCTGATTTATCCAGGCATACCAAAGCACCTTCAACTCCTGGGGGAAAACCCCCTGCTGCTGTAAACTCCACTGCACTGGGAGCTGTTTCAGCACCTGTGGCAGGAGCTCAGCTCTCCCTGGCTGCCTTTGGGCTCCAGGACGGCAGGGTAGGTCTCTGGCATGAATCAGCACCTCCCACCAGCAGCCGTGTGGGAGGGAAAATAAAAATGCTGTCGGAGTAAGCAGCAGAGAGGCCATTGATAGCAAACGTCCTGGAGCAGCTCCCAGCCCAGGGAATGACTGAACAGCAGCAGGACTGGGCAAGGATGGTAAAAGAGCTTGGATCAGGCATTTGTGTGAGGGAATAGAGGCAGCACTGTCAGCCTGCCAGACCTATCCTAGGCTGAGCCCACTCCAGGGGCACAGTCACCCCTCTGGGACACTGGGGATGCTGCTCCAGCTGAGGGGAAAACACCCAACCTGCTGGAACCCTGGGCACTGAGAATTTCAGAGTTCTGTGNGGTGCATTTAATCCCAACTGGCAAAAAGAAGATAAAAAGCAACACCAACCTAAAGCATAAACAGCTCTAACAGACCTTGGGTGGGATCTGGATCTGGGCTGTGCAGCAGGGAAAGCCCTGGGCCATGTCAAGTCCTCACCATGTCCTGTGTTCCTCCTGCTTGGCAATGGGGGATCAGTTTTGGCTTTGCTTGCCTTACCCTATGGGACTGACTGCCCATCTTCTACTTCACTCACACACTTTGCTTGAGGATCTGCTGGGATCTTGTACATCCAGAGCCCTGAAAGGTGCTGGAGGTTTCCAGGTGCTGTTAAAAGTTTGGGTCAGAGAGCTGCTCCTCAGCTGTGAGCCCTGAACAAAGAGAAGGAAAAACCCCCTTGGATTTGTTCTGCAGTGTAAGGCCCCAAATGCCTTTGCTAAAGGAGCCTCCACACACAGGGGATGAGGAGAGCTGAGCACCACCAGTGCTGGGGAGGCCAACAAGGTGGGGAGGCAGGGTGAACTGACACCAAAGTGTCAAAGCTAAGCCAAGTGCAAGCCAGGGAGAGAGGAAGGCACTTCACCTCCCAGGAATAAACTCAGTTTCTCAGATTATTGCACAGGCTGGGGGGAAATGGACAGAACACGGGACATTTCTGTCAGGGGTTCATACCACTCTTGGTGCTTGCCATGCACAAAGACTGTCTCCTTACCTTGAGGAAGGCAGGGATAGTCCATGGAGATCCATGATCCACTGGAAGTGAGCAGTGCACAGAAGAACTGCAGCACTCCTGATTCTGAGGGGTGCAAACTTCTCCAAAGACTGCATGTTTCAGCATTACCCTGTCCTCTGCAAGATGCCAACCAGGATTTGTAGATATGAGTCATAATCCAAATTTTTCAGCTGCATCCAGTCTGCTCTGCCTACATTGGTCCTTAAAATTGAACAGTTTCATGCTCTCCTCTGCCAGCATCTCTCTTCACACTCTTTCAGCAGTCACCTTTTCTCTATTTTGTCATTCCAAGCTTCTTTTCTCTTCCATCAAAACCCAGCAGGGATGTCTCAAACATCAGTAGCAGCAGGTCTCTCCTGAGAAGCAGGAACTTCCTATTTTTCTGCAAGTTTTATTTGTGGAAATTGCATGTCTTTGGCTTTTTTTTAAATTAAAATATTTTTTTTAAAGTCTGAATAGGAGACCAGATAGTTTTAGAGCTAACCCAAAGCACTGACCAATTCATCAACAAACCAAATACACTAACTAAAGGGATTCAGATGCAGACCTCTGGCTTCTCCATTTCTCTCTTCATAGGAGTTTATTTCCCTTAACATGGCAGTTAAGAGGTTTTACACAGCAGCTAATCTAACTGTGTGGAACAGCAGAAACACTGGCAAAAATGAAAAGCAACCATATGTGATTCACACTGAAGGCCTTCCTTCTTCCCTGCACATCCTCAGCAGTATCTCCCCACGTCTGTCACTACAGCACACCCAGGAGCATGTTTGCTTTTTCCAGCTCTATCTGTGGCTAAACTAGCTGATATTCCCATTCTCTGGAGTTTTTGCCAGCAGGATGCTTTCATTTGGATTTTGATACACAAGCACCTGTGGGTTTGTTTGCTGCTACAGAAATGCTGCTGCATCAACCTTTTTTGGTTGGTTTTTTTTTTCCCAAGCACCATTAGCTTGAGTAATGCTGGGGGAGCAGCTGAAGGTCTGCTCCAATATTCTGTGTGTCCTTTCAGCACCTGTGCAACACCTCTGCCATAAAAGCAAGCAAGCAACACACCCAGCAGGAGCAGCACAAAGCCAAATGTATTGGATCCACGATGACTCAAGGACAGGAAACTAAACCCAGGCACTCCAATATAAATCTGTTTGCAAAGAGAGATTACACCAAGTCCTAAGATTTTGGCCAGAACTTGCAGCCAGCTGGGGCTCCTCCTGCTCTGACTGAAGGCAGCAGCCAAATTTCCATTGCTGGGAACACCTGCAGAGCACAGCAGCTGTGCCAATCTGCCAGGGGCAGCAAGGCAGGAATGGGGCAGGCAGGAACACAAACACCCACTCTGAGATCTGGCCAGCTTGGACAGGGAATGATGAGAGGTCTCAGCAGCTGGGCTGGCAAACACTGGGCATCAAACACCAAAACTGCTGTGAGCACACTGATGTCGACCTTTGAGACCCCACTTACTCTCCTCCCTTCCTCCCTTCTTTTCTTTTTCTCTCTCTCTCTCTCTCTCTTTTTCTCTTTCTCTTTCTTTTTCTCTCTCTTCCTTTCTTTTTTCTCTTTCTTCTCTCTTTTTCTCTTTCTTTTTTCTCTCTTTCTCTTTCTTTTTCTCTCTCTTTCTTTCTTTCTTTCTTACTTTCTCCCTCCATCTGCTGTCACCTTAAACATATCCCTTCCTCTGGCACTCTGTGCCTCCCTGCTCACACCCACGCTGGAGAATCATCTCCCCAGTCAGCAAACAGCATCACCACAGCAAACTGCTCTTCCAGTGGACAGGCCAGTGGGTGGAAAACATGCACAAAGACATTGATCTGCCTGGCAGAGGCAGTAAAGCTACAAAGAAGCAATCCAGCCAGGAGAGAAACCTTTAAGTGGCTGTGTGTGGGCTCATTGCTCTGCTGCTGACTGTCATCAACCTCTTTGGGCTCGGAGAGATCCCTTTCATTTTAAAGGGAACATTCCCCCTGGGATCTCATTAGCACCATCATGAAAGTCAGAAAGGAGCTGAAGGTTGTTGGGGAGGGAGGTAAACAGGACAGATGGACTGTCAGAGAACATACCCAGAGCTGTGTTTTCTCTTTCTCATGCACACACACACACTTTTTCTGTTAGAAGAACTCACCTGGCATTGCAACCATGAATTGTGGAGTAATATATCTGTGGGTACACACACAGAGCTGGCAGGCACCCTGTAGAGGCAAATGTACACAACAAAATCTCAACTTTCCCTCTGTAGGGCTGGGGCACACCATGCCAAGGTCATTCCAACAGTCTGTTACAGCCAACAGCACTTGGACAGCCATGCCCAGCCTGGGGCTGAATTTGGGCTGGACCACTGTTAACCTGGGGGAAGGATCACCTGGGGGAAGGATCCAGGCCAATTTAAAAGCCTGGTAGATAAAAATGACCATGTTTGATGTCCCGGCAACAAACACTGCATGATTAGTCACCAATTAGTCCCAATTAGTCCCCACATGCCAGGCAGTTCCAAGGATGCTCCTGAAGCAGGGCTGCCCTTCAGAGAGCAAGGTGTGCTGTGGGTGAAGCCCTCCATGAAGCAGCTGCTGCTAGGGTGGTACTTGGAGGACAATGTCAGAAAATCTTCTCTTTCTGGAGTGGAAGCAAAGCTTTGATGACAGGAACAGGGCAGTGTTTTGCTCACTTCTCCTGTGACCCATCAGGGCTAGGCTGCTCCTGTGCCTGTTTCAAGAGGAACTGCAGGACGTCATCTGAGAGTCCAGGGGTCCTCCTCCTGTTCTCCAGCAAGGCTTCTCCTTCAGCTGGCTTTGAAAAGCAAGCAGAAGGGGGGTGGTTTGGAAAGATCTTACATCCATCTCTGTTCAAGACCAACTGGGCCATTTGCAGACAACGTGACACATATTTTGTCCCCTCCTTTTGTTCCAGCTCTGAAATCTTCTGTGACAGACACCACGAGGCAGCCTCGTAGGTTGGGTCCTTCCTCTCTGGCTGCTTTCTGCAATACATTTTGTAGAAATCATCCAGAGAGTCCCTGATGCTGGGGTTTTCTGCCCCATCACATTCAAACATCCATGAGAGCACAGAGTCATGAGGTTCAGAGGGCTCACACAGCCCTGCTTTTGGGTAACACCTCACGTTTGCTTCCCCAGAGCCTTCAGCAGAGGAGCCTGCAGGAGCTGCAGATGATGAATTGCTCTCTCCTGCAAGCAGAGGATCAATGAAACTCATTAGTCACCAGGTCATCCCTGTGGCAAAGCCTTTTTCTGTCCCCCTCCCACTGCAGTCTGGCAAACAGGCTCTTTGCATGAGCAAAGCAAGTGCTGCTCTGAGCACAGCTGGGCTGCCACAGGGCCCTCCTGCACAGACTGCTGTAAGGTGGGCAGGTTTGGGCACCTCATAGTCATCCCAGCCTTGACACTGCAGTGACTGGACCTACTTGGTGGTACAGACCTCCTGGCTCCTCTCAGTTACACTTCCAAAGAGGTGGAAATTGGGATCTGCTGCCCCTGGAGATGACAGCTGACCCACAAGGAAGTCTGGGTTGCAGCTGACACAGCTCTGCATCTGTTTCAGCATTTTCCCTAGTCCCTGGGTCTAATCCTTACTTTCCACTGTTCTCAGTTTTACCCCTACAGCACAGGGTGCAGTCCTGACCTCCAGCAGATTCACAGCCTCCAAACCACCACTGTTCTGTAGCTGTGTGCAGTTTCAGAATGAGGACTGCAAAGGGGGACTCTGGGCTTCCCCACTTTTGCAGCCCTACTGCACTAAACGCTCTCCCCACATCCTGATGGAATTTCTATGGATAAAATGAATGCAAAGGCCAAGGACTCATTCTTGCTCTTCTCCTTTTTTCTGACCCACACCTCTGGATAACAGTCAGGGCTGTGCTTTTCTCCTGCTTTAAAGCAATCAAGAGGGATGCTTTGCACTAATTGATACAGCACAACAGGGACACTGGGCAGTGACAAGAGCAGGATGATCAGGGAGCTTCTAGGAGGAAGCAGATCCACAAAGAGACCTTGAATTGTGCTCTGGTAGCCAGGTGGTGCCTCTGAGGGCAACCTCACCTCCGAGCCCACTGCACCACACAGTCTGCCAAGCACCTGACTCACCGACAGGGAAAATTTCCAGGGCTCAGCCAGAGGTTGCACAGCCTCATCTGCAAGTTACATAAGCAGGATGCAGGCAGGCAGAAAGCAGCTTGGTCTTTGCTAATTCTGTGAGATGTTGTGAAGCAGAGTGCAGCCCTTCATTTTGGTAGGAGAGCACGTTCAAAGGGAGCCTCAGTGTGGTGGCAGAAGGCTGTTTTTCTCTCCTGGTACACCAAGAGCCACCCTTCCCTTCCTAAGCAGGGATTCATTAACATGAAATTAGGCTGTCTGTGCAGCCACACTGTACCTCATCTCTTTCTTCCCATCCCCACTTCCTGTCTTTGATCTTTCTCCTCAATTGCACTTCATCTCTGATTTAGGAATTTTAAATAGAACCTTCCCTCCCCTTGCAATGTGTCACTTCCAGTGCAGCACAAAGAAAAGCTTGGTGGCCCTTTTTTACCAGTGAGCTATGGCATCAGAACAGCAGATCAGAGAACAGGTCCATTTGTCCTCAGTAACCCCTCAGTCAGAACTGAAGCCTCATGCATCTCTGATAATTCAGCCAGGTGGCACTTGGACTGCTGTGGCAATTGCAGCCCCCTGTGTTGTGCTGCCTCCTGCTCACAGCCACATTTTGTGAGAGAGCAGCAGCTGCCTCCAGCTTCACTCACCAAGCCTGAATGACTCGGGAAATGAAAAATTCTGTTGGTTTCCTGTCGTCAGGGGAGACTTTAGCAATGCTGCTTTGCCTATCTCCTACCACCTCAGTTTGGATATTAGGAAAGATTTCTTCACAGAAAGGGTTGTCAAGCACTGGAACAGGCTGCCCAAGGAAGTGGTTGAGTCACAGCTCTGGAGGTGTTTAAACAACACAAAGATATGGCACTTGGGAACATGGTTCAGTGGTGGACTTGGCAGCAGGGAGTTTATGGTTGGACTCAATGATTTTAAAGTCTTTTCCAACTTCAGAGATTCTCCTGCATTCTATTCCAAGGTCAGTATGGCCCATAAAGCTGACATCCTTATGCTGAAGCACAATCCACAAAACAAGACAGTGAGTGTCTCAGGGGTAGATGCTGGGGTTTGATTACTCAGAACATATTCCATTACTATTTTTGTGAGAACAGCTCTCTTTCAGTGACTGTTTCAGATTTATGCATCTCCATTTCCCCACAGTAGGTCCTATCCTCTTAGTGGATCACTTTTCCAGCAAAGTCTTCTTAAGGCAAGATAACCAACAGGGTTGGATGCCCCAGCC
>VXBB01020870.1:58825-78464 GCA_013399915.1 Illadopsis cleaveri
TCCCCACATCCTGATGGAATTTCTACATGCAGTCCTCACCTCCAGCTTTTCAGGCAGATTCACAGCCTGCAAACCAACACTGTTCTGGAAACTGCATGGAGTTTCAGAGTGGGGACTGCAGAGGGGGACTCTGGGCTTCCCCACAAAATCCCACCTTTGCAGCCCCGCTGCACTAAACGCTCTCCCCACATCCTGATGGAATTTCTATGGATAAAATGAATGCAAAGGCCAAGGACTCATTCTTGCTCTTCTCCTCCTTTTTTCTGACCCACATCTCTGGATAACAGTTAGGGCTGTGCTTTTCTCCTGCTTCAAAGCAATCCAGGGGGATGCTTTGCACTGATTGATACAGCACAACAGGGACACCGGGCAGTGACAAGAGCAGGAGGATCAGGGAGCTTCTGGGAGGAAGCAGATCCATAAAGAGACCTTGAATTGTGCTCTGGTAGCCAGGTGGTGCCTCTGAGGGCAACCTCACCTCCGAGCCCACTGCACCACACAGTCTGCCAAGCACCTGACTCACCGACAGGGAAAATTTCCAGGGCTCAGCCAGAGGTTGCACAGCCTCATCTGCAAGTTACATAAGCAGGATGCAGGCAGGCAGAAAGCAGCTTGGTCTTTGCTAATTCTGTGAGATGTTGTGAAGCAGAGTGCAGCCCTTCATTTTGGTAGGAGAGCACGTTCAAAGGGAGCCTCAGTGTGGTGGCAGAAGGCTGTTTTTCTCTCCTGGTACACAAAGAGCCACCCTTCCCTTCCTAAGCAGGGATTCATTAACATGAAATTAGGCTGTCTGTGCAGCCACACTGTACCTCATCTCTTTCTTCCCATCCCCACTTCCTGTCTTTGATCTTTCTCCTCAATTGCACTTCATCTCTGATTTAGGAATTTTAAATAGAACCTTCCCTCCCCTTGCAATGTGTCACTTCCAGTGCAGCACAAAGAAAAGCTTGGTGGCCCTTTTTTACCAGTGAGCTACGGCATCAGAACAGCAGATCAGAGAACAGGTCCATTTGTCCTCAGTAACCCCTCAGTCAGAACTGAAGCCTCGTGCATCTCTGATAATTCAGCCAGGTGGCACTTGGACTGCTGTGGCAATTGCAGCCCCCTGTGTCGTGCTGCCTCCTGCTCACAGCCACATTTTGTGAGAGAGCAGCAGCTGCCTCCAGCTTCACTCACCAAGCCTGAATGACTCGGGAAATGAAAAATTCTGTTGGTTTCCTGTCGTCAGGGGAGACTTTAGCAATGCTGCTTTGCCTATCTCCTACCACCTCAGTTTGGATATTAGGAAAGATTTCTTCACAGAAAGGGTTGTCAAGCACTGGAACAGGCTGCCCAGGGAAGTGGTTGAGTCACAGCTCTGGAGGTGTTTAAACAATACAAAGATATGGCACTTGGGAACATGGTTCAGTGGTGGACTTGGCAGCAGGGAGTTTATGGTTGGACTCAATGATTTTAAAGTCTTTTCCAACTTCAGAAATTCTCCTGCATCCTATTCCAAGGTCAGTATGGCCCATAAAGCTGACATCCTTATGCTGAAGCACAATCCACAAAACAAGACAGTGAGTGTCTCAGGGGTAGATGCTGGGGTTTGATTACTCAGAACATATTCCATTACTATTTTTGTGAGAACAGCTCTCTTTCAGTGACTGTTTCAGATTTATGCATCTCCATTTCCCCACAGTAGGTCCTATCCTCTTAGTGGATCACTTTTCCAGCAAAGTCTTCTTAAGGCAAGATAACCAACAGGGTTGGATGCCCCAGCCTTGGGAGTGTTCAAAGCCAGGCTGAATAAGGCCCTGAGCACCCTGATCTAGGGGAGGTGTCCCTGTCCATGGCAGAGGGGTTGGGACTATGTGCTCTTTCAGGTCCATTCCAACCCCACAGCATTCTCTGACATGAAAAGCTGGATGCAGAATTCCCAGAACCAATCCATACCTGGTAAAATGGTGCCTTTCCTCAGCTTTCCTGACAATTTCCCAACACATTCTCAAACTGTGTGCCAAGACTGATGTTTGAAAACACACCCAGACCTTTTCCTGCCTAGAAGTTACCAGTTAAGGCAGAGATCCTTCCTCGATGCCCTCTGAAGAGCTGGAGGTGCTGTTGAAAGGTGCAAATCTCCTGAATGATTGATGAAGCACAGTGAACAAGTGGAGTAGCTGGGTGCCTGCAGGCTCCAGAAAGAGTTTCTCAGCTGGGGCACACACAGAGCACACATTGTAGGGCAGCAAGCGTGCTGCTAAAGGCAAAGACAGCATTCAACTCATCAATCCCTTTGCCTCTCCATGCACCTGCACCCCTCAGAAAAGCTGGAATTTTTCTCTCATCACACACAGCAGTGTTGCTTCAAAGCCTAGACCTCTCTGGCTACCTCTCAGCAGCAGGAAAAATGTAGTTTTTATAAATGCCTTTGTAAAATCCTTCCATGGTGAACTTAACAACACAGCTGTCACACACCCTCGTGCTGGCTTGGCCCAACACCTACAGGAGTCAAGGCAAAGACGAGCAAGGCTGAAACTCTCACTCTTTGCCTGCAAAAAAAATTCCACCACCAGAAAATCTGGCTCATTATTTTTAGCTATTTTCACTCATTTATACTACTGAGTATTAAAGGGGAAAAAAAAAAAGCACCAATAGAAAAGCCCTAAAAAACTGAAACAATTATTAATATCTATTTCATTCTCACATGATGGATAATCATGAGTAAGGATGTTTATTATTTCATCTCTTCCTCCACTCCACGCTAATTGAAGTTCAGCATTTGCAGTTAATTAGTAAAAGAGCTGGGCACAGATAAAAGGATATTGTTGTGTTTATAAACCTGCTGATGAAAATTTAAAAGCTCCATCTGGTCCAAGCACATAACCCTACTGCCTGAAGCACATAACGAAACCCTGCTTGGAACCTGGGCCACTTTCAGTGAGGCAACAAGGCAGCAATATTATTATCTGCACTTCCAGAAAATGCAGCTGTTGAGTTTCTCTAGAACTGTGTTCATGCACAGTGAAGTTCTCACAGACTGCATTATTTCTCTTGTCCCACCAGCCTGTCAGTGTCTACCTGGGGTGACTGCAACCATCCACAAGGAAGGCTCTGTGGTTGCCATGAAGTGCTGCAAGAAGTAAACACAGATGCCATCCCTGAGAGCTGCTGCAGCCCTCACCCTGCTCTTAGAAATTCCCTTCCTGTTCCTCCATCAGACATGTCCACAAGGCATGGGAAAGCTCAAGGAACAATTCCTTTCTTGCTTCTCCATCAGACATGTCCCCATGGCATGGGAAAGCTCAAGGAGCAATTCCCTTCTTGCTTCTCCATCAGACATGTCCCTAAGGCATGGGAAAGCCCAAGGAGCAATTCCTTTCTTGCTTCTCCATCAGACATGTCCCCATGGCATGGGAAAGCTCGAGGAGCAATTCCCTTCCTGCTTCTCCATCAGACATGTCTCCATGGCATAGGAAAGCCCAAGGAACAATTCCTTTCTTCCTTCTTCATCAGACATGTCCCCATGGCATGGGAAAGCTCGAGGAGAGGTGACCCTACTTGGATAGAGCAGAGCTGCCAGCTGACACCAAAGCTGTGCCAATTCACATGAGCTCAGGGATGCATCCCTGTGCACAGGAGGTGAGAACTGGTCCCATGTCACAGCTGAACTCCCCACATATATTGAGCACTTGAGACACTTAGAAAAGCATATTGTTGGGATTTTTTTTTTCTTTCCACCTGGCTGCTTTCCAGTGGGAGTGCATGTATCATCATGGGAATACAATTCCTCTCTGCTCAGAGAAGAAAGAAGAAATTTTAGGAGAATTTGGCAGGAGCTCTTTCTACCCCAATCTCACAAAGCACTTTAGCCTGCCAGGAATCATACACCTGAGTACTCAGAAATTGCAAATCTGGACATTTCAGGATCAAATTCTATTGCCCTTGCTTGCATTAAGAACATTTCCTCTGATTACAACAGTTAAAAACCCATGTGTGAACTGCTGATCACATTCCTTCACATGAGATGCAAAACATTTCCATTGTAGGATTTTTATTACCACATTTAAATTGGAAAAGCACCAAAAAGACAAGACAAGCATCAATCTGCTAAATACTTCACAAACACTTATCACATTGAGTAAATGACAGACCCTAAAGCCTTTGGTGAACAGAATCATTGTGGAGATTACAATTTCTCTGCCTTGCAGAAAACAGTTGTTGTCTTCTTGGGCAAAGGCAAAATGACATTTCCAATGACATTATCATTCAAAAAGACTGTTATGAGCAAAGCAAATCTGTTCCTTGTGGGTATTTAAATTGTGAACTGAAAGTGAAAATAAGAACAGAACAAGCCTTGTTACTTTGCTGTCTCCCTGGTACTACACAAACCAGCTTTCTCCTGTTGTCATCTGCAGCTCACAGGATAGGATCTGTGAGACTCTGCTTTACACAGGACATAACCAGCTGGATTCTTCATCCCCCAGCCCACAGGAGTGGCACATCTGGCTGTGTCTGAGTGCTGAGTGCTGGCCAAGAGCTCTGCTAATGTCCACTGCTCTGACAGGAGACCTGCAGAAAGTGAGGGTGGGCAAAAGGCAGCAAAAAGGGAGCAATTTGGGGATTGGAGTAGAAAAGGGAGACAGTGACAGAGAAACAGCACTGGATGTGGCCCAGTACTGAGTCAGGCTCTGGTTTTTTTCTTCTGTCTGCTGCACATTTGTGGTGTGAAAAGTTGGGGGGGGGGGGTTTCAATTTGCGTGGACTAAGACGTAAGCAGTTATTTTAGGGAAGCAGAAAAACTCTTCCCTTTCAGTCTATCCCCCTCAGGAATCTGAAATTCAAGAAAAATAAAAAGGATGGCAAATGGTGAAGTGCTCTTGAAAGGCAGCATGCAGGCACAGAGCATTCCCCTAGACACTCTTCCAAATGTCACTCTGGTATTAAACCCTGCCCTGCTCACATCCAAAGCTGGCTGAGCCCAGCTTTTAATTCAGCTGGGAACCTCAGCTCAATGAAAGCTCCCAGAGAACACACTGCTTAAACACCCTGGATTTAATAAACCACAGAGAAAACCAGCTACAATATGAACTACAAATTAACACTCCTTATCTGCTGAAGGCCAAGAGATAAACACCACTGCCACCTCACAGAGCTGTCTCTAAGCAACCAGGCCCCATGGGCCAGGGCAGTAGGGATGGGCAGAAGCAGGAGGAGAACATAAACAGCATCACTTAGAGCTGTGCCCCAGGAGCCTGAGGGTGAGGATACATCCTCAGCCAGGCCCCAGAGCAATGGGCTGTGGCTGTAACTGTCTGTGAGCAGCTGCTCTAAGTGCAGCAGCACACAGGGACTTCTGTCACTGCAAAGGTCACAGGTGTCTTGGAAGGGATGGGCACCAACTTAACATTGAGATTTTATTTTCTCCAGGTAACTCTTTCCCTTAGAGCTCCTAATCATTCTAAAAACACAAACAGCAAATTCAGGAACTCTTCAAACAGGTATGCTTAGAGTGGTTTAATTTCCATGATTCTTGAGGCAGTAAGAAACCCTACAGCATCCTATTTGTCTCAAACACTGCTTAAGATCTAAGGTTAAAGATTATTTAGGAGAAACCTTCTTTGAAACATAAATAATGATTTTTAAAAATTTACATAGCTGAAAATATCAACTGCCAATTGAAGTTACTACCCAGCAGATGAGGGCATCCAGGGGCTTTATTAAACTGCAATTATCTGCTGCTTTCCTGTTCTATACAAAGCCTTGGGAACTCAGCCTGACTCACCGTGTCTGTGGAAAGGCACCAATTTCCCAGAGGAAAACTCTGCTAAGGCTTCTGGAGCTAATTGCTCAGCTGCTAATTAGGCATTAGGAGAGCACAGGGAAGTGACTGTTAGAACAGCAGTGTGCAAGCTCACGTGCACAGACAATGCTGGGATGGAGCACCTTCTCCTCAGCCACAGCCAAACATCCCAAAGGGCTTCCAAGCCCTGAAAGAGAAAACAACAGCAGATCCCCAAGCCAAGGCTCTGCCTTCTCTGCTGGTGAAAGTCAGAACTGTCCACCCATGCCAAGTCCCTCATAGCACTGCTCTGCCCACAGGGAAGACTCACCATGTGAATCTGATTTGACTTCTGCCTTCCTTGGAGCAGGAGGACTTTTTAGTAAAATGAGGGACTTTTCCTTCTTTGAATCTGTGACTTGCAGTATTGGTTTTTTTATACATGGAAGGCTCTAATTTAGCCCCAGATCGTATTTGTCTTTAAGCTCATCCTATTCCAGAATAAAAGTCTGGTGCCTGAAACAGGCAAGGAACAATCTTGCCTACCTGATTTTCACTGTTTAAGATTTGTAAAACTTTTATGGAGGAAATCTGTGTTCTATGGCACCTGAAGCAGCTTTCTCACTTCAGTTACATTGCACAGGTGAAGCAAATGATAGTTATTTCTGTTTATAGGGTTTTTTCCAGCCCAGAAATTGTCAATTCCAGTCCTGTCCATTCTCATTTTCTCCCCACTGAATCTGTAGAGTTAGCTCTTTCTGACCCAAGAAGCATTTCCTAAGGAACCCTAATTTTACTAAGAGGGATGAAACTCCAGAATTCAGAAAAGGATTTTTCTGTGCCCACCTCTTCAGCCAAGAACTGAGAAAGACCCTTGGGAACCTGAGTCACCCAAGGATACCTCTCCTAGAGAGGAAGAGGGTCTGAAGACAACATTCTTCATGGTTCTAAGGTGAAAGACAAGCAGGGAGAAATCCTTCCTTCTTCTGGCAAGGCTCACAAAGGAAAGATACTGAATTTTTACACATTTTGCTGATGTGGTCATTCAGAAGTGATGAAATTGTGAACTGAAATAAAAGTGGACTTGAAAATCTATCTGGATGAGAATTAGTGATCATAGAACAGGTTAGCAAAAAAAAAAAAGAAAAAAACCAGAATCTGGGAGAGTTATTAAATCCCATTTTTCAGGGCTTTAACAGACCCTTTTATAGAGGCAAGAATGGGGCCCAACAGGCAGTACACTGAATGCTGTAAACATCATTTTGAGGATGGAGCTGATATAAAAAGAGGAAAACTGCCACTTATTCTGAAATATTCAGTAATGGCCACTGGCAATGACAGGAAACAGCCCCAGATTACAAGTATTATTGAGGAAGTATCGCTCCACTTGCAATTATTGAAAAGAAAACCCAAAGCAATATCCCTTCTTTATGTACTAAATACTTTGTCTCTCATTCAGTCACACATTTTCAGCAATCAAGAGGACCAAAAATCTCCAGCTAATGCCTTTGGCAAGAATAAGCAGACAGCTCTCACTGGAGATAAACTGCTCCAGTCCCAACATCAGTTTACAAACATTCCACCTTCTGCATCTCCTTGGAGAGTGATGTTTATGACAGTTTGCCTGGAAAAACAGGAAATGATGCTCTTCATACAGCTAAAACACAAGGGGAACAGCCTGCCATGACAGTGATTCTTTAATAAGAACAGACTAGAAGATTGATGTATTACATGGAATTTAGCACAATATTTGCTTTGTTTACAGATTGTGTGAACTTGGAAAAGGAGCTGGGGTGAGGGGTTGGTCAGTGTACTCTGCCTTCCCTTGCCACTGCAGCACTTGAAAGTCCAACTCATTAATGTGAACACCCACAAACACACACAGAGGTTCTACTGAGGAGGTTCACAGGCATTTCAGCCCTGCACACCTGTGGACATCAGTGACTTGAGAATCACAGGCAGAAATGCAGTTTCTTGACCAAGAAAATTCTGCCAAACAAGGTATTTTTCAAGCATCCCTCTTGACTTGTAGGTGAAATTATACTACCTGTAAATACTTCTGAGAGCACAAGAGTTATGAGCTGTAATGCTGTCACTACTCATCTCCATGGGAAGGCCTGCTCTTGGAGACCTGAATCCTGATGTGGAGTTGATGCCTGGGTACCACAGATCATTTATTGTGAAACAGCTGCTGTGGGGAAGGGAAAACACTGCAAAAATGAAGAGAGGTAGAGAACTGAGTCAAGTCAGGCAGAGGAAGGTGAAAACTCAGTTAAGTACAACTTCCTCTCAATTTTTTACCCCTGCAACCCACAGAATTGTATGTCTCCTATGTGCCTTTGTGTGAGCATGTTCAACTTTGTACCAGCTTGGGTTCAGATCTCAGATTGGTGCATTGATTTTCAGGAGTGCTGAACACACAGATGCTCTTATACCAAATTTAAAAGAAGACACAGAGATTGTTGCTCTGTGGAAAACAATGCCATCTAAGCTTTAACTTTAGTAATTCTTCAGGAGCAGATCACTGCAAGTTCTCCAGCAGAAGAACAAGAGGGTACATTGCAGTTATCAGATTTTAAGATCCTGATCTTTCATTTTTGTCTAAGGGCAGAAGCAGAATACTGCAAGGAATGCTCACAGATGGACTGACTCCCTCTAGATGGGATAAAAATTGCTGAAAGTGTGCAGCCTGTACCTCTTCAGACCAAAGGTCTTTACCTCCAGTCAGGACTGATCTTTCACAAGGAACAACAGAGGAACATCTGCAGAGATGGTTTCCTGAATTTACTTTGAAACCATGATTCTTGTCTGTGTCACACTCCTGGAAATCTGCTGCACCTCAGACAAACACAGAAAGGCTCACTCTCCTCTTAGCAGGAATACAAGAATAAAACAACAAACAATCTCAAAAAAGCACAGGCAAATAGCAGGTACAAAGGTAAAGAAAACTACTGATATCCTGGTGAAAGTGTGAAGGCAGAATGAGGCATTTTCCCAGCCTCCCTGCAGGCCTGATGTGGCTGTGAGCACTGACCAGGCTGTGCAGAGATGTACAGAAAGGAGCAGCCCCACATCCTCTCCAGCCATGGGGGCTGTGAGGTCACACAGCAGGAAGGGGTTTTCTCCTTCTGCACTGCCAGTGGGAGCCTGGGCACCAGATATTGATTAAAAATGAAAAAACAGACTCAAAAATAAGAATGGAAACAAGATACCAATCTCCACCTATCAGCTTTGCACAGCTTAATAAATGAAATAGCCTGACACTGAAAAAAATCAGTGTCAGATACATCAAACAGCCATCAAGGAAATTTTCAAGAGGCAGAAAACACAAACTGCACAGACTACAATGAAAAGCAAACAAGATATACAAGTTTAATAACTTGGGAGACATTTTCTCATCACTAGTCTGTGACATTTTGGCTTGCTGCTTTAAAGTGTATATTGAATAAATATTTGAGCCATCTAGTTTTGCTGCAGTATTACTAAAAATCAGGTAATGAACAGAAATTGGACTAGAGCAGTGGGCACATTTATAGACTATTCACAAATGCTGGAGGCTTGAGAACCACAAGGGCTTTTGCTTAATTATCTACGTGCTGTTTTGGGAATCACAGAAAATCTCTTCCATCAGAACTAGCTTGAGAGAAAATTGGGCTTTGAACAGAATTGTTTTGCCATTTAATCAACCAGCTTTCTGCAGGAATTGCTCTGTGCTAATAAACCAAGCACCTGAAAAGTGGAATTGGAAATGGTTANGCTCTGGGTAAACTGTGAAGGCAAGTGAGAACCAAAATCCTGTTTGCAAAGCAAACAAAATAAAACTTATGTTGTCCATCTCATATTACTCTCACACAGGATGCCNAACATAAAGAAGGATATTAGGAGTGAATCCCCAGGGCTGCACTTGCCTACCCAACTTTTTCTAGGTGGTGCCATGGCTGTGATACCCTGTGCTTCTGAATGGATTGAGAAAACCTAAATACAGAGCAGAAGGGAGAAGGTCTTTGACAAGGAGTATGACTTTATACAACTTGTAAATACTCCTCAGAACAAAAGAGTTATGAGCTGTAATGCTGTCACTACTCATCTCCATGGGAAGTCCTGCTCTTGGAGACCTGAATCCTAATGTGGAGTTGATGCCTGGGTACCACAGATCATTTATTGTAAAAGAGCTGCTGTGGGGAAGGGAAAACACTGCAAAAATGAGAAGAGGTAGAGAACTGAGTCAAGTCAGGCAGAGGAAGGTGAAAACTCAGTTAAATACACCTCCCTCTGATACTCAGTGCTTCTGAAGGGACTGAGAAAACNCATGGCTGTGATACCCTGTGCTTCTGAATGGATTGAGAAAACCTAAATACAGAGCAGAAGGGAGAAGGTCTTTGACAAGGAGTATGATTTTAAAAGCTATAAAGAAGAAAAAACACTGGGCAGACAAGTCTCCACCTCCATTTTCTGACTTTGTCCCCTCAGGCAGTCACAAGGAAGGCCTGGCACTGCAGACATTTCCCTTGGCCCTCAAAGGTTTCAGCAAAAGGTTTCAGTCACTGCACACTTGTTCACACCCTTTTGCCTGGCTCTACACCTATTAGTCCTGCTTTTTCTCTTAGCCATGAGCAGATCTGGGTGCACCCAAACCTCCCAGTTCTGCTCCAAATCAAACATTTCACCCGAATTAATTGCAGACACAANAGCAATTCCCATTGCTCTTCTGTCATCTGGATGAGAACACAGGTGCAACCACATTCAAAAATGTCAGTGAATTAATGATGCTGATTAGCACTCCTGATAAATATCAACACAAACATAATTAATAGTGTTAACCACATTAATATGGCCATTCACCTATTCAGAGGAAAAAGCAAATATTTAACATAATGAATGCTTGAAAATTTATATTTTTATTCAGTGATAAAATTGTGCAATGATAAAATTGAATGATAATATTGTGTAATACGTGTATGATATGAAACAGATCCTTAACAGGGGAGGTAGAGTCCATTTTTCAAATCAAAAGGAAAGTTTACCACTGGGAAATTCCTATATCCAAGCTGGAGATCCTCCTGCCAGCTGTGTCCCAGTACAAGCTCAAGTCTCCTGGTTCTTATTTGACACTGGCTGGTGGGTGGGATTTGACAGCCCACACATTTTAAATCCCAAGAAGTGCATGATCACCTCAAGAAGTTTGTTTTAAAAGGCCTAAGAGTAGATAATTCAAACAGGTTGGATTTCATGATTGCACCAAATACATCTGGTTTATTGCTAAATAAAATGGAATTCTGAAAGAAAGGCTTCAGTGAACCTTTTCAGCTCAAATTTTGGGATTTGTCTTCAAAGGCTACTTAATAGGGGTTTTTTTAGATCACATGTGGGCAATATGAGGACATAAGTAGTTAATTTATGTTCCACTACCTTGACAAGCTGCTACCTTAATCTCTAATTTCTTCACAAGCCATCTGAAAGGCTCAGCACCTCTGCAAGAGGACATTTCTGCACAGAACAGACACCTGAGCCTCGTGAAAAAGGTGCAGCTGCACATAGAAGAGCACACCAGAAAATGCTTATATTCAAAAGTGACTTGGGCTTGAACATTATTAAATTACAAAAAAGGTGTCTATGTGCATTTCCCATTAATTAATCTAAGTCAGGAACAGCTGTCAGAAAATTAAAACGGACTTTCAGGAGATCCCTCAGCTTTGAGGTTTTAAAACCTCTATGTACAGCACAGGAGTTTTTTATTCCCTCCACTCTACAAACAAATCCACTTCCCACTTGTACATTCTTCCACTTCCCCTTGGCCACATTCACTGCTGAAGTTTAGTCGTGACTCTTAAGACAATGGAAAATATATCTGATGCCTCCTTGAGCTGGAAAAAATGTTTAATGCATAAAGGGCACACACACACAAAAAAAAATAAAAATTGGTGCCCTTGAGTAAGCAATTGAATCAGGATAAAACAAAGGTTGGCTGAGAATTTAAATAAAACAAATATATCTGTCTGCTGCCCTCTCTGCAGCTGCTGTCACTCTGACTTTGGAACAAAAAAATGAGAGGCCAGTCTGCTGCAGCACAGCCACGGTTCAGAGATTGAGGGATTCACACAGAGGTGGAGACAAAAGGTGGATTTTAGTGACACAGCACTTGTGACCCAACGCCAAAATCTAAGCCACAAGCAGAGCACAGAGAGCAAAGTGAGGCCATCCTAAAGGAGGCAGCCAAGGTTAATCGTGCTCTTCTCACTCCTTTTTTAGGAGTCTACCATCACTACCACGTACTACACAGTTTAAAAAGACCTTGGGGGTTTTTTTGAGCTTTTTTTTTCAACCTTTGGCTCAACAATTCATGCTCCTGCCAAGCCATGAGGAAACGAAGGCAGGGGAAAAGCTGTTTAAATCCACTCATGGTCAACAAAACAGACATTACAGGTTTCTTACGATTGTACAAAGAGCCTTAAGATTTTAAAATGCAATTTACATGAGAGGAGACAAAAGGATTTTGAACTCTTCAGCAAAAACCATCCCAAGGAAAAAAAAAAGGGACTGAAAAGAAATTACATCCTGGCTACAAGTAAATGATATTACAGACAGCTAGTTGTCCAACAGGAACACTTTGGACTGGTATACACATCAAAATAAATCTAATTACCCCTAAAAATGAGAGAATCTCTAGGTTTACCTAAAAACCAGGAAATGAGCTTTTAATTGTTTTCACTGCAGACACAAACAGAAGACACTGATTTACTTACTAGGCTCAAGAGAGGTAATTATTTGCAGCAGATGCATCTGTAAGAGCAATTCTGTGACAGCTCCAGATTTAATCTGTCTTTGTTTTATGAAGACCATCTGCACAAATTACTTTTTTCCCCTCAGATCTTGGGTTTTGAGGAGAACTCTGCTCAGACAGAATGCAAAAAGTCAATTATAGCCCAGTATCAGGCTGATACTGATGCTAGAGACACATGCTGCAGACTCAGTCTAATGAAAAGCCCCTAGCTGAAAACAGAATTTAATTTCCTCTAAAAAAAAAACCAACCCAAACACTCACCAGTTTTGTAAAAATATTAAAAATACTATGAAAAAAGATTAACAGATTACTGAACACATATGAAAGGGAGAATATTTGAAAAGTTTCTTGCCAGGAAACAAGCTAAGAAGTATTTTAATAAAATACTCCCCTTACAGCTAATGTGCTGTTTCATTGTGCAATATCACCTCAAGAGCAGAACACCCAGGTAACAATATTCTGAAATACTCTAAATCCACAGACTTGAAAAAGTGTTCAGCAAGAGATGCCAACATCTCCATATGAACTTTCCCAATCCTTTTCCCAGGTCACTGCTGACTGGAGCATGGCTTCAACTCTTGTCCAAGCATCACACCCCTCATCTGCAGTGCTTTTAGTGTCTGGAGCTCTGGAGAGATAGAAAAAGTGCCTTAAGTTTTATTTATTTATTCCAATTAATCCCCTGAATGAACTATTACCCTCCACATCAAGGAGATGGGCTGTGAGCAGTAGGATTTCAGAAGCTGTCCAGAGAGTAAGAAGAAATTGCAGCTCCTTTGGATGCATCTGCTCTCCCCAAGAGAGCTCTTTGAACCAAGGTTTACTGCCCTGCTGTTGTCTTAGTTTTTTGCCTTTAAGCAGGACTTAATGTGCACCAAAGCTCATTTTGGACAGGGACATGTTTTAAAGACTGCACTGAACTTTAGGGAATATTCACATGAATGTTAATGGGACCAGGGATGTTCCCACAAACACTCACAGAGGGAGAACAAGGATGGGTTTGGGCAAAGTGTTACAAAAGAAGACAAGCCAGGAGTTAAATCAGCATAGTCACTTCTTAAATCAGCATTTGTCACTACAGCAAGAGCCCTCAGGGATTTTCTTCAGGGAGTCCTGAAGAAAAGTAAAATCCACAGCAACCCACTGGTCCCAGAAATAACTGTTTTCAAATTGGCAATCAGCAGTGTTTTGCAAAAGGAAAACCCCAGACACATTACCAGATGTAACAGCTTCCAAAGCAGCAGCCAAGCGTGATTGTTTTCTCATGCAATAATCAAGTGAGGGAAGCAGATTGCAGCAAGATAATGACTTACTGGCTGAGAAAAGCTCCCGAGCTCTGTCTGAGAGGTGAGGAGAAAGGGAGGGCCCAGCTACTGCCTGGCAGGGCTGCACAAAGCTTGGCAGGTTCAAGTGAATACCTTCACTGAGGCTGCTAAAGCAAAGAAAGCCTCCTGGCTTCCCTCAAATTTGACCACCCCACTGTTTTTGGGAACACTCTTGCCTTAATACCTGCCCCAAGATCCCACAGGAACTGAGATGAGCGGGATCTTGTGGCACATAGAATTGTAGTATTTATAAGGAGGCCAAATTTGTCTCTAGCTCCAATAGTACAGCCATGAAAGAATGTGTTTTGTTCCATGGCTTTGCTGCAAGAGCTTTCAGCTCAGTTTGACCCCCACACATTCATTTAGTACTGCTTTGGAAAGGGAAATTCTGGCTGCAGTCAATAGGTGAGAGACTCCAGCCAGATCCTCCCTGAAGGATTCCCTTCTGAAATCATATTAAGAAGTGGTTAAAGTGGTTTGTTTGTTTGTTTACTTGACAGGGAGATCAAGAGAGGGGAAACTATCAGTATAACCCCAGCAAGCACAGCTGTCCACACTTAAACACACAGCTGGGCACTGGCATCCACAAACAGCACAGTGGCTTTATTCTGTGACAGAGGGAGAAATATTTTGGCAAACAAAGCATGTAACAAAGCAGGTTATTAGAGTGAAGAATTTAAAGCAGCCACGTGCACTTTTAAAAGATGGGTTACTGCCTGAAAGACACCATTAGGTTTTATATCCCCTCATTCTAACTCTTAGGCAGCTGTAGAGAGAGCAGTCAATTAATCCATAACCAAAGGTTCATCTACCAATATTTCATTGCCAGGTACTGCCAATAAAAGAGAAGTCCTGGAGGATTTAGGTGATTGGCTATTTTGTGCAGTGTGTGGGAACAGCACAGGCAAAGCCAGCATTTTGTTTTCTGCATGAAGAATCTCATTTGCCAACAACACACAACCACCCTCTTCCACCACAGGGTCAAACTCACCCTGGTGGCTTTGCTGCTCACAGTTGTTAATTGTGGAGCATGATGCTTTCATTCTGAGTATCACATCATTATCAACCTCATCTTTGCTTAAATCTTCTGCAAAAGAATGATTCTTCAAAAGCAAAAAAATCCCAGCTAGAGTTACATCAGAAATACATCACTGTCTCCATTAACTGTCAGCAAGTTGTTGAAAGCTAATAGCAATAAGTGATTTCTTAACAATATATTTCCCTTTACATTCCAAGGCTGCTGGGCTTAAGAATCCTAATATTTCCTTCCATTCAATCCAAGCCAGGCATGAAAGGCACTGGCACAAACTCAGTGTCTCAGGCACTGGAGTCAACTTCACTTCTGGAATTCTGTCACAGGCTCTGCCCATGATTCACACACACACAAATGCCACTGGCCAAGTGCCTCACACAAAATAATAATTAGCAGCTGTAACAAACATCCTGCCACAAAGCACTGGTGTAGCATGAAATGGATCTTCTCAAGTTATTTTATTTTGCAATTTCTGCTGCCTTCATTACGTTTTAATTAGGACTGCACCCGAGAAAAATTAACCTAGAAACAACCTCATTAGACATCCAGAGAAGCAGCAACGTAGAGCAATGTTAAATTCAGCTGAGATTGCAGATGGCAGCTCTGGAAATCAGGTTCTGCTTCAATTCAGCATTTCAGCAGAATGTCCATCCTTCAAAAAAATTGCAATTGAATGGTAAGATATCATGAAACAGATCCCACTTGTGCTGCACCCACGACCAGAAGTAGAGATGATACAGTTCTTTGCAATCTTCAGAGACAATAACTGCCTAAATAACTGAATTCCAAATAAGTTTGTATTATGAATAGTACAGAAGGATTTGGGCTAGGCACTGGGTCAGCATATTAAGGATGAGTCCTCCTCAGGTCTGTACATGTTACTGTACTTTTGGTTTATCTGTGAGTTATTCATTAACAAAGTAAAATGCCACTGTAAAATTTACACATACACAAACACAATCCACGCTGTGGACCCCAAAAAAGTTCCTCCCCTCCTTCAACTCTGCCTTGGCTGCTTTGCTTTTCTAGTCCAACAATCCCCTCCTGCTCCTGATTCTGGGCATCATACCCAAGGATTTATTTTCAGAGGTACAGTCTAGTGAAGGCAGGAGTTGTACCTAGGACAGCATTGGTACCAGCTTTGCCACTTGCAGAACAGGAATACTCTTTCCTAAAGGGGAAAGGAAGGAGGTGCCAGGCAGGATTAGACCAGTTTCCAGCCTGGTATGTCCCCTCCACCTGTGCTCTGTTCTAGGTGGCAGTGTCCTGGTGGGGATATGTGGGTGTGAGCTGACACTGGGAATTAGCCAGCAATTAATTAATAAAAGCCTCTGTTGGTGATTGGCAGAGATGAGACTCCACTGCTTGCATGCAAGAAGCCACTTTAATGATTCCAGAGCTCACTTTATAAACTCTCACAGCTTTAGGTAAAATTTTCCACTGCCAAGCAATAATCACATCATTAATGTTCCTTAGCAATATTGCTTCACCACAGTCTTACAGCTGCAGTCATGTATGACTTTGCTAAAATAAAGTACCGCATTCTTTTTGGCTTCCTCCCTTACATTCCTATTTTATGTTCCCATGGTTTCTGGCCTACCCAGGGCCAGGATGTTCCACATCCATCATCTCCACAGCACTCCCTGTCCCCCTGCCCAGCTGCTCCCCCACAGCCTTGAAACACCATCAGATGTATTCAGTATCTCAGCAGCATTTGTACCAGCCAGAACAACTGACTGAGCTTGCTCTTATTACCCAAACCAGTGCATAGTTCCATTTATTTCACTGCTGAGCTCTTTGCCTCAATGATTTCCTGTTGCACTGAGTTTTAGAATCTAATTACCTGCTGTGTAAGAAGTGACTGATTTTGATTCTGCTGCCTTTCCTTTTCATCTAACAGGCACAGAACCAACATTCAGATTCCTCTTGAGATCACTACTGGCTTAAATTTAATTTTAAAAATAGAAGAAAGAAAAGGTTTGCATCATTCTTTGAGACAGAAATACACATATTTAAAAAAACCACTGTGAGAGTACCAAAGCCTCCATTCATCTAGAAGATATTATAGTATATTTTCTTGTTTTCCCACGCTTAGTCTTTCAGGTTCTTTTTGTCTCCTTTTTTCAGATTAAGAAACAAAAAAAAACCCCAACAAACAAACTAACTAAAAAGCACAACAGCAACACCAAAAAAACCACACACAAAACTCCAAAATTCTTCTTGTCAGGCATTGCAGCCTGTACAAAGCTGGGCCCTCCTTTAGCACTAACATGCTTCATTTTATTACTTACAGCTGTACAAAACAGCCTGTAGGCACTTATGGGAGGTAGGAATGCAAAGGCTTTACCTTCTAAACAAACCCAAGTAAGTTCTGGAGTGAGATAACCTCTCTGACACAGGCAGTGCTACATTTACAGAACACAGTGAACTTGAAAAACTCCTGCCCTCACTTGCTCCCACCTCTACCCAGAGAGAACACCAAGAGAGCAGAGCCAGAAATCCCTCAGCAGGCTGAAAAGAACAGCAGAACAGCTAAAAATATTGTCATTTGCTTGCCAGTGCTTATTGCACCAATAACTAAGCAGCTGCCAGTTTCAGAGAAACCCTTCCCGTGGAGGCTGGCTGGAAAGGCAGCAGCACTGCCCATCCTGAGCATTCCACCTGCCTGGAGGAGACTGCACAGGCACAGAGATGTGCATGCACATGGCCCACCTTCTATGGAATCTACATGTTATAAATGCATATTATATAGTTGGCTTTTCACAAATATTAACAGGAATACTATATGTACAATTGTGCAGTATTATGTTACACTTACAGAGTTTAGAAAGGTAATGAATGGATATTTTTTGATTGTACCAGAGAGTTAACAGTAAAAATACTTTTTTTTTTTTTTCTTTTCTTCTTTGTAACATCTAAACTGACCAAGCCACAAGGTATGGGGGAAGGGTCGTCACCTTGTAACCCTGCATAAAGGCTGCTAACTTTCTGTGGTTTTTTTTAATCAAAATGAAAATAACCAAAACCCTCAAGAATTATAAGACCCGTGTTACCGGACAGAGTGGAGCCACCCACAAATAAATCTACCAGATAAGATGATTGGGAATACTTGAAACAGATAAAAACTCCAAAAGAATGGATTAACATCTATTGAATATGTCAAACAGCAATCCTTAAAACACAGTATTTGAAAGAGAAGTGTGTGCTTTCTGGTGAGGCACCCCAGCTGGAACTTGTTGCTCTTCTGTCTCCCACTTGTCTATTTTAATTTTTTTATTAAACTTATAAATTTCTCCAAGAGAGGGGAAGTAGTTTTTCACATACACAACACAAAGAAGGGAGGGCAGTGGGCTGGGGGGCTTGTTAAACTTCATGAAAGGAAGGAAGAGATCAGATGCACGAAGACTCCAGGACAAACTTCATGTACTGCAACCCACACTGATGCTGAATCACTGGCCTGGTGTTGTTTTGTTTCAAAAAATCTTGTGGATGATGATGTTATGCTGTGTTTTATACTTGCAGCCTGCTACTAAGGGGCTATGACTCACTATGTTTTATGCTGCAGCATCATCAGTTGCACACCAGTGAGCTCAGTGAAGTAAACCAGAGGAAGAGAGAAGAAAAATGAGGCCTGAATTAAGCCAGAGATCTAATTTAAATTCAGTGCCAGATGCCCCACAGGTAAGTAGTGATAGGAGTCTGAGCTGTGAGGCCTCAGCAACACTTCACCGGGCTCAATCCAAGCCAGATGTTACAGAGGGGAGACCAGCAAACATTGAGCAGCACGTGAATGCAAAGGCAGGGAGCAAATAACTGCACACAAATCCAGGGAAAATGCCACAAAGACCCCCACAACCCTGGCATTAACCCGAGCCACGAGAGGCCCTGCAGGCAGAGGAGGGTCATGGCAGGCAGCACTGCTTGGTGCTCATCATCATCCTCCAAACTCTCCATGGCAAAACTGGGTAGGAGCACTCTGCATCCTTTCACAGCAGCAGGTCTGGCCTCTACACTAAGCAGCATCCTGGAAGCACAGCTTCTCTTTTAAACAGCTCCAGTATAACTTTTTGGTTCTCTTCCCTGCCACTAGGCACAGAGGATTCCCTGAAATGTGTTTTTCTGTTGCCAGCTCACAGCAGCTCCTAAAGAAGCTTCAAATTCAGGGAATAAATTCAGAGGCAGTAAGGGACCACAGCAATCAGGGCAGATGTATCTTGTATTCTGTTGCTGCATTTCAACAACTGCCACTGCAAGGCCTTTTGGGTGCAATAAACTCCAGATGATTGCCCTACCACACAGTCACAGGCTGAAAAAACATCTGAATGACTGAGAACTAAATGTAAGGAAAGCTTCCCAGTGAAAATGAAAGCCAGGCTGTGCATATTTGATCACTGGTGCCCAAAATTAGGGTCCCCCAAGGTGTTTTGTGTATCAGGACACCTGATTCTGATAAATTACAAGACAAAACTCTTACATTTAGAATCAGGTCAGGAAAAAAAAAGTAGAAATCTTACTAATAGTGTTAAGAAAAAAAAGAGGTTTTAAAGAGACTTGAGGAGTGACATTTCTTATTTATGTGTTGTGTACCAGTAGAGCATCAAATTGCCCTCTAAACCACAAACACCACTCACAACTGGACTGGAGGTGAGATGTCCCAGAGCATCTGCACAAATGTGTGAAGCTCAGAGTTTACTGGAAGCTCTGTACCATCATTTACCTGGGCTCTCTGCCTGGAGCAC
>VXBB01020870.1:78783-95720 GCA_013399915.1 Illadopsis cleaveri
CATGGAACAAAGGCACCCTGCCCACAGCCCCTGCTCAGCTCCCTCCAAACTCTCCATGGCAAAACTGGGTAGGAGCACTCTGCATCCTTTCACAGCAGCAGGTCTGGCCTCTACACTAAGCAGCATCCTGGAAGCACAGCTTCTCTTTTAAACAGCACCAGTATAACTTTTTGGTTCTCTTCCCTGCCACTAGGCACAGAGGATTCCCTGAAATGTGTTTTTCTGTTGCCAGCTCACAGCAGCTCCTAAAGAAGCTTCAAATTCAGGGAATAAATTCAGAGGCAATAAGGGACCACAGCAATCAGGGCAGATGTATCTTGTATTCTGTTGCTGCATTTCAACAACTGCCACTGCAAGGCCTTTTGGGTGCAATAAACTCCAGATGATTGCCCTACCACACAGTCACAGGCTGAAAAAACATCTGAATGACTGAGAACTAAATGTAAGGAAAGCTTCCCAGTGAAAATGAAAGCCAGGCTGTGCATATTTGATCACTGGTGCCCAAAATTAGGGTCCCCCAAGGTGTTTTGTGTATCAGGACACCTGATTCTGATAAATTACAAGACAAAACTCTTACATTTAGAATCAGGTCAGGAAAAAAAAAGAATAGTGTTAAGAAAAAAAAGAGGTTTTAAAGAGACTTGAGGAGTGACATTTCTTATTTATGTGTTGTGTACCAGTAGAGCATCAAATTGCCCTCTAAACCACAAACACCACTCACAACTGGACTGGAGGTGAGATGTCCCAGAGCATCTGCACAAATGTGTGAAGCTCAGAGTTTACTGGAAGCTCTGTACCATCATTTACCTGGGCTCTCTGCCTGGAGCACAGCTGCAGCTCAGGTCAATGCAACCGTATTTCTTTTCCCCAAGCACTGATGCTAATGTGGGTGACCCCACAGCACAAAGAAATATCCCTGAGGGGCGGCACAGGCTGGGCTCATGCTCATCACGGCATTCCAAGCCAATCTGCCCTTTCCTCCTGGCCTAGCCTGACATCCCCTGTTATTTAAATGGCCATTTTTAAGGCACTTTCACAGATCTTTACCACTCACGCCTAAGTGAGAGAGCTGAGACACCCCGGCAGGTTCTGCAGACTGCAGGGAAGGGCAATGCTGCTCTTACATAACGATGTTGTCACAGGAATTCCACGTTTTGCCACTTGCTGACTGCTCAGCACAGACACCCAGTGATCATTTTGGGTCATTCTTGCATCACCTGCACTACAACAAAACCGTAACACCAAGCTGCAAAGAGCAACTCTGTTATACAAGAAAGGAGCCAACATCTTAGGAGCCCCCCACAAAATTTAACATGGCTAGAAAAATGCCATGAACACATGTCCAGGTAACAGGAACAGCCACAGCCCTTTGCAGCTTTCCAGAGTTATTTCAGTCACTAAGGATTCATGGCATGTAGTTTCTCCCCAGGAAAAAAAATAAAACATTTTGTGGAGGTGTTTCAGCTGTACAGCAGCTCTTACCCTCCAAAGTAAACAAAACAATTCATGCACACATGAGAATGTTTCACAACTGCCATTACTGCATTATTTTTGTTAGAAAAATGACTACCTTGGCTCACAGGCCTCAAGATTTGCTTTGTAGCTTCTCTTCTCCAGCTGTTCAGGAAAATTGGGAGTTTCATCGAAATTGTTTCCTACAAAAGATGCTTTTCTTTCTAAAAGCAGAAAGAAAAATGGGACAAGTCTAACCTGGACACTCTATAGGAGGGTCTGCAGGAGCCCTTTGTGTTCCCATTCTCCTCTGTGGTCTTTGTCCCTTGTGTAACTCTCATGTCTGTCAGTCTTGTAAAGCAAACTTCTTGCATGGTTTTAAAGCTAGAAACACAGCCTAAAGGGTTTTGCTTTGTTTTTTAAAGGAAATCAAACCTTTCTCTCCACAGTAGTGAAGTAAACTTCTTTGCCTCTCAAGGTTTCAAACATTGAGCACTGATTGCTCACACACATTGAAATCTGGTTCATGCTATCCTTGTTCAGACACAACTGCACACAAACTCACCACTAGAGCAGGAAAGCAGGGGACACTGCTTGGTGAAATATTTTATGGACACCTGCACCCAACACAACACAACACAACTACACTTATCAATAGTCATTTCCCAAGGGTAAGAGGCATCTATGGAAGGTTATCTTGGAATTCAGCATATAAAAGCATCCCTTGCCTGAAAAAGAGGAAATGTCCTGAAGTTAGCATGGTAAGCCAAGGTGGTGGGTGAAGAGCTCACACACACATGCAGAATATTCTGTGCATCAATGGAGATGTCATTGCTACCCATCTTTCCATACCCTTCCAGACCCACAGTTACATCAGGGATTGCTCCCATGGCTCCTGAGCTTCAAAATAAACACAGAGTTCACCAAAACTTAGTGATTAAACAACATGACTCCTTCTGCACAGGATTTCTGATCTCTCCCTCGACCTGACAGTTTAATTTCCTCTTTCCCTCTGATGACTCCTGCACTTTCATTCAACCCATCTCCTTTCTGTTGGCACTTCAGCACCTTTGCACAGAGCCACAATGATGCTAAAGGCAGCTGAGCTGGGCAGTGAAGCAGATGAGGATCTCTACAAGATCAGATGTGCTTCCAAATCTGATGGTGAGAAGGAAATGGCTCAAGGCCAGCACCTGAGCAAAAAGCAGGTGGTAAAAGCAGTCCCTGGGCAAGATGGCACAGATGAGTCTAAACAAGGCATTTATCTCTTTCAGAAAAGAATGGAACTTGAGGAATGGGGAAGCCCAGGGAAGCACCCATTAAGAGGAACCCAAGCAAGGAGCAGCTTTTCAGCCACATCTGCACTGTATTTTGCAGCATCTGGCTTCCCAAAGATATCCCCACCCCAGCCTGATATCAGTCTGTCTTGGTCAGGAGGAACTCCTGAGGTCTTTTACTAGCTTAGAAATTGTTCTTGGCTCCCCTAATATTTAATGGCATCGTAGTGGTTGCAAATGATGGCTGAATTTGTTTATTATTCCCCTTTAAAACCCATATTTGAACAGTTTCTGCTCCCAGTTATAACTTTCCATCTCAAAGGACTCCACATCTGCACTTCAGAGGATGAAAAATGATTCATAAAGAATTTAACAAACTCTTGTCCATTCTTGCCCGTTGAACAAATTCTTGACATTTATTTACAAGATTTAATTCCTTCTCATTTAAATGATTAATGCTTGGCCTGGTAAGACAAAACAACATTTGCACAAACATGTACAAAGCTGCCTCACAGCTACCTTAGGAACAATTGCCATGATGACATTACTGCAGTCTGGATTGGATTAGGTCACAGCAATGGACAAACACTGATAGTTGTGATGAGAGAACTGAAAGTCCAGGCTGGAGTGACACTTTAGATAAAGGTAAGGAAGAAATGGGGCAGAACAAGGTGGTATTAAAGGCTCCCAGCCCCACCAGAGGGCAGACAGAGCTCTACACACCTGACAGGACCCACTGTCTGGCACTGATGGGGTGACCACAGATGTCCCCAAAGCCACAGTACCCTCCACAATTGGACAGGGGTGAAGAAATACAGCAGAAGGTTCATGAGTTGAAATAAGGACAGGGAGAGAGCCCTCACCAAATACCATCATGGCAGATTCAGCTTGGGGAAATTTAATTAATTTATTACCAATCAAAATCAGAGCAGGGTAATAAGGAGCAAAACAAACTCTCCTTCCCAAGGAACAAACTCCCCAGCTCCCCTTCATGCAGAGAAGCCCAGGATCTGATCTGACAGCCTCAGTGCAGTAGTACAGCTCCTGGTCTCTGTTCCTGACGCATTTTCTCAGTAGCTGATTTCTAATTATAATGGTTTAATACAAACTGTTCACTCTCATAGAACACAGAGGTACTCTGAAGCATTAAAGTCTAAAAGGCAAGGCACTTTTTTCCCTTACTGATGTATGCACAGTGCTCTAATTCTCCTCAAAAAAGACCAGTTTTCTCCCTCAGACTGTGAAGAACAAAGCATTGCCTTTTTCTGTTCCAGGATTTATTTTTGGCTGGATGCTTTATATAGCACATCCCTGAAAAACTAATTTACCCAAGATCTAAGACCTACAGTGACCCAGTGGTGTCCAGTGCTTCCTTTAGTGTGCTGTGCAGTTTCCCTGGATTCCTTTTGTGTCGGTGGGCATAAATTCCACCTTGCCTTTTCATCCAGTACTCAACACCAAGAGATGCCTGGAGGGTTCAGGATGCCAAATTCACCAGAGCCATGGAATCACCCACTGAAGGGCCTGCCCAGAACCTCAGTGACTTCGAGTCCACTGCCCCACACCATCTGTACAAAATTAACAGCCTTGAAACATTCTGCCTTTCTTTTTCCTCTTGGTAAGACTCGAGTCTAAGAAAAATCTAGTCTTTTGGTCACACTTGATTAAAAACAATCACTTAAAAAACCCTCTGAAGTTTTAAGCCCGCCAGGCTGGTGGAATCAGAAATGGGGAACACTGAGCACTAGAGGGCAGCAGGAAACAAACCAAAACCGGTAAAAATCCACCAATTCCCAAAACAGGGACTATGTTCTTCTTCAAGGCCACTGTGCTTAACCAATTTCAAGCCAACGCACTGGTTTAAAAACAAAATTAATTCTGGTGTTCTATGGTTAATAATAATTAGTTCAGTTGTTTGAGACCACTGTTCAAAATGAAGGGGGTTTGCATGTTAACTTCCTGCAGTCAAAGAAGACTCTTCACATCACAAAGCACCTTTGAACAGCACCCTTCCTTTCACCTTCAGAGCAAACCAAAAAGTTAAATATTCTCAGTATGATCCATATCTTTCAGGCAAAGGAAACTATCAGAAGTTTCTGTATCTAACCTGGAGTGCAGTTATGAGCCCTTTCTAGCTGAGCTTCAGCTCAGTCTGAAAGTGATTTAAACTATCACAATCATTTTGGATTTACAAAGTTACACAGACCTCTGGAAGAGACTATATATAAAAGTTATTAGCCAGACAAAAAAAGCTGTTTTGGAAATTTGGCAACTTTTGGCAGCAGTGGCAGGTGAGCCAGCCAAGGTGTAATTGCTACACCAAGTAATGAGCACTGAGCTCTGGGCTGAGCTGCACCTCCCAAGAGCCAGGCCTGAGAAGTGCTGCTGCTGTGACAAAACACACTCCTTCACATTTTCAGCCTCTACATCAACACTTGGGAACATTTTTTTGGCAGGAAAAGCACAAGCCATGCCAGATCTCTTCAGTAAACACAAACCCACCACTGCAAAACAGATAAAGTAACACCTGACAGGCCAGAGGATATGGCAGAGAGGAGAGAGCACTTAAGGACAAGTCAGAACACCAGCACCACTCCTCAGCTGCTAATGAAAGACACAACAACCCACCACAAAACTGGGCATGGAAATTCTCTGGGAATAGGTAGCAATTTTTTTTTTTTTCCCAGAGGAATTCCAATTGCCTGTAAAACTGACAGCTCCCAAATTCAGTAGAATTTCTCCAGGGCTGCACTGGCAAATCCAGTCCTGCCTGACCAAAGAATTCTGTGCTCTACCAATTTGTAGAGTACATCTGTTGTTTGTTCTCTAATGCTTTCTGAGGTTGCAATTTTTCCAGGTAAACAGTATTTTTCCACTCTCCCTGGTACTCTCTGGTTCAGTGCCCTACATTGTCAGTGATTTATTTCTTTGGAAACAACACTTATTAGCTTCCTATGAAATATTAATCCAAATAATTTAAGGCTTTCCCACACATACATTTGAGTGCTGCCTGCCAAGTAGGAACTTTTGCTGGCAACTTCTCTTAATGCAGAGGAAGTGCTAAGGTCTTCCTGCTCTATTGAGCAACTGAGTGATGCAGATTAAAAAATTATAAACAATTAATTTTTTAAAAATTATCTTCCAGTATGGGATTTAAAAAAAAGATAAAGCATACTGAAGTGTTTACTGATCCCATTTAATATTCTCAGTCTATCACCACTTAGACACTGGAACTCACTATGACAATAAGCTAAAGGTATGAACGGCTGTTGCAAGAGCAGAACCCTCATTTCCACACAAATATTTAGTAATATTCCACCAGGACTACTGTATTCTTGCCTGGGGATGCCTGATTTCAGAAGGCCCTGTACTCATGGCTAATGACTACTCTGCTATTAAAAGTGATGGAGCCTCTCCAGACAAATAAAACCTGTCACTGGTGCCTCAGGCAGCAGGAATAGCCCATGACCATTTCCCCTTCCTGAGGCATGCGTGGTGTGGGGATTCAGTCAGTCTCAGCCCAGTTCATGCTGCAGATGGCAGAAACCACAGCCTATCCTGTCAGCTGCACTCCTAAGGAAACTGCCACATCCCAGAGACCTGGGGGCCTTCTGGAAATGCTTTTGAATCGCTGAGGGAGATCTTCACCCATCCTGCCCAAGCCCCAGGATCCAAACTGTTGGTGATTCTGAGGGGTGCAACCCACAGCCACTCCTCTCACTCACAGGGTGCCACAGCAGCTCCCAATGTCTTGTGACAGAACAAACAAACAAAGGAGTTTCACTTGGCAGAAGCCGCTTTTCCAAGAATACCTGACATGGGCAGACTGTTTCTAAAACCTTCCTCCTGTCCCTTCTGCCACAGTGACCAAACTCAATGGGTTGGAACGCTGAAGTTGCATCAAAAGAGAGAGTTTATGTGGGTATGGTATATGTATATTGGTTTGGGGCTGTTATGAGGAGAAAAGAACCATGATGTTCAGAGCATGAGTTGGTCATGCTGTGACACTTTGATTAGCATCCCACAATTATTGCTAAGTGGTTTCAGTTGTGAGCAGTCCCCACAACAAGCAATGAAGGGGAGGATTCATGGGCCTCACCTGCCCTCCTCAGCACACCTGGAATCCAACTGGCACCAGGAGGTGTTGGGGACAGCCAGGAGGCAGGATGTGACCTCTCAGCATACCTTGGTGCTGAGCTTCAGCTGCCTGCTCCACACAGACACCACAAACCCTTCCCCAGCACTGTCATTTCCTCCTGTGTCCCTCCCCCTAAGCCTCAGACATTCCTGGGACTGCCAGTGCTCATGCAGTTATTCCATGTGTCCCATCCAACACAGCAACCAAGGCCAGTTTGCCCTGAGCCACACTAAATGGTGTTTGAGCAACACATCCCAGGAACTGCCTCACAGCTCCCAGGATTGCCCCATACCTGTGCCACAGGGCTGTGAAACCTGAGCAGGCAAATGCCTCCCAGCCTGTCTCACTGCCAGAGGAGCTTCTCCTCCCATGACACAGGAAAAGGCTGGCTCAGGACATTCCTTGCAGTGCTGGTCACTTCTCTTACACACAGAAATAAAGCAAAACCTCAAACCAGACACACCACTGCTCCAGTGCAGCGTGGATCATGGAATGTGAGATGTGGTTTAAAGCAGAGGTTAACAGCAGAAATTAACAGCACAAAGTTCCCATCATTATTAACACAAGACATGTGACTTCCTGGTCTGTGTGGAAAACCAAAGCAGAGCTTGGTTTTGGACTGTTGGCAGAATCCATTGCAGCTCTGGATGTCCCACACCTAGACCTGAAGGCACCTGCACAGGCAATCAGTCAACATCAGTTGGCAGATCCCACTGCTTACCTGTTTAGCATGAAAATAGTGAAATTCCCACTGAAAGAAACTCACCTGATGGATTTCAAGCTAATTTCCTGGAAGCAGGCCACAGAAAACCACTTTAGATAAAGAGGAGCACTTTGACACTACTTAAGATTCTAAAGCAACCAGAAATGTTGTCAGTGACCTCTCATGTGCTCAGGTGTCCTGACAAATCCTCTCCACACATTATCTATTGACCAGAACTTACTTGCCCCCCACAATATTAAATATAATCACTAGAACCTTCATTCCAGCCAGCATGAACATATGGCAAGAAGCACCACTGGGCCAGCACATTTTGATTTCACATTTCTTGCCAGCTGTCCCTTCTCAGACATACGATTTATACCATTACTTCTAAGAATCTGGGGTAGGGGCTGACCCAAAATGCCACTTCTGCAGAAGCCAGTATCCTTTCAAGTCAGGAAACTGCTGTCTCACAAGAGCTGAACTGAAGCAGTCCTCACCACACTATTGTCATCAGCACAAGCAAAGACTCAGTAATTATTATTATTATTAAAATAAATGGTTAACGAGGCCACATTCTGAGCTCATGAGGAGCACATGAAAAACATAAGGAAAAATTTAAAACCTCTTCCTACTGACTATGGTAATTTGAGACAGTGTTTACTCCTGGTGTCTGAAGGACTTTATTAGTTGTCCTTCTGGGAACACATTGAACATGAAGAGTATTGCAGAACATGAGCAGCTGACAGCATCCTCTGAACTCCTTTCCTGTGTCCCATCAATCCACAGCTCCCACAGGATCTGCCCAGCTGGATTTACCAGACTGCAGCTCTGGTAAAACTGTGTTTGTGACAGGCAGGTGCACCAGGACCAGCCTGCAATGACTCAGTGAAACAACACACTGCCCACACAGATGAGGCACTGGCTAAAGAAAGAGCATGTGGGGAAGGAGAAGCTGTTACCTGTGGGTGGAGAGGGAAAAACATCCCCAGAAGGACAAAGCTCCTGGCTGTTTTCAGAGCTGTGTGGAGGCAGAAAGTGCTCTGCCAGGTCACAGCCAGAGGGGAGGTCCAGTGTGCTGCACTCTGAGGTGTGACTGGGTGACGTCTCCTTTCCTTCCATGGTCCCACGCTGCAGACAGAAATGAGACTCAGCTGGGTTTTTAGAGCATGAAAACCTAAGCAGAAGTTCAACACAAGTGATCTGGCATTTTTGTACTGCTTTATGAGCTGTTCTAGTATAATCATACTTTAATTAAGAAAATAAAAACAAATTTAAAGATGTAAAGAAGGAACAACAGCAAGCCCCATAGATAAAAGCCCTCAGCCTTAGGTAGGATAACTAGGAGAACACAATAAATCTGGATTTCCAGAAGTACAGCCTCAGGCTCCAGATCTGGTGGTCAGGCAACGGCCTGTGACCCTGCAGGCTCACATTTTTCTTATTTTCATTTTATAAAATGAAAAGAACAAAAAATGCTTGTCTGGAGGGTATTATCAACAAGGCATGTGACATCCACAGTGGGCAATGAAATCCCCAGAATGCATTAGAGCTGAAAAATAAATACCCCCAGGCAGATTTAAAAAAAAAACAACAACCAACATAATTCTTTAGGTGCTTCTGTGATGAGTGAACTTTTAGCTAAGATACACCTCTGACTTCTGCAAAATGCAGGCCAACTCACTAATGAAGAGAGGGGAGATGATGGCTGTGATACCAGAGAAGAGCAGCTGCCTTGCCTCAGAGGGAAAAGGTCTCACTCACACCAAGATTCCAGACAAAAGGAAGTGGAAGGTTAAAAACAAAACAAAGTACACAATAACCAACTTCTCCCAACAGAAGCAAACTTCTCCTCTATTGCTCTTCATGCACCAAAATATACATGAACTGTGCATACGGAACACAGAGAAGAAAAACTTTCCTCAAATACTGTGTTTATGATGTGTGCTACTTCTAAGCAGAATAGTATTTTAGAGAACCAAACCCTTCATTGGTCTGGAAAAACCCCAAAAAACACACACCACAAGCCCAATGAATTCTATCCCTGCAAGGGTAAATGGCAATTTCAGCAATAGGAGCTGCTGGTGTGATAGCACTGATGGGACCTGCAGTGGCCCTGGATGTCTCTGCCAGCTGCCTGTGCTGCTCCCCTTCCTTGCCTTGCCACAACAGGACTAACAACATGTGCAACCATTGTTTGATCAGGCTGAGATTAAAACAAAGCAGTTTAAAAAAACAAACAGTTTTCCTCTGGATTAGCTCCCTCTAGTCCTATCCCCAAAACTTATGGTGAGACCACAACTGATGGTATTTGTGAGCCAAGGCTCAGCCCCAGCCCTTCAGACACATGAAAGAGATTCATTAATTCCTCTGTGCCATACCTGATGTGCAAACAGTCCCGTTGGACACAGTCCAGGAGCAAACAGTCTGTTGCTGCTTCAGGATTCCCTTAATCTTCCTTCAGGGTTTGCCAAGCCCAGGCTGCTGGAATGAAACAAACAGGTCAGTTGGATGCTTTGCACCAGCTGATGTGGCAGATGGACAGGGTGACCTTTCAAAGTGCATATGCTAGCCAGTGTCAACAGCCAGTCATCACATATTCCACTGTTTGCTGGGTCTGGTACAGAGGAAAATTTTTTCTAGGAAGCAGAGCACATCCAGTTATGCCCTTGAACCTTCTGACAGCAGTAGAGACCTCCTGGAAAAGGGCTGGTACAGCCTAGAAGTAAAGGCAAGATTTTCTTTACAAGAAGCTGCCAGGTGGGCTGCTTATTCAAAACCCATCAAGCAGAGAAGCAAGTAATAGCTGGCAGCCTTCCCTCCCTCCTGTGGAGAACAGATATTTACCCCAACAGGTTTACCTGGAGGTTGGTGTCTTGATGTCAACAGCCTGTTCTGTCAAACCTCAGCCAGGAAATGGCCACAAAACCCACCCTGTAGAGCACAACACAGGCTCACAAACCCCAAATACTATTTCCTTTGCCATTACCTCAATGATTTTCAGTGAGCAACCAGGACACACGTACTTTCAGGCAGAAACTGGACGTTTTTTAGGGCCACCCTCACCCAGTGGCACTGCACGGCTACCAAGAATGTCCCAAAGGCCTGCACAGGCTTGCCTGGCTGGCAGCACTGCTGCAGAATGTGATGGACACAGCAGGGCGTGAGGCACTGGCCTTACCAACTGCCCTGCTCGGCAGGTGAAGGGGTTCTCTTCCTCCCGGCCTCGTTTGTTTCCCCTTTCCCTGTAAGCAATATTCACGCGTTATTTCAAACACCGCTCCCTGGGCAGCGAAGCGCAACCAGAGTGACACAGGGCACGGTGCGGGCCAAAGCCGGAGCAGCCCGCAGCCTGGCCACGGCTGCTGAGGGGAAACATCGCTGCGGCAGCCCAAGAGCAGCCCGAGCTCGGGGGAGGAGGGAGCGGAAATACGGGAAAAGGCAAAAGAGCGGCAGGGCTGCCCCGGGCCGGGCCCGCACAGCCGCTGCCACGACCCTCCCGCCCCGAGGCCGCCCAAGGGCGAGGGGAAGCGGGCAGAAGCCTCACGGCTGGGGGCAGGAGTGACCGGAGAGCTCCGAGCACGGCGTTTGCTGGGAGAGGAGCACCAGCACTGAAACGTACGCGGACAGGAACCCGGACACGGCGGCAGCGATATCGCCCAGAGCGGCTGCGCAGGCCCCGGGCCCGCCCCCGCGGGGCTGCGGCTGGGAACGGGGCGGGTGGATTTCAAAATGTTTCCAGCTGCGTTTTGGTTAAAACGCCTTTAGCTCGGATTTATCGCCCTGGATGCAGAGGGGAGACGTTTCTCTGTGATTTCACCCCCCTGGATCATGCCAGGTTCCTGGCACTGGAAAAGCTCTGTCAGTGGGGAACACCACTGGCTCCTGGAAAAGCAAGGAGCTCCAGCAAACAGAACTGCCAAGGAAGATGTAGTACTTACTAACAAACATACACGGCTTAGCAGTTCCTATTTGTCATACTAGGTGGAGAGCTGAATGTTTGAACTGTGTTTCCCTCCTCTCCCTCACCCAAATGAGGAGGTCCTGCAGAGCTGGCACCCCCACCATTGTAGCCTACACATTGTAATCCTTATTCCTTATGAACTGCCTTATCAGCAAAAATATTAAGTTTGCCTGTAGTATTTAGGGCAAGTCTCTAAGTGTGTACTACGCTCCCCTTTATCAGCATCTCATTGTTAGCACACGATAAAACTATCCCAGCAGTCATTTCTGAAGCTGGTTAAAATAGAAGGTACGTGAGAGGCAGGAAACTCACAATTAAACCCCACAACTTGACATTTAACAGAGATCAGACTACTGAGAGTCAGCTGGGGAAAAGGAAATTCATTTTGCCTATTGCAGCTGTGTCACAATGAGATTTTTCAGTGCTGACAGTCTCAGGGCCAGATTGTACAAGCTGTATGGTTCCATGTCATTGAAGATCAAGTGTACCTGCCAACTAACCATTTTAAATACTTCATACTTAACATGGAGAAAAAGAGTCTGTTTCCACAAACAGCAGAACTTGCACGTTCATGGCTTTTCAGTCCTTTCCCACTGTCACACCACAGGGGAGCCTGCTTACTTCCTTCTTTCTTACACAGTAGCTCCAAGTTAATTTAGTACCTCAAAGTGGAATAACAGCTGTATGAATAGAAGCTAATCCAGGAACTGGGCTGAAGGGATGCTAAGGAGATGTGAACAAGGTCGATTTTTACACTGCTGAATTTACAGAGATTGTTCTGTTGATTGACAGAAATTATTAAACTCAAGTTTGTAGTCTATACTTCAGTGTTTTGAGTTCACTCCTCACCATGAACTACTCCTTTGTTATTAGAACGAAAAGAAAAAATATATAAAAAATTTTAAAATAATTAAATTTATTAATTGCATGCATTTTATTTCTCAGCTCAAGACACTGTTACCAAAACAGATGGAGTGTCAGGCTCCATCCTAGTTTCCATTCTGAAGCTTTCCCCAAGCACTGCAGACAGTTTTAGTGGCCTTTGCTCTGGAATATCCTCTTGTGGTTACCCCAGGAATGTTTATATGTTTCAGGCCAGCGTGAATGAAAAAAGAGCTCTTCAAACCCAGGAGATGAGAAACAGCAACTGACAACTCATCTCCACTCCTTCCAAACCAGTGAGGTTTGCTGACAACACTGCAAGGAGCAAAAGGCAGAGGAAGGCTGTAAGAAAAGCTCTTTTTCACCACTCCACTGTCCCATAAAATGTCAGACACCTGGCATTCTCCAGGAGCTTTTTGCATGATCATCATTCCCTCACCTAGAGCTGCGTCCTTTGTGTGCACACCACAGTACAGCACTGAAAGTGCAGCTCAGCTGCAGAGGCAAAACACATAAAAGCTGATTCCTACCAAGGCCAGAACAGGGTTAGCATGCTCGTGGGAACGTATTTGCTTACCTGGGGGAAAAAACAGAGGTTGCTTACCCTAAAACTCATTGATTTATCCATCTGTGTTAGCTGATGAGGTAAAGAGTAATATAGTCCCTCCAAATTTGCCCAAGTTAAGTTTTCAGGCGCACAGAAAAAACCTTTGTGTGTTTCATGTTCTGCCACATCAAAGGCAATCCCTCAAAGCAGCAAACCTCCCTGAAAGGGTCACTTCCACTGAAACTGAAATACCCCTCCTGGTCATTACTATCTCCAAGCAGTGAGAACTCTGCCTTTCAGAGTTTGGACTGGGCTGTGGCAGAGAACTGATTGCTGGCTCGAGGTCCTGGTTAACTCTATGGTTAACATGTAAGCTATTTTACCTGTCTTTCTAACTCTAAAAGCTAATTTACCTTTCTTTCTCACCCACAGCCAAGCAGGCATCTCCCAAGCTCCTCCAACCTCCTAAGCTCTGTTCTGGTAACAGCACTTCTCTCCAAGACAGGTGAAGTTTAGGAGCAGCCTGCAGTCATCTGCATTACAAAAACTGGCTCAGCCAGGCAATCAGGAACAGTCTTGGCCTTCTCTTCCCTGGCCATAGGACAAGTAATGCTTTTTGCTTCCTCCTTCAGTAACAAGAGGTTTAATCCTTTTGCTTGCTGCAGTCAACACCCTGAGGTACAGGAAGTTTCCAAGACCAAATGTTAGTTCCTGGTGCACCACATGCCAGTAAAAGGACTTCTATTTTTTTCCTTTTTTCATGAATCCCTTGTTGTGGCTGTGACCTGCTTTTTCTGTTATCTGACTTTTTAAGGTGCCACTTCTAAACCAAACACAAAATCATGGTAGGCAGTTCATGTATTAGTACTATGTCTTAAAATTTTGTGATTCCAGGAGAAACTGGTTTTCAAATAGTAGTTTACTGTGGCAAAGGTTTGACAATGTGAGTGTTGAGCATATTTCTGTACAAGCAAGAGCAGGATTTTTTTTTCTCACAATTCTGTACCAAATCTCACCTTTTTCATTTGAGATGCTAGAATGTGTGCAGAGGGATGCTTTCCAGTGCTCTGAGTGATATTACCTCCCCTCTTTTTTGGGCTACCTCCTTGGCTGCTTCTTGAACCCACTTTGAATTCAAGCTTTTTAGGACCTAACATTATGATTCTTGTTCTGTAAAAGATTTTAGCAGTGTGGATGCTGATGTAGGGCTCTGTGGGGCCTCATTTCCTCTCTTGTGCATCACAATTCACTAAAATGAAACAAAAGCATTATGTGACTCAGGAGTAGGCACGAAGCACTCTGTAACTCAGCTCTCATGATGGACCTAAGCATGCCTTGGGTCTCCCTTAACCAGCATCCTGTTTTCTTCTGCCAGACTTCTCCTCTTACACTGCATTCCTATTGAAGTCTCCACACCCACAGCCTTTCATTCCTGCTGCCCAGGAGTTCTGTTCATCCCAATGGCTCTGCCTGGCTGTGGCACAGCTGCTGCCCGTGGCAATGTGTGTAAAGCAGAGACATTTGGAGCTCCTAAGCTCTTGTCTTAGTCTCCTTTTGGGGCAGAATCACCCTTTAACCACTGGTTTATCCTCTGCTGTTTATCCCCTTACACTCTCAGAGTGATCAGGTCTCTTCAGCTTCTCAGTCACTGTAGAGACCAGCCAGACACAGGACTCCTTGAATTCTGGCAGGGAGCATGTGTCTGAGTTTCCAGTTCTTGTATTCCTGGGATCTGGGTGGAAATTGTTACAGCTGGACCTTCATCCCTCTATACACACATAAATACCCACCAGGGATATGTCATGTTCTCATGCTGCTGAGCCTTCAGGGAATTTCCAAAAGATGCTTCCAGCCTCACTTGAAGTAAACAGTCACAGTCTGGCTTCTTGCCTGGATCTTCCAGTGCCTGATACAGCATGGAGGTTGACAAGAAGTGTTAATTGCAGTAATTATGCACTTCTCTCTACTGCGTTTAGGAGCTGAGTTCATTTCCTTGCCTTTCTACACTGCTAGGGTGTCTCCCTGTCCAGTAGCAGGCTTTTGTTACCCCCAGCACGGCAGCTCTGAGCTCATTACCTACAATCCGTTAGGCTGGATCAAAGAGTTCAAAAGTAACCTGAGACAAGCACGTTGACCCTGTTTTCCCCAGAAGCCAGATCAAAGCAGAGTCAGGTATGTCAGTTAAAGGGCTGGTGTTCTGCAGGTGGCTGATGATGAACAGTGAAACTGAAGGGCAAAGATTGTGGAGTGCCCAAGGAAATCACCCTCTGCTCTCACACAGTGTTATCTGTTCCCTCAGCAGCTGTGTTGTTTCAGGGAATCTCTGAGTAGTTTTTGCAGTTGTGAGCACATAATTCTACTTTAATTGAGTTTCCACTCATAGGACATAGACTTGACAATGGCTTTGGCATTAATTTCACCCACCAGTTCTAGGAGAGCATCTTTATAACTTAAAAGGGAGGCTCCATTCTGATCCCATTCAGAGGTTCTTGATTTGAGATTACAGTCTTATTACCTGCCCCATATATTGTGGTGGGGTACGTTGGGGCTTTTGGTATTCTTTTTTGGAGTGGTTACACATTTTCCTATAATTTCTGGGTAAATACTAATTGTGGGGCTAATGCCTTTCAGAGTTTGGACTGGGCTGTGACAGAGAACTGATTGCTGACTCAGGTTCCTGGTTAACTCCAGGGTTTCCCAGACCTTCTGGATAAAGTCTGGCCCTCTGTGAGGTTTGCTCAAGGCATGTCCACCTCTAACCCCCACATTCTGTGTGAGTCACACCTAAAAGATTAAAGCCCACCAAAAGTCAGGCTGGTGTCAGTGCTCCTGCATGGGAGGGACACTGCTGGGCTGCAGCTCTCTGCAGAGACACACTGCTCATGGAAAGTGGCAAGAATGTGCTCAGAGAGATATTGCTTCAGCTGTTTTCCAGGAATCCACCTGGGCAGGGCAGGGCAGGGCAAGACAGGGCTTTTTCCTGAGCTGTGAAATGCTCACAAAGTCCTGCTGGTTTCCTTGGAAGGCCTGGCAGTAATACCAGAACAAAAAGAAAAGTTTCTCTTCACTGCTTGGGGCTATCAGCAGCGAGGGAGTGGGTTTGGGCTTTCCTTTTCTGAGCTGTCAGCAGAGCACGATGGAAATTGTCCCCCAGGCTGAAGATCAAGAGAGGGGCAAAGTTAAACCTGGCAGAGTGAAGTTCTAATGCATAAACTGATCTTTCCCTCAGCCTGGTCAGCCTTCAACTGGATTTTGAGTATCCACATGAGCTGCCCTGACCCAGTGTCAGCAGCACTGGGAACATTGCTGCTGTGCCATGCATCAATGTGAGCACCCCAGAAGGAACAGCCAGCTGTCCTTCTGGCCTTCACCCTGCACAGCTCCAAAAGCCACCACTACTACTGGAAGGTTTAAACCAACAGTGGGGTTTGGTTGTTTTTTTGTTTAAGCCTTGTTGCTGGCTTTAGGCTGCGGTTGCTGGTGTCCTTGTAGCTGAATTTATCCACAGGGATGGAGGAGAGTCCATCCTTTAGGAGTGGGGAGATCCATGCAGCTTGCAGGGCTGGCCCTGCTGCAGCTCAGCCTGCTGCTCCATTCCCAGGGCTCACACAGCCTGGGAGAAGGAAAACAGGAGCCTTGGGCTTGCCCTGAGGCAGGAAAACCCCACGAGACCTCTGCCCTGCTGGAGCAGGAGTTCATACACTGCATTCCTGAGTCAGCTAAGTCAGCCCTGAATTCCTTGGATGAGAGCATCAGACTAAGGCTGCCCTAAGCCCTGGAAACAAGCAGATAGAGAAGAGACCCTGCCTCTGGCCTGAGGCTTATTTATTGCCTGGAGGCAAAGACACTTTGCAGATAGAGAGCTGTTCTTAGTCTGCAATGTAAGCTCCTTAACTGCTCTACTGCAGTGTGCCCTTCCTCCTATTCTTTTATTTTTAGATTAGCTATTTTTAAGAGATTGCTTGCTGCCTGCT
>VXBB01020870.1:97234-112187 GCA_013399915.1 Illadopsis cleaveri
TTCCTTCCTTCCTTCCTTCCTTCCTTACTTCCTCCCTCCCTCCCTCTTATTTTCCTCTCCAGCTGGAGTCTGGATACACACACAGCACCTCAAGTCCCTGGAGGCTGGGAGAGGTGGATCAGTTGCTGCTGTGGCCCAGGGATGTCTGTGCCTTCCTTTCCAGTGTCACAAGGTTGTTTAGAAAGCAAGTCAGCCCCTCACCCTGCTGCATCGAGTGGTTGGACCTGCTATGGCAAAACTGTCAGTCAAACTGTGTCNTAAGCTCCTTAACTGCTCTACTGCAGTGTGCCCTTCCTCCTATTCTTTTATTTTTAGATTAGCTATTTTTAAGAGATTGCTTGCTGCCTGCTCAGAGGTTTTTGATGCTCACATTTCTCAGTACCAAACACTGTTTTATTTGCAGTTACATCACAGCAATTATTTATCTGCTGGCTGGATCACAAAGACCTCTAATTAAAAAAATCTAGTTACTAAAAGAAAAAAAAAAAAAGAAAATAAAAATCAAAGCTGCAATGACTCAGTCACTGGTTCACATTACACTGAGAACACAGCAGATTCTCAGGGTGGAGACCTCTTTTCCAAGGGTGATGCAATCTGTGAGTCCTGACCTCCAGGCACTTTTAAAACCAGGGTGCAATACATAGAATTTGGCAATGCACTTCAGGGCTGTTACACTGACAGATATTCCTCTTGTATTTTCAATTGTAAAACTTCAAACTTTCAACTTTTCCCCCTAAAAAGCAGGGGAGGGGACAGCAGAGAGAACCCTGATTCCCTCAGGAAAAAAAAAAATCATCTGATTTTTTACCAGTTGCAGTGACCTACTGGAGCAGCATCCTCAGCTCCCATGGCTAAGTGTAGGGGGAGGCTCCTCAACCTGGGGAATTTCTGTTCCCCTTTGTACAGAACAAAGGAAAGATCAGTGTGCCTAGGTATGGACAGCACTGTGGTTTTAGTGAGGGATCACCTGATTGGGAATGAGACCTTTGTCACCCTTTTTGCCCCAGGAGGGCATCCCAAGTACTCTGTAATGCAGGCTGGTGTTGTGCTGAAGGTTCCTATGAGCTGTCAGCAAGCCCCTGATCCCAAGACAGCAACAGGCCCAATGTTTGTCAGCCTATAACCACTTTCTTTTTTTGGAACCCAAATTATGGAGGAAAAAATATCAGCACATGTGAACATAGCTTGAAATCTGAGCTGCCTGTGGCTGATTTTGATCAGGCCTTCAAAATCAAGGGATGGCAAGTCCAGGACCTGTCAAACCACAACTCCTCTCCAACAATAAATAGAGGTTTGGGGGTATTTGTGTGTAGAGGCGTCAGAAACAGCTGAGAAGTAGAACATATCTGTCTGCCACTCAGCTACCTGAGCAAAATAAATCCCTTTGTGCCCATGGAATACTCTCTTGGCTTGTTACAAGCCCACAAAACCCCTTCAGGCTGTTACTACCAATTTTTCCTCCTGATAGAGACAACTGTACTTGGATTCCAAGTGCTCAGATTCACTTAAATCTTCTTCTGGGCGGAGAAAGCAGCAGTTTTGTGCCTGTTCTGCACCACAGTCCTATCTGGAAGTTTCACAGCCACCAAACCACACTTGCAGTCACTGTGGCTTTGCACTGCAAGGCTTTCAGCTCCAAAGCCAGAAGATGGAAGTCAAATGTTTCCAAGTCACACGATGAGTGAGCTGATAAGAAGTATTGAATTTCTGGAATGCAGGCATTTTGGAGGAAAATGTATCACTTTTCAGGGGCTATTAGAGTAGATGAACTTCTCTATACAAGTCATGCATATTCAACCTGACAAAGGTAAGCTTAGCAGCTTTTGGCTAATCATCTGTAGGAAAAACAGTACACAAGGAGGGCTTCTGCTGCCTGATCACAGCATCAATAATGAATCTCTGTAAAAAAAAATTCTTTTTCCCCAACTACACCAAAGAGAAAGCTGAAAAGGCTTCATTATACCCCAGAAGCTGCAGCTGGTCCTATTGCTCTGAGCCAGGTTACTCAGAGCAGATGCTGCCCAAAGCAATTTTTGCTGCAGCTCTAAAGGATTCAAGCCAGGAATACATCCCAAGCAGCAGCACAAACAAGCAAGCCAAGACATTTGTAGTGTATTTTTGAAGATCTATGGAGCTAACCAGTAGCTGCACTTAGGCCTCCAAATCACTGCTGAAGCTTGTATGTAAACAGCACAGAGGAGTTTTTTATATTTTTAATGCTAAAAGCAAGGACTGGAATGGTTTTTATACAGTATCTATTTTTGCTTTCATACCATTGTTTCTTCTGGCTGGAGCTCATGCACCTCTTTTCCTTCCTTCCTTCCTTCCTTCCTTCCTTCCTTCCTTCCTTCCTTCCTNCTTTTAAATCAGAGATGAGAGCAAAGGTGTATTTGATATTTCAGAGGGATCTGTTACTGGATCTCATCTGCTGCTCTCTCACCATTGGGGGAACACAGAATTACTAAATAATAGCAAGCTGCCATAGATTGGAATGAAATCTTGCCTTTTTCAAGTACAGCATGTTCCATGTCCCAGAAATTAAAGCAGCTACGTGATCCTTGTGAGATGGTTGTTCTAGAAATAGATGCATCCTGCCATCCCGAATTTCCTCCTCCTTTGGGTTTGTATGAAAAGAATTCCACATTGCCTCATAAACATCACGTCTATTGATGCCTCCCTCGCCCTCAGAAACTCTGCATTGGTATTTGCTTAGCAATTCCCTGGCATTACCACCAGTTTCCATAGCAAAGGATGGTAAATGAGACTGTAATCACAAACTGAGGAGCTGCCAAGGACTGAAAGTCAACCAAGCCACACATGAAGCAGCACAAAAATGCAAAATATCCTTGGAACACCCTTACTGGGAACTTCCTGAGAGATAGTGGGAAAATATTCCCTTTGGAAATCCTGTCCTGAGTAGAGCATCCAGAGCCCATGAGACACTGAGCTAAAAATGCCAGATTAGATCTGATGTCCACGACTGAACTGCCCCAGGTAGGGCAGGGAACACCTCACAGCCAAATCTGCCCCTTCTGCCCTAAAATGGCTGGGGATGGGACAGCACAGGCCAAAAAAGGGCAGGCTGGTGCTGCTGCCTGGCAGGGATGTCTGCTCCAGAGGCCACACAGGCAGCTGCCCTGTCCCAACCAGGGAGCAAAGGATGGACTCCCACAGCCCAAAAGCCTCTGCCAGCAACCTCCTTGCACTGTCCCTACTTGCCCCGAGCAGCCCAAATCTGCCCTTCTCACCTGGGGTACAACCAGAGGGACAGAAATTCACAGTGCAAAGATTGCTCCTTGTTCCTGCTGTCTGTCACCGGCTGTGAGCAGGAAAAGCATTACTTCATCCAGGATAAGCACAGATAATGATTCATTCATTTGACACTTTTAGTGCTAATGGTGCATTAAGGTGCCCCTTGAATCGTGTCAAGTGCATTTTTGCATTAGCACTAATAACAATTACCCATCCAGCTGCTAAGATGCAGGATTCATCTGAATTTTCCCCTTGAAAACAGATCTTTTATGTTGTGTAAGCCTTTAAAATTACAGACAAGGTTCAATCTGCCCAAACCAAGGACTAGAACACAGCTGCCTCCCTGTAACACATGCAGCCTCTGCAGTGCTCCAATTTCTTCCTCAACGGCCTAGCATGCTTTAAACTAAATTATTCCACCTCCCCTGCTCCCCACCACCCCAAAAAATAATTGAGATGTTGTTTATTTACGTGGTCTCTTGCTCGTTTAGCTTTTAGGTTGTACATGCTGTTTTTTCAATGTTTCTCAAGACAATAATTTTTCCTTCCCTGTCAAGAAACAACTGACCACTGATTCATCACAACGAATGCCAGAGACTAGAGATCTGACATATTAGCTATTTTTAAAAATGCATTTAAATACATTTTTTTGGACAAAAATTTATGTCCAGAGTAGTCCCTAAATGCCCCTACTTGCCCCTAGGGATGGCATTTCATTTCTGCAGGTAATACAGCCAAGTTACTGCAGCCTTGAGCAGCTAGAGAAGTTAATGTCACATTTCTGCACAAACTTTAAGCAAGTACGTCTACATAAGCTCTGGACAGACTTAGGTAAGATATGGACAGGGACCATATGGGTTTTAATCAACACCTGGGCTTTCATACTGATTTTTAACCAGCACAGAAAGTCTGGCTCACTGGCCACAAGGCTTCCAGCTCTTTCCTCCCCCTGCCAACATTAGAATTTGGCAAATGTCTGTCTGCTCGTATCTTTAGCGGGTCCTCTGCTGCAAGGAGTGTTTTCACAGCACAGAACTGTCCTTGCAGCTGCCCTGTGTCTGGAGAAAAGCCAGAGGGTCACTTGTTGGTGGAACAGCATGAGAGCTGCCCTGGAGCCAGCTGGTCCATCTGCTGCCATTTGGGTTTTCCTTCCTCCCACTGCACGGTCAGACCCACAGTTACAAACCCACAGGCTCTGCTCTGAGTGTTCCCACAGCAAATGCCAACAGGGAGATTGTCATCCCATGAGGGTTTGGCTGGAAGGGACTTTTGGAAGTCACTCTCTATCCCATCCTCCTGGATGATTGCCAGTGCTGAATCATCTGCTGTGGCTTTGTCCAGCAGAAACTTGAATCCCCTCCAAGGATGGAGGTTCCCCCAGTCCCTCTGGTGATCTGCCCCAGGGCTGCACATTTTCCCCACAATGAAATTTTTCCCAACATCCCACACTTTGTGATCTTTGCCTCTTATGACACTACCTCTGATCACCAAGGAGAGTTTGGCTCTGTCATCTTTTTCAGCTGCCCTTCAGGAGACTGGTGGCTACTATTACATTTACCTCCTGGTCATGGCAGTAGTCTTTTCCTGGCACTAAAGATATGACACTCCCCACAGAGGAGGTCACATTTACCTCCTGGTCATGGCAGTACTCTTGCTGGCACTCAAGATGTGACACTCTCCACAGAGGAGGTCACCAAAAGGATCCTGCTGGATGGTTGTGAGCACTTGGCACCTCCCAGCTGGAGTTGCCAGTATTTGCAAACAAGCCAGGTAACATCCACGCCAGTGGGTGTGTTACACCATCATGTGCCTTGAGTCAGAGTGCCAAAGGCAAGATTCTCTGCCAGGAATCTCTAAGCAGCTGCTCCTTCAGTCCCCCTGCATCCCTCGTGGAGGGGAGGGATAGGAGATTGTATTGCCTTGAGCTCAGAGGTTCATCGAGCACCACCATGTAAACAAAAAATACAAAACCTGTGAAAAAGACGAGAAGAATCGCTGAAGGATGTTTATTTCCAGGACAAGGCTCAGCCATATTCATAGAAATCTTGTGCAAGGACAAGCTAAGTCCAAACAAGCATCACAGTCCAGTGTTCAGGAAGTGCCCATGTGGATATAATCACTCAGTGCTCTCCAATTTTAGTGACAGAGCCCAGTTCCAGTACATTCTATATTCAGTACAGAGGGGGAAAGGGAACCTCAGCAATATTTAAAATAAAATTTAGTGACAGAGCTCAGTTCCAGTACATTCTATATTCAGTACAGAGGGGGAAAGGGAACCTCAGCAATATTTAAAATAAAATTTAGTGACAGAGCTCAGTTCCAGTACATTCTATATTCAGTACAGAGGGGGAAAGGGAACCTCAGCAATATTTAAAATAAAATTTAGTGACAGAGCTCAGTTCCAGTACATTCTATATTCAGTACAGAGGGGGAAAGGGAACCTCAGCAATATTTAAAATAAAAACAAAATAGATCACTGAAGGTGAGCAGCCTGGCTTCCCTACAAGCCAGCACTTAATCCCTTTAGGCTCTTCTTTGAAAGCCATGGGTCCCTTATTTAGGACAAAATCACGGCAGCAAGAAGGTGAAGCTCCCCCCACCCCCAAAGCTGCACACGAACACTGATCAATTCCTAATGACAGCTGTACCTGGCTCTCCCTTCTCTTGTGTGTACAAACTGCCTCCCCACCCCACATCAGCTCCTGGTGGCAGAGCCACAGTTCATTAATCCTTTCCAGCCCTGATGTTCCTTGAATGCCTTATTTATTTGTTCCTGCAGGAAAAGGGGAAAATAGGGATTTGGTGTGTCTTTGACAAAAAGAGGTTTGAATAGGATTCAGAATGGTTTAAACTGATTCCCCACGCAGGATTGAGCTGCATTTTAAGGAGAAGTCAGATCCCAAGGGTGTGTAATTCCTGCCTCCCAGAAAGCAGTTGTCTCAGGCTTCCAACAAAACATTGTGTTTGATTTGCAGAGGATGAATTTTATGGGGTTTTAGTGAAGTGACCTAGAAAAGGCTGTGAGACCCCACTTACCTCTGGATACCTAAACAGGGATGTGATGCTCAGCTGCCTGATAAGAGTGGGTGAGTCATTGATTTACTGCTTGCTTTGTGAGTCAACATTTCACAATGTTTGGGTGCAGGACCTGACTCCCAACCACCCTGACGAAGTTGTTTACTGAAAGGAAGAGATTCTTACAAGACTGGAGTTCACCTGATACACTCATTTTAAACTGGTATCTTTCTGTGACCTGCAACAATCCTAACAGCACTTTGCCAGCTGAGAGGAAGATCTTACAATGCTGGCAGAGGGGCAAAGGATGGGGAAGGTTTGACTGCACCGCTGTGATCTTGGTAAATTAATTTCCTGTACTGCTGCCTTGTATTCCTGCTTGTGAAAGTGGAGGGAACTAAAAGCTCATCTCTTCCCCAGTGTGGTTATGCTGCCTGTTCAGGTGATGACTTTTCGAGCCAGGACAATGCAAAACAATAATCAACGTCGTGTTGTTTTTTGGCCTCAGTTTGCAAAAGTGATTTAGTGGTTATAAATTGCTGTGGGCCCATGGCAAGAACTGCAGAGAACCCTGCAGGTCTTCAGGAATGAGGCAAAATCTGCTTTTATAGGAGGAATTTACAGATGATCACTAAGTGAAATCATCTTTTACTTCCCAAAGAAACAGAAAGATTAAATGGAATCCTGAAGTGCCTTATATTCAGTACTGGGAAAATAAATCAAAGCGAGAGTTATTAATCTGAGACGTGTAGGACTAAAACAAATCTGAGAAGACAAAAGGAAGAAACACAGAGATAGTTTTAGTTTGGTTAAAACAGCAGAGCTGTTCTTACTCATCACATGCCCTGAGCTGAGCTCAGCAATAAACCAGGGGCTTGCTTTGAGAAAGAAGGACATTTTCCTTTTCTAACTCAGGTGTGTTCATAAAGGAGAAATTATGTTTGCCTTGGGAATTACTTATTTCTGGTGTGTTCACTAAATTCTTTTAGGTTGCCAATTGAAGTGCTGTGGGTCACATGGGAAGACTCATTACTTGACCAGTAAAAAGGATGTGAAAAGATCCATAACTGATTGATGTCTGCTTCCCCTCAATTTCCACCCAAGCAACACTTTAAACTAGGTCAGGGCATTAATTAATTTTTGTATGAAATCTCCCCTCAGCCCATCCAGCCCCCCATTGGCTAGTTAATTAAAATCAGCACCATTATTTGGCTGCTACTTTGCAGCAAGAAAGAGAAAAAAAGCTGGTAATGATCCACTGGGGGAATAAATTAATTGGGTTACTATGTGTTAATGCTCAGCAGCTCTCTTGTAGCCAGAAGCTAGAGTTCTTGCTGTCCTGCCTGGGTTTCTGGAAGGTAACTGGGTCACAGGAACATGTGCCTTGGCTTCAGCCTTCGCTGTGTTTCCTCTGGACAAATCTTTGTGGGAGATAATCTCCTTAAAATAGAGGCTGTTTCTTCCTGCCTTCTTGTTGGGAATGAGCTCCCTGAGCACCTTATGAGGACCCTGGAAAAATTTGACTTCATGCTGGCACTGATTTGAGCAGCCTCCAGAAAGCCAGGAAGGGTTTCTCAGGAGGCTCTGCACAGATGTGCCCCAGATCCCTATCACTCACATTATTATTATCACTGTTGCTCACGGGTATTATCACACCCAGGGAACACCCAGCACATCTTGCCAGTGTGGAGTTGGAAACTTCTGTGCAGCAATATTTAGGCAAGAATCTGATCCCTGTTTTAGGGTAGGTCTGTGCCACTCAGCTGGCAAAAAAGTGCTGATGCTCACTAGTTCTTTGAAAGAGAATCCAATGCCAATAAAACATCACTTATATCCTGACTGGTGGATTTAGACTATGAAAATGCAATTTCTTGCTTTGGATGTATGAGAAAGAGCTGAAGAGATCAAACAAGACAGTTGCCAAGACAGTAAAATCAGAGAGACCATGGCAAGCAGATGGCTTGAATTAGGGATTAAGAGGACAGAGGTTCTCCCCTAGCTGGCCACCAGCACAGTTTCCCTGCAACTGAAGGAACTTGCCTGTGCTGCACCAGAAAACTCCTGGTGTTTGAAGCTGTGCATTTTGTGCTGACAATACACTCAGTCCTAAAACCAAGCAGCATTTGCTCAGTTATTCACATCACACCAGCAGAATCCACAGGGATATGCAGCACCTCTGAGACTGAGTGCCACAAACCTGCAAGCAAATCCTATATTTTTGTCTTTGCAAACCCTTTCCCACTGATAACTGAATCCCTAATGCCAGCCTTCTTTCTTCCTCCTCTGCAGGGGAATTGTTGGCAGCTTTTCTCAAGCCAGTCTTCATACCCCAAGGTTCCTTTGCAATCTCTATCCAAGGTGCTGCTGTTGTTAGAAGTGCCAAATACGGTGCAGTATTTCAGTCATGTCTATTCTTTGCAATCTGAGTATGATTAAAGACAAATGAGGCTCCTTCCAAACCCTCAGCTCTCATGAAATCTTCACCTGCTTTCCACTTTTAAGATTTTGTCTTCCAGATTTTATCTATATCTATCTAAATTTTATCTGCAGTTTGTGCAAGATGCAATCACACCATGAGATAAAGAAGAGATAATGATTACATACCTCAGAAGGGAAAAATACTGATTTGTTCCTATTTTCACTCTAAAAATACTGATTTATCCTAGAATTTGTTCTCTTAATAGTTGAAAGGCAATGTCTGATGTAAACAATGACAATTATTTCCTCTTGCCTTTTGAATTCTGGCAGTGACAGCAAAAGAGGTGTTTCACTGCTCATACAGCAGTGCCTAGTAGTTTATGGTTGTAAAGTAGCTTTGCACACTGAGATGTAAAGCAGCCAAACATCAAAAAAATAGAGTTAAGGTCTCAAATCTCCTGAATTTGAAGGGTTACACACTTATATTGGCCCTGTAGGCTTTGCTGAGCTGTGATGAGAACTGGTTCCTTTCCTTTCCCTGACACCAGAATCTGCAAAGCTCCCAACCCTTGCCCTCCTTTAAAGAGGCATTCAGTGGAGAATTCACTGAATCATTGATGGATGCAGATGTTGGATCAGGCCTTTAGCAACTAAAAAAAATCACTTCATGAGTTGGGGACAGCTGAGTGGAGTGTGGAGGACTTATGGACACGCTTTCCAGATAATAATTTATTCCCATGGATAATCCTCCACTGTGCAAACAGTCCCACTGAACACAGGGATTACAAAACAGTTCAGGGCAGGAGGATGAAACCCTGAGCTAAGATGCAGAGTAAACAAAGTATGATATTACAGCTAGTAATTAATGTGTCCTAATAGGCAGATAATGAAGTCAGGATGGCCATGAGTCACGAAGCTTCACTGGCTCCTGAGCTTATCAGCAAAACTCTTCTCAGTGCAAAGCCAGAGAATATATAAATATATTTTTAAATATAGCTGCTGTCCAGAAGCTGTGACCTCTCTGGGACTGGGCAAGTAGAGGTGACAAATCACCCAGGACAAAGTTTCAACAGGAGCTCAGTGGTTTCTTTTCAAATCACTCTCCCTGCTACCCTCTCAGCTAGTGATAATTTTGCTTTATTTTTTTTTAACATGCTTAATTTCTCTTGCCCAGTACCCTGAGAAAAGCCAAGGTTTACTTATCTAAACAGTGTGTTTATATTTTCCTGCTTTCCAGTACATTCTCAATCTGCACACTGGTTTTGGACTATATTGACAAAGGGAAATTTTCTACTCCAAAACCTCTAATATTTCATTTTAAAACATTTTGTGAAAGGTGCTGCAACTCAGTTAATAAATATGAAACCTCCTCTGAGTGGTGCAGGCATTTTGTGCTGGTGCATCAGTTGGAAAAACAAGATATCTTTGTTTTGTTTCTACAGTAGTTTGAAAAATACTTTCCTTGTTGAGACAAAAAGGATTTTCTGAATACTTATTTTTGTAGAAACATCTGCTGTGTGGGAAGTTATTTGATCAAAAAACATACCTCTTTATTTGTATCAGAAAATTCTCAAAGTCTGGAGCATGTTGCAAAACAAAGCGAGGAGAAATAAACAGGAAATAAGTGACTGAGTAGTCACAACACTTTAAGGTCAGTTCCCCATGCTTTGGATTTGTGTTGTACTCTTTCCCAATGTGTATTTTTTTTTCAAGGAATTTTCTCTCTCTGTCTCCCTCTTTTTTTGTTTGTTTGGTTTTTTGCTTTGGTTTGGTGTGTTGTTTTTGTTGTTGTTGTTTTGGTTTTTTTTTTCTTTTGTGACTCCTTTTCCTTTCCTGCTTTAATTGAATTATTCCCTTTGGTCCTCTATCCTCTAGAGGGTTTGAAAACAAACTTTATTTCTACTTCACTGGGTGTGATAATTTCTATGCACAAGTCACAAACTGTGCTTCAGAAAATGTGAAACCCTGGTTCATTTACTGTCTTTTCAGTTGTTTTGGTTTGATTCAGCCTAACCTTTGGTGTGGTTCAGGATCCTTTACAGAAAATCCACTGGATAAAGGAATTAGAAAGCTCAGCTAACAGTTTGTTGAGGCAAGGCAGTCTCCTGTCTCAGAATCAGCCTGTTCCATTCACAATCCTCACAGTAATTCCATCCCTGGGATTTTGCAGGTGCCTCACACCCATTCCCTGGAATTCCCTCATTTCAGTCTCCACAGACTTTGTCTGCATGCACACAGTCCTGAGATCTGCTGAAAAAGAGGTTTCTGCTCTTGGATTCTCAGTGTTCATTAATCTGAGAGACCTTACTGTGGCCTTTCAATACTTACAGGAGGCTTGTAAGAACCACAGAGAGAGACCTTTTACCAGGGCCTGTAATTACAGGGCACAGGGGGATGGTTTTAAACTGAAGGAGGGTAGGTTTAGATTGGACATCAAGAAGTAGTGAGGCCCTGGAGCAAGCTGGCCAGAGAAACTGTGGATGCCCCATCCCTGGAAGTGTTCAAGGCCAGATTGGATGGAGCTCTGAGAACCTTGATCCAGCGCAAGGTGCCCCTGATTGTGTTCTCTAAAAGCTTCTTCCAACCCAAATCATCCTGTGATTCTAGTTCCAGTGAACACGGGGGAATGTTTAGTATCCAAAAACAGTCTTTGGGGTTTCTTATGATCCTTTTACACCACTTATGTTCTGAGCTCACAGGATACTGGAACTCTGGTTTAGTAATGATAAAAACTGGTTCAGTTCTTGAGGGCCAAAACTTTGTGGATCAATACTTTGAATTAAACCAGTGGAAATAATTATAGCTGCATCTTGTTCTAGAAGAGAGCAGAAAAACACCACAGGCATGCCATTGACACTGAGATAATTTCTGAGCTCTCATTTCCCTACTCAGTGCTACCCATTCATCCATACTTTAGAAATATGAAAGTTTTGTCTAGTGCCTAACTGGCCATAATTCAATACTATCAGAGTTTCAGGGCAAATGCTATTTCACCTTGGGAGCAGGTGAGTGTTGTTTCTGGAGCAGCCTCTCTGCAACACAAGGCAATTGCTAACAAAATTGATGCCTCAGATCACCTCCCTGCAAATCAGAGAAGGTTTTTTGGCAGAGAATTGCAAGATGCAACAAAAAAATACTTTCTGCCACCTCAAAACTGTGCCCCCTTTCCTGCCAGGAGCACCCACAGGGAACCTGCTGCATTCTGTGGGGTGCTGGTGTGGGTTCAGGATGACCAGTCAGCCTGGGACAGCAGCCCTGCTCCTCCTCACTGGGAGCCCTCCCCATGGACTCTTTTTAAATTTCAGTATGACCAGTCAGCCTGGGACAGCAGCCCTGCTCCTCCTCACTAAGAGCCCTCCCCACAGACCCTTTTAATCATTATTTCAGTATGACCAGTCAGCCTGGGACAGCAGCCCTGCTCCTCCTCACTAAGAGCCCTCCCCACAGACCCTTTTAATCATTATCTCACCGACTCCTCAGCAGGGTCAGCTCCCTGGAGGAAGAGCTGCAATACAGCACGGAGGTTTGGCCCTTCTGCAGTTTTTCCAGCAGTTTCCCTGGACTGTGAGCAGCAGCTGAGCTGTGCAGCTGCAGTCTCACTGGCAGAGCTGCCAGCAGCAGCAGGACAGAGGCTCACACATCTGAGTTAGTCAGTCATTTCTCGAGGGCTGGCTGTGCTTTATCTGTGCTGCCCATGCACACAGCCTTGGGATCAGGCCAGTGCTCCAGCACACTCGGGTGTCTTTTGCTCCCATGGCTGAGAGAAGCCGGCCAGGATTTTCAGTGCTTGTCTGTGGGGTTTTTTATCCACATGAAAGAGTGTTCACATAAGCAACAGGCTGGCTTTGAGTTCTCACTGCCTCACACCAGTTACAGCCTAGACTTTGCAGCTCTTATTTTGCTGCCTTAGGTCCTGTTGGGACAGTATCCATCCAACACTCCAATAAATTCTGCAGTGTTTCAGGAGTTTACCTGTGCTTGTCTGAGGTAAACCTGATAAACCAGTTTTTGCTGTCAGACAAATGCCAAGCATTGTTCAGCTGTACAATGTGCCTTTTCTCACTGATCTTGCATTTTCATACTGCCTGCTCTTAACTTTGAAAGCTTTGACTAAAAGGTAAATGGCAAACTTGTGAACAGCTTCACATGGGGAACTGTCAGACTGAGCAAAGGATGTTGTCATATTTAAAGTTACATATACCTGTATCTATCCCCAGAAGTTTGAAAATGAGGGTTCTTTTTTCTTCTCAGCAAGGACAATAAGAGTCAGAATTACTCAAAAAGCTTTCTTGGTTATATCTTATTAACCTTAATAATTTTTAATATAATTTTTTGGATATTTCCAATGCTGCGGGCAGAATAGGAATGTTTTGTTTATAAGAGTTACTGGCTGAGCACAACAGAGAGAGCTAAGAATGCAGAGTAAGTGACATGTTCTCACATTTCTCCTCAGAAGGCCACTTTGAGGTGGCTCACTCTCTGTTGTAAACATCAAGGGATAAATCTGCTCAAGCTGCTCTTTGTCACAAAAAGCAGCTCCCTAAAAGCCAAGGACAACTCAGCTTCTGCCTGCTGATGCCCCCACTTAAACCAAGACAGCTCCAACATTCATCCAAACTGAATCTGAATTGTTTCAGCCCACTGACTCAACATAGAGCTAACCTCATTAAAAATCAACCAGCTAACCAGCAACAAAACAAACCCCAAAGCAAACCCCCCACTTTCTGACAGAGAACTGCCCTAGTTCAGTGAACTGTTAGACAAGAAAGAGTACAAAGGGCAGGCAGGAGTGTAGGGACAGGTTTAGCAGAGCCAAAATGCTGCAGCCAGATGTTAGGCTGGCTTAAGGCAGGGACACCCTCAACTTCTGCTCAGGCTGACCTTTGCTCCTAAGAAAGAAACTGTCTCTGTGGTATGGCTGCATTTCTAGGAATAACACTGCAGTAAACCTTTGGTGTTGCAGTAAACATGGGAATTGATATTTATTTAACAACCATAAAAAGGAAGATGATATTTCAGTCTACTTTTAAAGACTTTGATGTCAATAACTGAAATTTAAAACACATTCCTCTGTCATCAGGAGTATGTGTGGCAGATGGAGGAGAAATGCAAGGGGTGGAGGACAGGAAAAGTTAACATTTCCCCCCGATTAGATTGGTCCCATTTACTTTCTCCATATTGGTGTGTTCAGCAGAGGCACACCTCAAGAAATGCTGAGTCTGGAAGCACAGAGACACAAGGGACAATAAGTAGCAAATTTCAGGCCCTGTTGGTGTTCACACAGGTCTCTGAGAACATAATTTCCTTTCTCCCCTCCATCACACCACGTTGTAGCTACTCCTTACCTGCAGGATTCAAAGGAAGAACTTGCATCACTACTACTGTCATCTGGCAGAGCATAAAGTTCAGCCTCACATTTCAGTTAAAACACAAACATGACCTTTGAGATGGGATTTTGAGTGACACCAGAGTCAAACCTTCCTGCTGTCATAGGAAGCTGTCTCTCCTTATCTTAAGGTGTTCCTCCCAGTTCTCGAGATAAGAAAAAAAAATAAATAAACAAACATTATCTGTGTCATATTCCACAGCTGCTCTTCGTTTTCTGACCATTTTCAGTGTCTCTTACACAGTGAAATGGGTACTGCTGGGAAAACTGGCATAGGAGTACAGTTCCAGAGGCAATGACATGGAGATGGGAACACAAGAAGATTTTGTGCAAGAACACAAGAGAACAGCTCATAACTGGCATGCAAACAGAGCTAGGAGTTCACAGAACACCAAATATACACTCATGACCAGAGAAAAGGTCAGAAGTGTATTTTCAACTCTAAGTGATTCTCCAAAAGATCAAAGAACATTAATCTGACACTTCATGCCTAATGCTGTGCCTTCATTTGCACAGTTTTATCAGCCAATTTTACTCACAATTACCCACCAGGCCCAGAACAACTGCAGAAAAATCCAGTGCAGTAAAATAAGGAGTGAAATTAATCTGAATATTCAGCTGTCATCAGCAAAACCAGATCACCAGAACCCAATGCATGTTGTGAAAGAGGAAGCACAGCTGTAATTCCGTGTTCACAATCTCTGTAGCTCCTTGCAGTATCAATGGAGCTTAAATATAGGTTGAATCTAGAATTCTGGCAGCTGAAGGAAATATTCCACTGGCTACAGAAACAGACATAAAATCTTGAAGGCATTTCCTAGTGCCTTTTTAGTATATTATATTAATTATATTAACTATATTATATTAATTATATAGATTATA
>VXBB01020870.1:115812-149222 GCA_013399915.1 Illadopsis cleaveri
CCGTGCGGGGCCCCGGGGAACCCTCGCTCCGTGCCCGGCCGGGCTGCCAGGGGTGCCGGGCTGGACGCGCCGGGCTCTGCCGGGCGTGGGGAGTGTGCGCTGCGCTGTTCTTTGTCTTGGCTCTGTACTGAAGGAACACGGCGGTGATGCTGCTGACTTGTGGTTTGATGTTATTGATCGCATAGGCGCTAGCGAGGCAGCTCTGGTTTAAGGTGAGCTTTAAAAGTTGATCTGTTGCCTGCACCCTAACCAGGCACAGATTCAGTTTTCCATTTTTCTGTTTTTCCTTTTATGTTAATAGCTTGTCTTGTTAGCATTAGTGTTTTAATTTATCAGAGCATGCAATGTTAGATGGAGGTTAGCCTTCAACATGTTTTAAATGTTAATGGTAGGGTGAAATAGTTGATAAGTAGAACTGTTTTTATCATATATATTTCTATTCTATCACTGCTTCCTGTAAAATAACTGTGTAAGATGTTAAAAAAGGAGGAGAATGCTGTTAGTGTTGAATAGACACTGGTATCCTAAGCTGCCACGTAATTAATCTTTCAGCAAAGCACGTAGCCCCTCAACAGAATGGATCCAGGCTTTAGAAACCCTTAAAAAAGTGATTTGTTGAGAGCTGTGGGGAGCATTGTATCTGTTATTTGTCCAAGTCATTCCTAAGTGAGGAATGTTAGTGTGATCACAGGGAGGTAAATTATTTCCTGGCTGAGATCTTGTCAGCCATACGTTAATAAGAAACAACATTTCAGAAAAGAGGAATCTGACTGCTCTGTTTTCACTCACAAACTTGCCCCAGCTGTTTCCTGTCTGTTTCAAAGAACTTTGCAAAACTGCTGTGGCGTAGCTGAGGCAGAGGAGTCTGTCACATGGACAGGTATTTGCCAAATGCTGAAAAGAATTAACTTTTACTTAAAGCAGATACACTGTGAGTGAGAGAGGGATCTTGTGTGTGATTACCATGGTTGCTCTGGCCCCACGCATGGGGAGCTAAATTGATACAGAAAATACAATCCCCAAGATATTTTCCTCAAGATATTAATGTGATATAATTTCAGAGGTATCACTTGGGCTTTGCTGCTTTCTAAATGTCAGCATAAGCCTATTGGTGAAATTTCAGCCTTTGAATCAGAGCAGGATGTGCAGACCTTCTGTGCAAGTTTGTTTGCTGTCCAGTATTAGCACTGCAATGCAGAAGGAGAGACCTGCTGACTTTCTGGTCGTCCTTGCTCCTGCAGTCAAGGTGCAGCAGGGGGGGAAGGAGGGGGCAGGAAGAACCCTGTGGTTGTGTGGTTGAATGTGAAGGATTTGATGCTGTAATGCTGTTTCTAAAATTAATTCTCTCCCAGTTGTTAGAGGGAATGCCCGTACAAATATATCCTCTGACGCTGTTCTAAAACCCAGGTGTCGTCAACCACGGTTACATAATTTTCTTGCATGTGTAATTTGTTGCATTAGATGTATTCTGTAATATCTGATACCTCCTTAGGAACCAACCACAAGCAACAAAATCTGTTGATCACACTGCAAGATTAACCAGCTGTGACTCGTTATCTTTGGAATATCACAGGGCTCGCATCTCTTTGTTCAGCACAGCAGCAGATCTGATGCACAGTGGATTTTCTGGTGCTGTGTGTAGCTTTTAAGGAGGTAAAATCTGAGCACAGTATAATCTGGGCTGTGCTCACACTCGTGGCTCGTGAGGGAGGCTGCAAGGGGAGGTAAAATCTGAGCACAGCACCTTCTCCAGCAGTGCTGGGCTGTGCTCACACTCATGGCTCGTGAGGGAGGCTGCTCTGTGTCCTCAGTGCTGCCAGTGTGTCCTCCCAGCTGGCAAATGACTTGGCTGGGACTGTGGCACCTTTCCCCTGCTTCAGCCTGGAGCTGGACTCTCCTTGGTGTTCCTGCATCTCTTAAGGTGGAAGATGTCAGCTCAAAATGCCAAAAGTGAAAGCAGAAATCCTCCAGCCTTCTAGTCCTTGCTGATTTTCTCCTTCTGTGCAGAAAATGGAGTGATATTTGGAAATAATTGAGCATGTTTGCTTTTTGGATTGTGCAGCACGACCTGTGATGAAATGTGTGCTGGCATTATGAAAGATCCTGTTTGTGCATACATGGTGCTGCTGGCTTGACCTTAGCTGTGTGCCAGTTGCCCACCAAGCAGCTCTGTCACTCTTCTCCTCAGGGGCAGAAAGGTGGGAAAAGCCTCAGGGGTCAAGGTAGAGGCAGTTTATTAAAGCAAAATGAATTTCTGTGGAAGCAAAGGGAAACAGAAGATTTTATTCTGTATTTAGGGAAGCAGAGCTTCAGTATGTATAGGGGTTGCTGTGGGAGACAAACATCTTAAATAACAAATGCCCTTCTTTCTTTTAGCTTTTTAATTTCCTTTTTCAAGTTATTTTTTTAATCTGTCAATCTCTGAGCAGATGCCATCTGCTAAGGAATATCCCTTTGGTCACTTTGGGTCCCCTGTCCTGGCTGTGTCTCCTCCCAGGCTGTTGCCCACCCTCAGGCTCCTGGTGACAGTGAGGAATGTTGGAGAGACAGCAGGGAAAACTCTGCTGTGTTCTCCACACCTTTGTAGCTGCCAGCACAAAGCACAGCACTGGCAGGGCTGTTGTAGGGGAAATTAACTCCATCTCAGCCAGACCCAGTACTGTGGGCTTAATTTTTCAGTAATAGAGCAGGCAGAAGTAACCTTACACTAAAAATCAGGTATTTGAAAGTACTAAAATGCATTTCAGGAATTTCATGGCACCTGTGTGCTTAGCTGTCCCATTTTAGTTGTCTAATTACCTTTGAAAAATCCCATTAAGTACCTATAAAATTTATTAGGTAAAGAAAAACCAAACCACTGTTAAAAATATACTTTATGAGCTGTATTTTTTCATCTCATTGGAAAAAATCTGTGCTGCGTATTATCCTGTCATTTTTAAACATAATGTTACCCAAGAGAGTTTTGGGTTGATAGCTTTGCATCAGAATTTTTTGCTTTTAGTAGAAAATACCTTTTTTATCTCTTTTTTTAGCTTTCTATCTCTTTATTAGACAGAGATTGGTGGCTTTTTGTGGGGAGAGAAGGGGAGAAGTGTGACACTTTGGTGTCAGTCTGATACTTTTTGGCTTTCTTGCCAGCATGTTGCCAAATTGTCATTATTCTTAATGCCTGTGCTAAGTGTGAGCAGCCATTCTGCAGCCCTTCCAGTCAACTTAAAGGGTTGAAAAACCAGCTTTTCATTCAGATCTGTCAAAATAGTTGCTTGAAGTGTTCCCTGCCTAATTTTGAAAGCTCTCTGTCCATGCAACAAAGTTCAAGCCTTTCAGGCTTGTAAGTCTCCACAATTAAGAAAAAAATCCCGTATTACTCCCAGCCTGCTCTTGGGTCACTGGAATCAGAGCCTCAAAACCTGTTCAAATTGCTGTTAAAAATATCAGTTGTATTCAGCAGAGGGCAGGTAACCTGGCTTCGTGGCTGCTAGGAATTTTTATGGCTCTGGAATTTGTTCAGTGTTTGTCAGCTAGGCTGTTGTATCCCAGGATTGCCCCAGATTACCTGCTGTGTGTTTAGCTAATCCTGAAAAAAACATGTCAGATAGGGTACAGCAAGCAGGCAGCACCTCTGAAATCACATTGGAAAGGTTCAGGAAGTTAAGGGCAGGGCAGAATAATCCACTGAAGCTGAGGGGTTTAAATATATCACCACATCTGTAAGCCAGAAGGGTCAAATGAACTTCAAAATTTGAATTAATAAATTAAGTCCCTGTCCTGGTGTATTTTTAACCACAACCAAAAAAATATTTTGGTCTTCCCCATCCACCATGACCTTTATTACCTAATTTTAGAGAAAATCTATGATAATTTGTGCCATTTTAATAGTTGATTGTGTGATGTCATCTTTTCTTTCTTACCTGCATTTTCTAGTAGTTCTCTTTTAGAATCAGGGAGGGGAGAGTTTGGATTTCCTGTTCTTTCTTCCTATTCATGTTTCGTGTTGAGTTGGTTTTTGTGGGTTTTTTTGTTTGGTTTGGTTGGTTTTTGTGGGGTGGTTTTGGTTGTGTTTTGGGTTTTTTTGTTTTTTTTTTGTTTTGAGGGGTGTTTTTTGGGTTTTCTTGGGGTTTTTTTTTTGGTTTTGTTTTGTTTTTAGTGACATGGTGCTAAGTCTCTACCTGTGTGATCTGCCTTTCCATGAGGAAAACTGATTCAAGTGTTCACTGCTTTTTTTTGCATGTTTGTAGTCTGTAAAAGCTGACCAAAGAGAGGGAGGAAGTGTCATGTAGGAAGAGGAGCAATTGTTTTGCACCCAGGTTAGCATCTGGATGCCTGTTGCTGCAGCAGATGTGAATTCACATTTATTACTTTTGGACTCAGGGGTTGTTTAAAAAGGATTGTTACACAAGGATTTGTAAATCTGCTCCATGAATTTTATTAATCTTTGCTGATCAGGAAGTGTTAATCATTTTTAATTTAACTGTTCTAATTTACTTCCATTCCCCATAGCAGTTATGACATGACCCCTCTGAGCTGAGGATTTTTTTTCTCCTAAAAATCCATCATTGCAGGAGTGGGGAGCAAAAGGGGATTTTGTTAATTCTTTGCATTCTCCTAAAAATCCATCATGGCAGGAGTGGGGATTTTTCTAATTCTTTGCCAGCTTCTTTGGTTAAGCAGTGCTGAAAATCTGAAGGAAAGAACATCCCATTTCAAGGATGCCTGACACTTAGAGGTCAGAGGATGTGGTTGTTAAAGCTTCCCATTCCCCTTTGGGAATTAAATTATTCTCTTTTCAGGAACCATCAGTAACTAGACAGCTAAACTTTGGTNAAGTGGGGATTTTGCTAATTCTTTGCCAGCTTCCTTGGTTAAGCAATGCTGAAAATCTGAAGGAAGGAACATCCCATTTCAAGGATGCCTGACACTTAGAGGTCAGAGGATGTGGTTGTTAAAGCTTCCCATTCCCCTTTGGGAATTAAATTATTCTCTTTTCAGGAACCATCAGTAACTAGACAGCTAAACTTTGGTTGGTTTTTTTGTTTCTTCCCCCCAAAATAAAATGTTTTTGTGTCATGTCTTGAAAGCACAGTGCATTTTAATATAGCACATAGGCTTGATCCCTTAACAGAAAGCAGACCTGCTTTTTCTTGCTGTGTGTTTGCATTCAGTGCTCTGCTAGAAAAGGTGTTTTTTCAGAATGAGAGTTGGTACTTGGACCCTAAATATAAGTGCAATACCTGTACCTGCAGTTGTGCTAGAAAAAATCATGCCTTAGCATGGTGAAGTGGAATTTTACTTTTCTTCATATACATTCCTTGGGTAGGTTGAGTAGGTTTTTGAGAGAAAATGCATTTTGGGTAGAATTTTGGCAATTTTGCATGGTCAGATTATCAAAATCTCCTTACAACTGGCTACTGCTGTATAGAAAAGTATAGTATTATTTTACTAGGCAGTTTAGAAGAGCCCACACCTGCCTTGCAATAGGAACATAGAATTTTTCCAAGATTGGCTAAAAGCCTTATTTAGGAGGATTTTGGTTGATTCTCTAGGAGCAGTTGGGTAGTTAGCTGCTTTGCAGTAGGACACATGCTGCTTTTGCTGAAGTTTAAATTGGAGTCGTTGCATTGGCTTTGGAAACAGCTTTTTTTGTGGTTGTTTTTGCAAGCCAAAAGCATGTTCTGGCTTTGAGGAACAGGGTGCACAGGTCAGCTCTCACTTTCCTGCTTTGGAGACTTTTGCAAGGCATTTTTGCCTGCTTCATTTCCCCTTTGGCTCCTGTGGCCTTTCAGTTGAAGGCAGCCCAAGAGGAACATTCAGTGAGCACAGCCAAGGCCCTGAGTACTCAGTTCCATCATAAATGCACACTGGTCATTTATATTCTCTGCTTTACACTGAGATTTTTCTGTCATATTAGAGCAGTTTTGTGAGCCCAGCCTCAGTTTCAGCGCTGAGAGGTGCTGTGCTTCCCTGTCTATAAATAACTGCTGAAAACAAGTGTTAGAATGTGTCACTTCACACACACAGTGACTCATGACACACACATGAGAAAGTTCCTAAAGGCCATGCCCTGCATGGAATTCCTGTTTAGCAGCTGTGCTTATTTCTAGCTTCAGCAGTCTGGGATTTTATCATTTGCAGAATGATAATACTTGTGAAAGACAAGCTGGGAATTGGGATGTGTGACCATAAACCTTTATATTTCTACTATTTTTTTGCTCTGGTTTTAGTACTGAAAAATCATCTTCCTGGACATAGAGAGGGAAAATAAGGGAGGAGAAAAGGAATGTGAAGTAAAGGCAGCTGTAGTTACAATAGGAATAGAGGAGAGGAGTTATAGTTGAGAGGAGGAGGAGGAGGAGAAGATCCAGAAGAAACAGTTCTGCAGGTTCAATACCTGGAGTTATATTCTAAATGCCCACAAGGAATGAGGTTTGATGATGAGCTTCTTTTCCCCCTCCTGTTTGATATCTGACTGTCTCTTGCTTTCAAGGGACATTGAACTGTCCTGTGCCCTTTGAAGGCAAGGGCTTCCCCTTGGAGCAGTAGTAGTAATGAAAATTAGCAAATTTTTCTTCAGTGTCGTTAGTTCTTCCTGATGTTGTTATTAAAGGATTGCTGGCCAAGATTGTACTGAAATAAAGTGCTATTTGTCCTGCTCAAAAACAGCAATAGTAACATTCTACTTCCTTGTTAAAAAACAAACAAACAAACAAAAAGAAGAAAAAGCTCCCCACAGTGATGTAAAGAACTGGATGAATTGAAACCATTTAGTCTGCACATAATTAGTATAATTATTTTGTAGCCCGTGTCCAGATGGATATATTTGGGTGATGACAGTTTAACAACATCCATACTGGAGTTTACTGTGGCTGCTGCTTTTGTAAATAATACCAAAGGATGTGNAAGAACTGGATGAATTGAAACCATTTATTCTGCATATAATTAGTATAATTGTTTTGTAGATGGATATATTTGGGTGATGACAGTTTAACAACATCCATACTGGAGTTTACTGTGCCTGCTGCTTTTGTAAATACTACAAAAGGATGTGATCCATCAATAGTGTTTTGCTGTAATGGTCAGAGGGGGGTTCTGCCAGTTTGTTTGCAGTCAAGGTGTTGTGTATTGAGGAGAAAAATTGCAGGACAGCTGCTGTCCTGGCTGAAGGCAGTCCTTTCCTGCTGTGCTGCTTTGAACCAAAGGCTGCCTGGTGCTTCCAGCTGCTCCTGGTGCTTCCTGTGAATCCCTGAGCCTGCAGGGATGGACAAGTGGCACCAGAGAGATGTCACCTCTTATGGGTTATTCCCCTTTTCCTTCAAGGTGCTTGTGCTCCTCAATGAAAACTTCCTTGTGCTTTGTAGAGGATGCTGAGGAACAGCACAGATGAGACAGGAGTTACTGTTTGCCAAGGGTCATGATCTTAAATCTCTTCAAACCTTCCAAGGGCCGCCTTGGAAGCCAAACTAGTCAAAGAGAGATTTTGAAAAATCCCAGCTGAAGACTGGTAAATGCTGCAGGATACTGATACTTGCAAGTGGTGTTTGATGAAGGAGTCTTTTTCTTGTGCCAGTGTTGCAGCTGGATGCTGTTTGCTGGCTCTGCAGCTGCTTTTAAAGAGCTTTCTGCTTCTGTGCTCACTCAAACAGTAATATCACAAGTGCTTGCTTCCCTGTAAGGGGTGGGATTTGTTTTACTTAAAACAGCAACAAATGGAGTGATTGTTCCTCAAATTAGTATCTTTTTTTTCTCCCACTATAGGAGATTTCAACTATCCCAAGACAAAAGTTCTGCAGAAATGACCTCTTGTCAAGTCACTTTTAATGTCAGAGGATTATCAGCACCAGGTACTCAAATCATTCTTCCTCCTTTTTGTATGGTTGGTGTAGGAGAAAACTTAATAGAGTGTTCAAAGGCTGTCTTGTTTGTTTTCCTCAGAGATAAGAGAACATGTCAGTTCAAGTATAAACATGAGAAATCATTGTAAAATATATTAAGACATTTTATGAATTTGAAAATGAGAATTGGGAAATAAATTTTACCTTTTTCTCCAGACAAAAATTTCATGATGCGCTCAAGTTTTTGATGCTGATAGAAATGGTTATGATGGGTGTAAAATCTTCTCTGCAGTGTCTTTTTATTCCCTGGAAACAAGCATTTATATTCTGAACCATGATATTGTTTAGGTGTGTTTGTTCTGTTTTTTATTCTCTCTGCATCAGTGTCTTTTTATTCCCTGGAAACAAGCATTTATATTCTGAACCATGATATTGTTTAGGTGTGTTTGTTCTGTTTTTTATTCTCTCTGCATCCCTGTTGAAAGTTTTCACAATGTGATCTCTATCAGAAGTTACAGACAGAAAAAATATGCAGCTTAATTCAGTATTCTATGCAAAAAAAAGAGTGTAAAATAACTTCTGTAATCCAAATGAGGAGCACAAGGTCTCACATCAGGCAGAACATGAAGATCTGGTGTTGATAAATTGTGCATATTCCATTGGCCTTCATCTTCAGGAGTTGTGTTTTAATCACAGCTGGTGACTGAGGTCCACAAAACTGCTCCCAAAACAGCCATGTTCCTTCCCTGCTCCTTGTGTGCCCCTCTCTGGTGGGGAGAGAACAGAAAAAGCCTTGATGCTGTGAGCACTGCCAGAAGGAACTGAAATATCCCTCTGTTATCAGCCCTGCTCCCAGGACAAAGTCAAAACACAGCCTCTGCTAGCTGTTGTGAAGAAAATCAACTCTACCCCAGCCAAAAACCAGCACAGAAGTTACACCAAAAAAGTAATTGATGGTTGCCTGACAGGAGCAGATGAATGTGGGAGCAGATTGGCAGAATTCCTGTGCCAGGCCAGTACCAGATGGCAGAAGTGTTTCCTGTAGTTGGTGGGGGAGAAAATGTTGAAAACATTTGACAGGTTTTGACATCTGCCCTGTGTTAGACCTCTCCTGTGTTTCCCTCTAAGTGATTTGGCATTTGGGAACTGAAAACTGGCACTCAAATGTCAACATAAAGCTGTTAGGAAGGAGCAGAGTTTTTTATGGCATTCTGGAGAAAATGTTAAGATTTTAGAGTAAATTGACCTTAGCTCCAGCCTGGTGTTGCTGTACCATGGAGTATTGCCAGCTGTGCTCTCTTTGTCCTGCTTACACTGTTGCTGTGATGGCACTGTCACTAGCAAAGCTGACTTTGGATGTAGAATTTCTTCTTGTACTAATAATATCTGCAAAGAAAAGCAGGATTAGTGAGAGCTGGATCCTGCCTCAGTGGCTGCTCACAAAGAAAAGATACTTACAGTATAAACAGATGACACAAAAGGGTGCTTCTCCTTATGACAATATTGATACTGTTGGGTTTTGTGTTATTATTGTTGGATCATGAGGCTGTTGCAAGCTTTGATTGGGGCAGAGGGGTTGGATTAACCTTTTTGCAGTGAAGGAGCTGTGCCAGGAGCAGCCTTGAATTCCATGGCAAGGAGAGAGGAGAGGCTGAGGATCCTGAGCTAGAAACACAAACCCAAACCCCACAGTGTTCAGAATTGCCCATGGGAAGGCATTTTCACTTGGAATTTGCTGAGATAATTGAGGCAGTGTTTTACAAACCCTCATTCATCCTCAGGGCAGTGAAAGGGAGTTTAGGGGTAGCTGCACATCCTATTCAGGCATTGCCTTTTGTGTGTGATGCCTTACTGAGTGAGAGGTGCTCACTGCTTGGGTTAAAATAGGAGCCCAGAGAACTGTCCCTATTAAGAAGAATATAATTAAATGGCCCTTCAAAGGTTGGCTGTTAAAAGAATTTTAGCTTCTTTTTAATATCTCCACTCAGAAATTCTACCTGTGTGCTGTTCAGGTGCTCTTCCCTCCCTGCTTTATCTCCTCCCTGCAAAAACAAATCATCACATGCCTCAGGATAGGGTGGAAAAGGGAAAACATCTGACATAGGCAATTGCATACTAAATATAACAAAATGCAGATTTTTGTCTGCATTTGTGTGCTTACAGTGAGCATCCAGAAAGCTCAGGCTTCTTTTTTTAATCATTTGCAGCAAAAGATTAAAAAAACCCAAACAAATGACTGAAGTTCAAGGTGTTACCTGAAATGATTTCAGTAAATTGCTTTCAGAGAAAAATTATCTTACTTTCTGTCTTCTGGAGACTTTTTCCCCCCCCTGGGTCTGTAGAGGTTTTTTTTTTTCATAAACAGGCCTGGTGTGGTACCCCTTATTAATTTAACTGGAGCAAAAGGACAGAATTTTAGAGACAGAAGGACATCCTCAGAACTGTAACTGGGAACTTTGAAGTGTCACCTGTGATATGTGCCTTAGGAAGAGGTTGTGGACACTTGCTGCATACAGCTTGTCCACAGTTTGGGATTATTGTGTAATAATCCCACACTACTCACTTTGAGAGCAAGATGGAACACAGAGATGCCTGTATCTTTCTTTTGTGGTGCCTAACTGTACTCCTAAGACTCCATATTTTCTCATTCAGCTTTTTATTATGTCTAAAAATCTTGTTGAAACCCTGGAAGAGCAAAATACTGATTTATTCATTCCATTTGTATTTGTCATTGTTGTTCTTACAGTCAGATATGTATAGGTTTTATGTACAAAAAAAAAAAAAAGGAAAGTTGCAATGGTCACTTTGGGTTATCCCAAAATTAAATATACTGTTGTGACCTTTTGGGTTCTGCATGTGTGTGTGCCTTAAGATAAGTGTGACAATTTCATGTGGGTTTTTTGGTGGAACAATGTTATGTTTTGATGCCCAGTAAAAACTGAAAGCATAGCAGCAAAATGAACTTTATTTCTCTTGGGAATCAAATGAATTGGATATGTTGCCTTGGGAATAATGCTAGCAACCTCCTGTTTGTGGTTTCTAAATTGTTGGCATGAAGCTGAGGGAATATGGACATACATTAAAAAATACAGAGTATCTTTCTAGGAAAATAACCACATTATCTTGAGGTGAAACATTTTACTGAGAATATTTGCCTGCTGCATTCCCAGAGATGTTTTGAACACTATTCCTTCAGAATGGTTTGGAAGCCAACCCTTTTAAGGGCTGGGGTTGTCAGTATTCCTCTCTCAGGTCCTTGGGATGGTAAAGAAAAGGCACTTGGAATTTTGGCTGGGGTAAGATTCCTTTCTGGACAGGAGGGATTTTAGATCAGTGATTCTGGTGTTTATATTTAAAATACATGGAAGTTTGTGGCTGTACTTTTTAATGCCATCTAGCCTGGAGTGATGATGATTGTGGGTTTTTTTCTGTTTGGATTTTTTAGGAGAGGTTTTTGCCATATGTGGGAGCTGCAGTGCTTTGGGAAATTGGAATCCCCAGCTGGCAGTGGTCCTGCAGACTGAGGCCATGTAAGTTGGTTGGGATTTTTGGTTTTCTTTGGGGGATTTTTTTTCTTCTTTTTAAATTTTTTTTTAATTGTCCCTTTTGAAGTAGCTGGAGTTCTGGAGCAACAAATTTATTCTGTCTTTGAGTTTGTAAATCCTTGAGCTGCATGTACTGTTAGTAGAACTCCAGAATTTCTTGTGTTGCCCTTGAGCATTTGGAATGCTTAGGAATATGTTTAAGGAAATATGAAACCTGGGTGTGCTTTCCTAGTCACAGATGATGCTTCTGCTGTTGTGGCTGACATTTCAGTAGTTTAGCTGTTTACTTGGAGTAAGAAACTGCTCTGGGACAATTCTCAGTCCCATGGCAGGTTATAGGAGATGTGTAGGATAAAAAGAAAGAAAAGACTATGAACAAGTTCTTATTGTGCTAGAAAATGATGGGGAGAAGATTATTTAAACTGAGAGTTGCATTCAAATTCTAAAGGGGAGGGGATGTGTGTACATTGAGTGTACATAAAGGAAGTTTAATGCAGTGGAAGGAGTCAGTATTTCTTTAAAATGGTGCCAGCTTATGGCAGCTCTGTGCTGCAGGAGAGCAGGGCTTGCAGGCTGTGTTTGTCATTCTGTCAGTGACTTGCTGTGGGATCTTGGAGGAGTCTCTGAATCCCTTCACCATGTTTTGCCCATCTGTTCAATGGGAGGAGAATTCTTGCTCTCTTGGGGCACTTCAGCTCTGCCCATCAAAAAGTTCAGTTTCAATTCTGTACATCTCCTTTGGCTGAGGTACTTTGTAATAAATTTCCTTGCAACAATACACTAAACTTTATTTTAGAATATTACTTAGACATGTGTCTGAGGTGGCTGTTAGGCTGTATTTTGTAACTTTTTTTCTGTTTTTTTGCTTGGTTCTTTTTTTTTTTCTTCACAGTCTGTGTGAGAAAGTATGGCAAGCTACTGTAGAGCTTCCTCGAGGAGTTCCTGTTCAATATCGGTATTTTAAAGGATACTTTCTAGAACCTAAGGTATGTACAACCTTTTCTGCTTTTCAGTTGCCTCATCCCTAGTAAATACTCTCATACTTGAAATAAAAAAAGGATTTCCTGAGTTAAACGTGAGGTTTTTTAGAACTAAGCCTTGAACTGCAACGTGTGAAACGTTAAAACATTTGTGGAAATGCTCACAGTTCACCTCTGGAAGTACATGACCATGTGCTATTAACTCTAATTATATCCTCTTCTTTTTTTTTTTTTACCAGTGTTAGTATTCTAAAAACTTCAGTGGTAAAGAAATCCCTGACATTGTTATCCTCACTTAATAACATGGTGAAATTCTCAGAATTAGAATTGAACATGGACTTGGGCAGGGCATGGATCTCAAGTGATCCATGGGGGGAATGCAAGAGTATGTGATATCTCTAGTGAGAGCAGGAGAAAAATGGTTAGTGTAGGAGGTGCATTAAAATTTTGAAAGTTGTAAAATCACTGCCAGTTTGGTTTTTGTGAAGCATGAGAAGTATTAACCAGATTTTGTGCTGCATAATGAAGTTAATCTCTTTGAAGTGAAAAGGTGAAACAAGAGGTGAGGCATCCCATTGTTCTCTGTGTGTTTGTATATAGGTATATTTGCACAACTTGGAGGGGAAAAAACCACCCAAGAGTCAGAGACAGATGTGTTTTTACAGGTATTGATGTCAAAGTTGCAAATGACATGAAGTTACATAAATTAATGTACGTGGCAGTGTACAGGTTTGTAAACATTGCACTAGGGCAGGTGGGATGAGGCTGCATCCAGGAAAAAGCTGGGCTGAGTTGGGAAGGTAAAGCAGCTACTCTTCAACTGTTTTTTGTAATAACCTTAAGAAATTTAATGCTGCCTTTGCTGTCTTTCTTATTCTATTAATATCCTGTAGCTATTCACCCTGGGCTTTAGTTCCTCATTGAAAATGGGATTATGAAGGCTGTAGCTAAATGTGCAAAGGAGTTACAGAATCATCTCATCAATATCTTTTAAAAATTTCAAATTACTGTCAAGAGCATGTAAGTTTTTTGTCAGCCTTTTTTTTTTTTTCCTCACTAAAAAACCCCACATTTGATGGAGGTATCATTTCAGTGAAGAACACTAATTTCAAATGAAACACAGTTCTGGTTTTTTCATTACAGCATGTGAAAATAGCCCAGTCAGAAACCTGGTACTTTGAGGCAAATAAAGGGAAGGCCAATAATAGATTTCTTTTCCTGAGGTCAAACTGAGGCCAAAAGCAGATTAATTCTTACAGCTCAGCAGCTCTGATGGGACTCTTACATTTTTTAATGCAAAAAAAATTGCTTTTTTTTCTGCAGATACCCCTAAGTTTAAATGTAAGCAATAGCACCCTTGAAAAAGCAGAGTTAGTGAGCAGAGGCTGAGCCATAGACAGCAGACAAATCAATTTCTGTTTTGCCATTTGCCCAAGCTGACCCTGTGTGTTGGTGAGTGTGTTTCTTTGAGTAGGTGCTCTGTATCGTGCACACTCGATGCACCCTGTGATGCAGAGTCTGCCAAGGTAAGTATGAATTTTATGCAATACCAGCAGAAAGAGCAGGGAAAAAAAAGGAAACCACCCTACAAAACAAAGTCTGTGAGTTCCTGGGGTTAACAGGGTTATCAGCTAAGTGGTGTCTGGCTTGTACCTGTTGAATGCACAGGACTTTATTTCTTAGGAAATAAAATCTTTTGAAGAGAAGAAATCCAGGTACAATCTTTTCTCCCTCTTTTTGTAAACCTCTTGAAGAACAATGAAAAAGTAACAGGAAAATCATATACAGTAACAGGAATAACATATACTGCAGGTGAGGCAGTACATGGGCAACTTTAGCAGTAAGGAGAAGATAATTTTAAGTTAAATTATTCTGCATATTTTTATTTCAGAATTTTTTTTTTCATTAGGCATTGCATGTGATTAATCTCCTAAATTTGGCAAGCTGGCAATATATGACCTCTGACACTTAATTTTTTATCTAGTAAAAGAACAGTGTGATCCTAACTATATGTTCAAGTCTGAGTGCTTGAGTTTGACCTCACATAATTAGTAAATCCTGCTGATGACAGATCCAGCTCTGGTTAGTGTTTCCTTCTGTGAAGATGCTTGAATTGGACATGGTGGCAAACATGGGGGTGATATCTATTTACACATGTAAGGGAAGTGATGATTCCTAGATTACCCATAGTACTGCTACAGGCTAGATATGAAAATAGATAGAATAATTGAAATTTTATTAAAAATAAAAAAAGTTAAGTCTTTTTCTCCCTTTGAGAAGATCATAATTTGATCTTAATTTTTTTTTGCTTGAAGGGAAGGTATGATGTAGTGGAAAGTCTTGTTTGGAATGAAGCATATTGATGTTAACATAATTGTGGTTATGCAAATAGAGCAGTGTTTTTAAAAAATACTCAATATATTGAAATTCATAGAACTTTTGCATGAAGGCAAATATATATACAAAGAACATTTTAATATAAAATTGCTGTCAGGTCTTGGCTCCTGCATATCAAGAGATTTTACTGTGTTGGAAACATCTTGATCTTTTGCATTCAAAAAGAAAAATAAATACACACAGTTGGATGAAATAAGACATAAACTCGAGTTTGTTCTTTCCTTGGACACAGTCTGGTAGCAGTGAGGATTTTATCCCTGTGAGGATTTTCCTGGGTTTTATTCTACACTCACTTCCTGGCTGTGGCAGGTTATGAGGGGGTTTGTGTCAGGCACACCAAAACTGCCTTGGCTGGGATTTGTCTTCTGTATATCTTTGAAGTTTTAGAAGAATAATTCTACATGCATGGTTTGCATGATGCATTTTTGAAAACCTCAGTAAGGAACACACACACACACCTTATTCTGTTCAGCTGGTCTGTATTTACTTTAAAAATTGTAAATAAGCATGCAAGTTCAGGGTTCCCTCAAGGCAAGTGTGAAATAACTAAGCTATCTGTGCGTGTGGCAGGACTTTAAAAACTGGATTGGAGGACATTTTTCACACTTTCTGCTCAATTACACAGGTTTCAAATGAGAGTTAAATTTACTTCTTTAAAAGGCAAGTAAGTAAATCCATGTAGTGCCTGGGCTATAGCAATAAAGGTGGAACTTAGACTCAGTAATGAAAGCTTTTTGTAGATGAAGAATCCATGGTTATGGTGACAGTAACAAAGGCATTATTGTCTGCTGAGATGGCAGATTGTGTGGGAAACTGTTACTGGAAATTCTAGAGCTATAAAATCTCTACTGAGCTCAGCATTTCCTGCCAGGTGACTTTTATGTGCTGCTCTCTTGCAAGTTGGATATGGTGGCTGAATGGCTTTAATTATTCAGTTTAGTGCTTAATTATTGTCTCCTACATGGCACAGAAATCCAGAGAGATTTGGGTCAGAAATGCAGCTTTAGCAATTAAGTCTAACTTAGCTGTTTCATATTATCAAAGTGGATTATTATTCTTGGAAGATAGTTTTAATTAGTGAAGTGCACTTGGATAAATGTGTTTGTGTGGCGTTTTTAAGATTTGGGTTGGGTTTTTCCCCACCTCTAATGCCTACTCTGTTGTGCTGGCTTAAAGCAGGAGCCTTGTAACTGATCTCCTAAATTCCCATTTAAACATCCACAGAAGTGTTTTCATTATTTAATTGTTCTGAGTTCCCAAGGCACTTGATGCAGCTGCTTTAAACCTCTGACCCATTCTGCTAGACAGGCATTTGACCCTTCATTTCCAAAGTGTCTAATGACTGCTGGGGAGGGAGGCCCCAGCTTCTCATCATGGAAGAGGACTTGATTTTTAAAGAAAGTTCTTGAATGTCCTTTAAAAGCTTTAAAATTGCATTAGATGTTTAGCTAATCATTGTCAAGCAACATAATGTTTGTGTTGGCTTTTAAAACAAATCAAAGTGTCTGTATTAGTGGAAAAGGATCCACAGTGGCACTTAGCTCAGTGTACTGCCCATGAGATGCTTGATGTGACTTTTGAATAGATGCCCTTTTAAGACAGTCCTCTGGAGACTCTCCTTTTGGGCAACATTACCATATTATTAATATTGATGACACATCATTCAGTTCTGCTGCACAGCTGGGCTGCTCTTCAGATGTGGTCAGTGTATGCCACAGAAATGACATTGCTCTTTTGACTTCCTTGTAACCATGGCTTCTGTTACATGTAATTAAAACGTTTTTTAAATGCTTGTAAGCTCAGAGATGGTCTGAGCAGGGATGGAGAGGGTTCTTAGTGATGTCTCTGCCTGTTCTCTAATCACTTGCCCTTTTTTTCCAGGTAGCTTTGCTTGGGTCTTCTTAGTATGGAAAGTGTTGAGGGTTCCTGGGATTAAATGCACAATCAGTCCATTGTATTCCCTTCAGGAGAGGAAATGGTGCTAAGTGTATCCAGCATGGTGGCCTTATTGTTGGGATAATGTTATTCAAATTCATTCATCACTTAACCTGAATTTAGAATGGACAGTTACAGTAGTGTGAGAAATAAATTGGTATGTTCATGCAATATGTTGGGGGGATTTTACAAGGAAAAACCTTTGCTTATCTTCAGAAGAAAACAGCTTAATCCATGTTAGGAAGATTTGCATTGCCCAGGTTGACAAACTAAAGCTGTGCACTGTTCAGGGGAGCTGCTGTCAGAGATCCTGCATATCTGCACGGTGGGAGTCAATGGCAGCCTCCCTGCTGACAACGTGCTCTGCAGCTTTAGAAACTCTCACTGTGACAGGCAAATGTGCTGTGAAAGAAGGGGAAAGAAACTTCTCATTATTTACCTCTCTAGAAATCCTAAGTGTGGTCATTGTGGCAGCAGTGAGAAGTTGGGAACTAAAACTGCCCCGTAACAGGAATAAACTGAAAGCAATCAGATAATTTTATTTATGTTTTACATACATTCTGTGTTTAAAACATAACTAAGCATATGTGTTTAATTCTGACTTGACCTTTAAGTGTGGATGCCTCTGAACTCTTCAGGAACATTGCTTTATCTGAAACTCACAGAGCAAACCCGTCCTACTGAGCACTTGCTGAATGTTTGGTGTTTGCTGTTAGCTCACCCAAGGGCATGGGAGGTTAAATGTGGTCAGTGTGTGTCAAGAAATTCCATCTGCACGTGAAGAATTTCTTGGGTGAGCTGTAATGGAACAAACTGAGTAATTACACTGCTGAGTTTGAAGCTTGTCTGGATGTCCCTGTGGGTCTGAAATCTGTTTATACAAGAACCTGAATTTAGGGACAGCTGGCCTTGAAGTTTCCATGTCTTTGACAATAGTAGCAAATTTTTTTGGAAATGAGAGTTACTTAGGCCCCAAAACATCCAAATGACAAATTGCAGCTATTTGACAGTGGCTTTTACATCTGCTAGTAACAACTGTGCCATGCTAGGGGAGACTTCTCAGGGTGACTGAACTGGGAATCAGGCATGTTCTCTCTGTTGTTAAGTTGTGGTTACCTAAAGGCCTTTGCCTTGAAAGCTATTTCAAAGCTAAATTGTTCTGAAAGAAGAGATTGTGTTACTGTTCTGGTTATCTGAGTCTTGACTATTTTTTACATCAAATGTATTATTTTGGTGGACAATATTTCTTTTTAATGCAAGAATCTCATTTATCCTGCACCAGTTGGAATAGACTGCAGGCCCTTCATTGCTGGCTGGTTCAATCACATAATTATTTATGTTTCAATTAGCTGGTAAATAACTTGCTTTCTAGTACCACAACTGAAATCACTGTGTTTTATAGTCCTTGAATTTAGTAAGGCAAATTTTGAAGGAGAACCCACCCCTGCAACTGCTATGTGCATGAGTAGATGCTGAGTGCTGTTTGGAATTAGAGATGTGGGGTATGTTTTTCATAAACTGTTGCTGTATCTTGAGAACAAAGTGAACGCTCTTAATGAGTTCAGGATTTTTTTTTTTGTGTGTGTCAGAAGGAAAGCAAAGCAGTCCAGCAGAGTTATCTGTTAGCAGTAAAGGTTTAATGATTCCATGTAACTTCTCTGCCTGTCAGACTGTCACAAGTTTTGTCATATGTATTCACAACACATCAAACAGAGTCATCAGCAGTTGCAGGGGTAAGAAGCCTCATCTGTTTTCTTTCCTTCTCCTTCAGTCTCTCTCTCTCTCTGTTCCCCTCTCTTTCTTCTTCTCCTTCTGTCACTTCCTTAAACCTCTTTAAGTTTAGTTCACAACCATCCCAAACAGCTTCATGGGTTACAAAGTCAGCTGTAACAAAAGACATTATTGCAGACATTTAACTTTTAAATTACAGACTATCGATGGTCCCTGCGAAGTCATAGTTCACACGTGGGAGACTCATCTACAACCACGATCAATTACCCCTTTAGGTATGGGCTAAACTGCATCTGTTTGAGGCATATGCATAAGGTTGCTGATATGCTGCACACTGGTTTAGAGGGATTGCTAGCTATAGCCTTAAAATACTTTAAATTTATTAATGTGTGGGAGGTATAGACTTGTTCTTTGCACAACATGGGCCTTACTCTCAAAATATATATGTGTATATATATAAGTGGCTTCAAAATGGAGTGGATGTGAAATTCTTTGCTGTCATCCTTAAGATTATGTGGGTTGGGGTTTTTTTATTAATTTGGAATTGTAATAATTTTCTGTAAGTTTAATTCTTTGAGACTAAGGATCCATATTATCTTTTTTAAAGAAAATGGGGGTGGGGAGGGTGTGAAGTCACTGCTGTTTTTTATTTAAGTACTATTTAATTAGTAAAATTTTAAACCAAAAATGGTTAATTAGGCTTCTTTAAGTAAATGGATTCATGAAAATAGAAACATGAATGGACTTATTTACCCAGCAGTTTTGCTGAAAGAAAGGATGGCATGCAGACTTGCATATAAGTTACTAATGCTTTTTTGAAAGCAGGGGGGAAAAGTCTGGGGTTTAAGAGTGACTGAAATAACCTTGGAATGTAGCTTGTAGTTTAGATCTCTTGTGCTGCTATGGCATGTTTTATGCACTGTCTTTTCTAGCACATGAAAAATATTATTTTCTCCACACTTAGAAGTTCACATTTGTTAAGAAGCTTTCTAATTATGTGAAAAAATGTCTTTTAGAAAGAAGGTGGGATCAAAGAAACTTTGTTAGTTGTTAATAGTGCCATGATCATGTTCTGTTCTCCCTTTGCTTTTTTTTTTGTTTTGAATTTCGGTTGAATTAGTAGTGTTTCTATTCCTGTAAGAAATTATTTCTGTATTTGTCAGTAACTGATAAGAGAAGCAGCCTATCCTCTGCTAGGGCCTAGGCTTTATCTCTAAATTTAGATTACCTCATTCCAAACAATTGGGTTTATTTTTTTTTTTCCCCAAGTAATATTCAATTCTTCATGAGCAGTTTTTAAGAAAATGCAGCAAGCACAGTATGTTGGCACTGGGTCATTTTGGTTCTAAATTGTTGCCTGTGGTTATTGAGAAATTAGATTAGGAGCCAAACGATTCTTAGGAGGGGAAAAAAAGGGTTTAACCATTGTGGAGGCAAAATTATGTGAAGCTTTATGTTTTGAGAAATGCATGGCTTGTTTAGACTATGGCAGTTCTGTTAATACTGGTGATTTTACTCAGTGCCTTAAGATTTCAGTTCTTAAAGCATTGGAAAGAGTAAGGAGAAAAGTAAGTGTAAAGTGAGTCTTCTCAGTATTTCATGCTAGGTTGGTTTCTGTCACGTGGGCAGGATAAGCATTTTAATTGTGACTAACTCAATCTAGAAGCTTTCAATGTGCAGCAGGGCAACTTTCTTGTCCGTTTGCAAGAAAACTTAATGTCCTTGACACTACTTTGACAAGTGAAGCATCTTAGATACCAGTGGGATGTAGTTATCAGCAAAATACTGCAGCAAGCCAGAAAACTGAGCAACCTTTTTGCTCTCAGTTCAGATTACTTGAGGTGAAATGTGGTACTTTGTGTGTTGGTTGGGTTTTTTTTGTTTTTTTTTTTGGTGCAGAAACTGAGAAAAATCATAAATTGAGACCAATCTTTATAGAAGGTTGCAGAAAACATGCTGCTTTGTCTGTTTCAGTTTTCCTACCTTTTTTTAGATACACTTTTTAGAAGTGAAGTGGAAAAGTAGAATTAATTTAACTTGGCAATGATTTTTAAATATGAATGCTAATTACTTTTTTGCATTCTTTTCCATTCCTTTCAATTCTAGAAAATGAAATTACTGTCGACGATGGAGACTTTGGAATCTGTAGTAAGTGAGACATATTAACCTTTATTCTTTACCATGAATTTAATTTAAACAAGGTTAAGTCTTGTAAATGAAAAATGTTTAAATTACTAAAATGTCTTCTCCTTTGATAGATGGTGTTAAAACTGTGGATGCTGGGTGGCTGACATGTCAGACAGAAATCAGGCTACGTCTGCATTATTCTGAGAAACCCCCTGTGCTAATATCTAAGAAGAAATTTAAAACATCAAGGTTTAGGTAAGGGCCTGCTCATCTCACTATGCAATTTGCCTCATGTTAATTGTCAATACCAGTAATTTTTAAATTTTTTTACTTAATTAATGTAGCCTTTCAATTATTTTGGGTTGCTAATAGCCCAATTTCCAAGTGTTAAAGTACTTCATACATGTCTTGGTGTTTCTTGCTGTTTGGCTGGAACTGTAGTGTTCTTATGTTCTTACTTAAATCAGTTTGGTGCTTTTCTCTGCAGAGGTGCCTCAGAAAGCAGGCATTAGAATAACTCCAATTAACTTAATTGTCAGAAATGGGTGTCTTAGCCCTGGTGTTTGGAGGACTGCACTGTTGCACACGGTGGGTAAGGGTTTGGCTGGGTGGTTGCTCTGGGTGTTGTGGTCAGCAGCTTGATGTCCAGGTGAAAACCAGGGATAAGGGGTGTCCCTCAGGGGTTGGTGACATGGAGAACAGGATGGAGTGTCCCTTCAGGACTTTGCTGATGACACCAGCCTGAGAGGTGCAGTCACACTGCAGGGAAGGGCTGCCATCCAGGGGGGGCTTCAAATCTCATCAAGTTCAGCAAGGCCAAGTGCAAGAGCCTGCTCTTGAGTTGGAGCAGTCCCAAGTCCAGGCTGGGTGGAGAATGGATTGAGAGCAGCCCTGAGGAGAAGGGCTTGGCAGTGTTGGTGATGAGAAGCTCAGTGTGAGCCAGCATTGCAGCCCAGAAGGCCAAGTGCATCCTGAGCTGCAGCAGGGTCCAGCTCTGGGGCCCCCAGGATAAGGAGTACATGGAGCTGGTACAGTGAGTCCAGAGGAGACCACGAAGGTGCTGACAGGGCTGGAACACTTGTGCTGTGGACACAGGAGGAGAAATTCTGTGCTCTTCAGCCATGAGAGGAGAAGAGTCTGGGGAGACCTTTGTAGCAGTCCCTAAAGAGAGCTGAAGAGGGGCTTTGGACAAGGGCCTGGAGGGACAGGGCAAGGGAGAACTGCTTTAGACTGAAAGAGGACAGGATTAGATTAGAGATGAGGAAGAAATTCTTTACTGTGTGGGTGGTGAGGAGCTGGCACAGGTTGTCCAGAGTTGTAGGTGCTGAATCCTGGGTAGTTCAAAGCAAAGTTGAATGGGGCTTGCAGGAACCTGGTCTAGTGGGTGTCCCTGCCTGTGGTAGGGGGGTTAGAACTAGATGATCTTTAAAATCCCTTCCAAACCATTCCATGGATCTGTTATACTTGATTTATTTCTTTTTTTCCAGTTTCAATTTGATTCCCCCTCCCACCAATTCCAGATTTGCTGATGAGGGGAAGGTTTATTTAATATGATGCTCTTCAATGAGACTTAATACTTATATTGAGTTGTCTACAGCTTTGCCTTTTTTGCTTGCATGTTATAGCAGGTAGAGGGAGCAATTTCTGAAACCAGCTTCTTGTCTAAATTAAATGTCTGAAATCAAACTTGATAAGCTAGATGCATTCACTAAATACTCTGTCCTAAAATGTTTGATCTGTCCAGTAGTTTCTGCGACTGTCACTCGCTGTGGCAATGTCATTTTTCAAGTTTCTGGAGTACCTGTGTTGTGACTTTTCTTTTTTTTTAATGAGGATATACTTTAATGTGGACTTGGTGTAATAGATTTCTGTGATTATGATTATTTCTTTGAGATATAACTTCAGTTTTACTGGTGACTTGGCATCTATAAATGGCAATCCTGTGTCCCATCTGCTGTGCCTGTGATGCAGGAAGGGATTTGGTTTACTCATGTTTACTTACATCACTGACATAACTCATTTTGCCAGGAAGCTTTGCTCTGTATGGTAAAGAACTCTTGAGTCTTACAGAGAGGCTTCTGCTTCTCAGTCCAGGATTTTTCACAAATCCATTCAGTTCAAATGTTCATTTAGAATTTTTCAAGGGACTTAATTACTTCAGCCTTTATTACTTGTATTTATGAGAGTATACTTATCTGCCTTATCAGAGAGACATACCAGGAGCCACCAATGCTCAAGTCTTGACCTTGATGATGACTGCTGTTTTCAGTGCTGTTCCTTAGCCTGTTGGAATTAGGGCTGTCAGTCTGTACAGGAAGGCTGGATTTGGCAGCCCAAATAGTCTGCTGGGGTGCTGCTTCTCAGTAGAGTTTTTATATTCACCCAGGTTCAACTTTCTGCAGTGACTTGAGCCCTGAAATCTGACTAAAATAGGATTTAGACCATGGCTGTAAACTCCTGAGCCTGTGCTGTTCTGTGAGTGCTGGAGTTGAGCAGGATTCTTGTCTTGCATGAGCTTCTGCTCAAGTTTCTTCCTAAATCTTTATTATTCCCAAAGGCACTTGAATGATGGAACCATTTTATTTTGTGTTTGTGTCTGAGCAGAGTGAAGCTGACCCTGGAGGGCCTGGAGAAGGATGATGATGAGGAGGGCCAGGAGAAGAGCTCCCCCACGGTCCCTCAGAAGATGGCCAACGCGGTGGAGTTCTCCATCATCAGCGACAACGACTACAAGTGTCGGCACTCCCAGCCAGACTGTGGCTATGCCCTGCAGCCAGACAGATGGATAGAGTACACAATACAGACCATGGAGCCTGATAACTTGGAGCTAATATTTGATTTTTTTGAGGTATGTCGTTTTTACCCCTAAAAAACAGCTCCAGCCTGCCTCTTGGAGCTCGAGTCGATTATTGTGAAACAGAGCCGCTGCCTGATGTTCTTGATCTTTTGGATTTGTTGACACAAGTGTGAGACTACTGGCTGCCAGCCCGTGTGTAGCAGAGTTTTTGTGAGCCTTCTTGAAGTGGCACAGGAAGTTTTTTCAGTTCTGCTTGTTTAGAAGTTAGTACAAATTAGACTTCAATCTGTGCATGTGCAGTATTGCATGCTTTGATATCAAGGTTAGCTTGATATTAATCCTTTGTCAGAGCTAAGTTCTGCTTTTCCTTCTTCAACCTGGACAATGTGTACATGAACTGGTTATATCACAATTATTGAATCTAAATTTTTATCTTATAAGCAAAAGACATTTCTCTGAACTCACTTGTGCAGATTAAAACTGGATTCTCACTACTGTCTCTGTTACTTTGCACTATTTTTTCCCCTGAAAGATCTTAATATTTGAAGTTTTTTAAAAAGAAAACAACTTACACAGAGTAAAGTTTTTTAAGCCTTCTCTTTTTGGTCTGAAAATGCCTTTAAGATCACTTGCAGTCATAACTGTAAAGTGTGTACATAGTTCCTGAATTTGACTATGGTCAAATGCACATTCTGTATATTAGTTCTTCCTTGCAAATGCATACCAAGTTTTTTAGCATTTTAAGCATAAATATTATTCCAGTTAATTTTTGTTCTAAGCAGGACTTGGGCATTTTGGAAGACAGACTATTCCATGCATGCTCTTTTGATCTGAAAAGCTTATCAAATGTAAGGGGTGTAAAAGAAAAACGTGAGTTTTGTAGATTTCTGTCAAAATTTTCATTTTCCTGACAGTAATTCGTCACTCACTGTTACATTAAACAATTTTAACTGAAATTAGTGTTTTGTGTCACACACGAGAAACCTTGTGGTCTGAGGAGCAAGCCAGAAGAGTTTGTTTAGAGTTCTCACTCCCATCTAACAGCAGGGGTTTTGGGTTTTTGTTTGTTCTGTTTTTAGGAAGATTTAGGTGAGAAGGTAGTACAAGATGACGTGCTCCCAGGGCACGTAGGCTCTGCCTGCCTCCTGTCATCCACAATTGCAGAACTGGGAAAGAGTGCTGGAGTTCTTACACTTGCTATAATGAGCAGAAATCCAAGGAAGACAATTGGAAAAGTTAGAGGTACAGTTGATGCCAGCAGCAGATGCAGATAACTTTCCTCAAAGCCAGCTGCTGTTTCCTGACATGTGAAGCCTTGCTGTTTTTCTTGCAGTGGACTACATCATTATCAAACCCATCCAGGGGTACACTTGTGACATGCAGGCTTCATATGCTAAATACTGGAAACCAAGAACAACCCTGGATGTGGGGCACAGGGGAGCAGGGAATTCCACAACGACAGCTAAGTGAGTTTGTTTGCATTTCAAACTGGGGAAATTGGTTTGTGTCACTGACATCAGCTGGGGAAGGGGACAGTTTATAAAGCTGCAACCCACAGACATTTACTTCAGTACCAAGTTGTGGGTATTCTCTAAAAGAAAAGCTTCTGATTTGTATTTCTGATTCTCTATAAAAGGAAAAACTTCTGATTTGTATTTCTGATTCTCTGAAAGAAAAACTTCTGATTTGTATTTCTGATGCTCTGAAAGAAAAACTTCTGATTTGTGTTTCTGCTGTTTCAATTCTGTGCTGTTCTGCATCTGACAAACCCTTTTTCTTGGCTCTTGTTTCAGGCTTGCTAAAGTTCAAGAGAACACCATTGCATCCCTGAGGAGTGCAGCTAGTCATGTATGTACACACATTTTCATACACACTGCACCTGCCTAGTGCAAACTAGGTTGGCTTGTATGCTTCATTTGCATGATTCAATCCAGTGAATGGTAATTGCACTGGTGTAATTTAGATAAAATCACTGTGGAAATTGCCTGAGTTGTGGGAAGTTACTAGCAGATTAAATTCTCATTCTCAAGTCCCTTAAAAAAATCAAACCTTCCATTTGGCATATTCTGGTGGTATTCTAATACAGGGAGAATTTTAATCTCAACCCTGTACAGCCAGTTTGAGCAAGTGAATAAAATTTTGGCACTGCTGGAGTCTGTCAGCATCCTCTCAGGTGCCAAAGGGCTTGCTCTGGAACTGCAGTGTACTGAAACTTGGAGTGAAAATGTCACTTGGGAGCTGAGCTGGTACAATAAACCAGTCCTTGTTTTGGTGATGGAATAAACCAATCCTTGTTTTGGTGGTGGAATAAACCAATCCTTGTTTTGGTGGTGGAATAAACCAGCCCTTGTTTTGGTGATGGAATAAACCAATCCTTGTTTTGGTGGTGGAATAAACCAGTCCTTGTTTTGGTGATGGAATAAACCAATCCTTGTTTTGGTGGTGGACTAAACCAGTCCTTGTTTTGGTGCTTGCTGCAGTGAAGGCTTGAAATCCTAAGACAGAACTTCCAGTTTGGGGGATAACAATAGTTCCATGTGCCTAAATTCTGTGATGGAGGTGGTCACTTTTATTCCTTCCAGTAATCTTGATCACTGAATAAAACCATAGCTACTAAATTCCTGGCTTGAACAGTAGTTCTTAATCCCTGAGTGAACACCACAGGTTTATAGACAGCTTTTAAAGTGCTCACAAGAAATATGCCTTGAGGCAGGAATTTGCTGTCATCAGCAGCATCACCAGAGAAGTGCTTTCATCTCTTTGCAGATTGAAAAGGCTGAAAGCCACCACTCTGAAAATATTTCTGCTGAGAAAAGGGCAGAAAAAACCCCCTGTGTCCTATTTTCTCTCTGTGCTGATTGAAAAAGTGGGTGTCAGAGGGATAATTGATAAATGATATTCTTGGAGGCCTTCAAAGAAATGATTTGCAGACAGTCAATATAAGTAAAAAACCCCAATCCTGTTACTGTGTTTTTCTTTCTGGCCCTTCCTCTTTCCAAAAGACTGTACTTAGAGCTTTTGGATCTTTCTTTCTTTTTTAAAGCCTACCAGAAAATCTCTTAGAGCTGAAAAGGGCAGGAGAATGCTGAATGCAGCTATTTCTGCTCCTGAACACACTGCTACTGTGTTACTCACTGGTTACTCACTAGTTACAGTACTCACTTCAGCAGTTTGTTCCTGTATGGAATATCTCCCTAAAGCCTTGGCAATGTGGAGCCATCATTTATCTCTTGGTGTGGTGGTGGGGAGGAGGGAGGAAGATGCCTCAAAGTCATCTGTGTTTAAAACATTTGTGTCTAAAAATATCACCTTAGTCTTTCTCTGTGATCAGGTTCACAAGACTGGAATCTTACTGGAGGGTTACAAAATTAAGCAAGATAGATGCAGATATCTATATAGATATATGTCTGTGTTATGGTAATTAAGATAATTTGCCATATAATTTTCTCATCATTAATAGCCCATTGCTGAGCATGATTTAACTGCTAACAGCCAGTTGTATTCAACTTCTGCTTGATGTCCAGGACCTGTGAATACTTGACAGTACTTGCATGCAGTTCTGCAGTCCTTGTGCGTAATTAGTTAATGAGCTTTTGTTTTGTTCTGTGTGTTTTTCGACTCTCTGTAGGGAGCAGCATATGTGGAATTTGATGTGCATCTTTCTAAGGATCACGTGCCTATAGTATACCATGATCTGACATGTTGCATGGCCATGAAAAAGGTAAAGAAGGTCATGTCTGTATTTTCTATATAAATATGCCCGTTCTAGATGTGTAAAATGTCAAGCTCTCACAGAAATAATTCTGGGGACTGAAGGGATGGAATGGGAATGGATATGCAGCGTTACTTTGTGCACAGAGCAGGGAAGTTGATTTTTTCCCTTTTGGTGTTGTAGCAGCAGCATTTCAGATGCCTGCTTTGGCAGTCTTCAGGGCCACATTGTAGTTACTGTTTAGCTTCTTTCTGACTTAAGATTTGGAAAAAAAAAAAAAGCCAGACAACTGTGCTGTATTCAGTGATGCCTGTGGGGCTCTCTGGTGCCTGAATGTTTGCATTCTCTGTCCTGCTGTGGTTATCTCCCCTCCTGGTTCTGGCAGTGAATCCAGAGCGAGTGCAGAGCACACTGCTCTGTCTCCTTGGCACTGAGCCTTGTGTCTGCAAGCTCCCACACCCACTGCAGTGTTGCACTTGATAAGAAGCTGGGTTTGAACAGCTGTGGAAATGGAAATTGGACTGTGGGCAATGAATATTCAGTGTATCTTCACTCAGTACTGTCTGGCTCAGTAAAAATTTCTTGGTGAAGAGGGGAAGTGAGAAATGGACAGAAATTTTTTTGACATCAGACCTTTATTTTGGGAGTGGTCTGTATGTGAATTTTGCCCCAGGACATTTATCTTTTTTTATTAGTTTCTGAGACATTGGATAAAGAGCAGTAAACTGAAGTGCCTTGGAATATTTTTTACTGCATTTCTTTACTTGCAATCATCTTTCCTGACTACATTGCCAGTCAAGTTTTTACAGAATAATTGTGCTAACATTTTGAGAAGAAAGAACTTTAAAGCCTCTGAAAGAGCAAACACTGGTTTTTTTTCAAATTGACACCTATTTTATGCTTTTAAGTGCCTGTCTGGTGAAAACTGATCATCTTAATCATAAGATATCACTTCTATCTTTATCAATAAAATAGGAAACATTAATTGCCTTTAATGCTACTATATAAAAATATGTAGGCTTTTTTGGTGTTTTCAGTGATGCTTAATTATGTGTTGGTTCTCTTCAAAGAAACTGGACACAGAGCCTTTGGAGCTGTTTGAGATTGCAGTCAAAGAACTCACATTTGATCAGCTGCAGTTATTGAAGGTATTGTTACCTTGGCTAGTACAACATGCTGTGTGTAGAATTTCAAATGGAGTAACTACAGATAGTTTGGGAGAGCCCAGTTTTAAAAATTGTACAAACAGAACAATCAGGTAATTCCAAGAAAAATACTTTTGCACTTTTGCAACTTGGATAAATGTCATTCCTTTTATCCTCTAGAAATATGGTATGTCATTTTCAAATGTTGAATGGGCTGTGTAGAACTGCTCTGCCTTCCAAACAGAAGTTCCCTGTCTAGATAAAAAAAGTAGAATGGGACCCTGCTGAGATACCTGCCCTCAGTGAGGGAAACCATCTGGCTGATCCAACAACCATTTGATTCATTTTACTTCAAATTACTTGTTGTGCTCCTTTTTGTGGAGAAAGCAGAATGGAGCAGGGGAGTTGGCTGTGTCTGGCCTGGTTCTAGCTCAGAGTGTGTGACTGTAATATAAAACAGTCAGCCCTCTGCACTGGATTGAATCACAGAGGAGGGATTAATGTTCAGACTTCTTCACGTCTTGTTGTTGAATTATAGTTTTGTATTGGGTTTACCCTTAACATGATCTCTGAATTTTGAGCTTTTCTTGAAATCCTTAAAACAAAGTTTGAAAGAAAACCGTGATGCGTACTAGTATGTCTTTTATTCTTTAACAAATTACTGAAATAATAGACTTTTAAACTTTAAAACTATTTACAAGCAGAATTAGTTACATTTTACATGTAGGAAGATGTGGGCAGAGTGTTAATGTTGCTCTTATGCTCTTCAGCTGGCTCACGTGACGGCCCTGAAAGTAAAAGATCACAATGGTATGTACTAGTTTGGAGGAGTGTTGGGATTGATTTATTGCCATGTAATTACAGAAATTCTGTGGTGGCAGTTGCTTATTGTAATCACATTTGTCCTGAACGTTTCTAAATGCTTATGCAGTTAATTTTGTGCATGCTGTAGAGTTCTTTACTGGGAAGGAGATGTCTGAACAGAACTTACTCCCTTGGGAAGCAGGGATAGAAGGGTAGAAGGAAATACATACATCAATAAATATTCCTGAATAATCACAATAAAATTGCCACTAATGTTTCCATCTTATGCTTCTCCAGCTGTACCTTCAGCTCTTCAGAATTGCTGACAAGAGCTTTGATAACTGCTGTAGGATATCTTATCAGTGCTGTAAATTTTTGGCCTTAATTATCCTCTTTGTAGGGACAGCAAATTATCTCACACATCCTACCTGTATAAGAAAAGCTAAAATAAAAAAATAAAACAAATGAGGCTGGCCAGCCAAGGCTTATTGTGGATGTAATTCAGAGTGAAGTGGTGAGGGATGGGAGAAGCCATTCTGATAAATGTTGTGGCAAGGTTTTAAATTCCAAACCAAGAATTGCCAATACCATTGTGGGAGTATGTCAGTGTTAGAGGAGAAGGTGGAGGTGATCCAAAGGGAGACCTGATTTCATTGTTCACTCCTAAAGGCCTTATCATTTTAAGCCAGTCTTTTCTTGCTGTCATTAATGGGATTATGCTTCTGTTTGTTTTAATTCAATATTTCCTATTTCTTTCCAGCATCTTTTAAAGAGGAAGAGAACTCTGCTTTTGAGACACAGCCATTTCCTTCTCTGCAAAGAGTAAGTGAATATGGAGCAAGATGACTGGGGAGAACCCTGTGGTTCACTGTCAGCTTTGCACACATAGCAAGGGATACTGATTTTTGGGTTTAGGCCTCTGGTGTCAGTGCTGGAACTGAGAGCAGGGGTTTTATTGCTGGACACTGGAGGGTTTTCATTGCTTACAAGTGACTGTGTGTGTTTTAGGCTGCTGAATTCAGGAGCCCAAGCTGTGTAGCTCAGGGTGCTCTCAGCTTTTACAGCTGGTTAACATCTGGGCATTGCCTGTTATAATGCATTGACAATTGTTTTTAATTTTGAAAGAAACCCCCCCTGGCCTTTGGCAGTTCCTCACAGTGTCTTGGCCATTTCTCAGAGCCAGACACTCAGAAATGTTGAGTGAATTTCCAGTGTGTTTCCATTTAGGACTGGTTTGTGTTAGCTCCACCTTTTGAAATCACCTTGCAAATAATTCTTTACAAGGATTTCACATGAAAGAACTTCTGTCATCGTAATGGCAAGCTCCTGGATCTCATACTTAAGATGCTTTTTTGCATTCAAAAGAACTTTTTGGAGAAAGAAAACCCATTTTTTTTCTTTAGGAGTACAAATGGGGCATTTCTTACATGTATTAAGGTGAATTGACTCACACTTGTGCCATGTCAAAATCTTGCCCTTAAGATTTTATCCACTTCTATGTATTCATGAGTTTAAATTGGAGTAGAAAAGGGTGTATGTGTGTGTTGTATAAAATATTAAACACCTAGGGGTTTTAATTCTACTGTTAGACACCATTAACATTAAATTGTAATGTATTCTCCCAACAGTTACCTTGTTGTCCTCCTTTGCTGTGGGAAATCTTCATAGTAAATTTTTTTTTCAGGTCCTGGAGTCTGTTTCTAAAGATGTTGGGTTCAACATAGAAGTAAAATGGATCTCCCAGCAAAGGGTGGGTAAACATACATGTGATTTACTTTGATTCTTGGATATTCTCATGGCTAAAGTTTGTCATTTTATGTGACAGTTTATGAGCTGCAAAGGCATAATTTTGTGGGCTTTTGTGCCTTTTGTTTTTAATAATGCCTTATTCCTTAACTGGGGGTATAGTAGCACCACTCCAACAAATGAACAAACTTACTCATAAAATAATAAAAAGTACTTATAGGATTGAGTTCATAATGCAGCTCAGACTGCTTTTGGTTGGAGACTCTTTTTAAAGTCAACAGATCACAACAGGGCAGGCAGGAAAATGCAATTCAGCCTCTCCTGGCCCAGTGCAGGAGCAGCTGCTTCTTTCTGGTCAGCAGGGCTGCAGACTCAGCTGCATTGTGCAGCACTCAGTGCAAAGGGAAATGGTTGGAAAGGCTGGGCTTGGAGGCCTGGAGTGGGGGAAGGAAGCTAAGGAGAGTGCTAGGTGGGAGTCAGTATGCTAGAAATAACAACAGAGAGTAGCTGATACAATTCCTGGCCTTCAGGGGATTCCTCTGTGGTTTTGAAGCTATAATTGGCTTCCTAGGAATGCATTCCTTGCGTGGGGAGACAGAATTTTGCAGTGGATTTTGTTGCTGTGAGGATTCAGCTGCACCTCTCAGGCTGTCAGTCCTGGAGAGCTGTGGCCAGCATTTACCAGACTGAGGGATTGATTCTGTGCTCTGGCCAGCTGAACTCTCCCTGTGCCCAGATTAACCAGCATTTACCAGACTGAGGGATTGATTCTGTGCTCAAACTGGCCAGCTGAACTCTCCCTGTGCCCAGGTTAACCAGCATTTACCAGACTGAGGGATTGATTCTGTGCTCAGACTGGCCAGCTGAACTCTCCCTGTGCCCAGGTTAACCAGGATTTTACAGACTGAGGGATTGATTCTGTGCTCTGGCCAGCTGAACTCTCCCTGTGCCCAGGTTGACTCAGAGACCATTGCTGGTTAAAATAATTTTAGTAAGCATTAATTTAAGTGACTCCAACTTGTGCTTTCTTTTTCTAGGATGGACAATGGGATGGCAACTTGTCAACTTACTTTGACATGAACCTTTTTCTAGATATTATTCTGAAAACTGTTTTGATAAATGCTGGACCAAGAAGAATTGTGTTTTCTTCTTTTCATGCTGATATTTGTACCATGTAAGTTAAGAAGAGAGAAATAGTGTACTTTGTTTTTGAACTCGATTTTTATTTGGTAAAATTTACTTTGTATTTGAAAATACACACGAGGAAATAAATAACAGGTTTTGCTTAGACATAAAACTTGGGTGCCAGAATAGTTGGGAACTGAAATGAGACCACTTTGCCATAAAAATAGGGGAACAAAGTCATGGTGGATATTTTTGTCAAGTGCCTTTCTGGATGCTTCACTCTTTCTTAGCACAACAAAAAAAGGTTAAGGTTTCTTCTGGTATCCCAAAGTGTTTTCAATCATACTTGAGGGATGTGCAAGCCTAACTTAGGAACAAATTATCTTGTTACAGTATCCAGCTTGAAAAATGCTTTAGTAAGGTTAGGGGCTCTATAGTAACCATGTTTAGATCATGGATCTAAGTGATTACCATGAATCTGTGCATTTAAGAAGGAAATTACAGAATTAAATGGCCATCAGGGATTATATAGGAACATTTTGAGGATGTGGGGCTGAGTTCAGCAATGTGAAATAAATAATCTCCTGTAATTGCAAAAGGACTCATTGGAGCAGTTTGTCACACAGTTTGATGTTAAACATCTCTTTGCACCAGCTAGGAACTAGAAGAGAGAAGAGGAAAGGAAAGGAAAGGAAAGGAAAGGAAAGGAAAGGAAAGGAAAGGAAAGGAAAGGAAAGGAAAGGAATTCCCCTCAAAACATTGAGATCTAATTTTTATTTTTTTTCACTTTTATTTTCTTTTTCATTTGCTATTTGTGGACGTTTTTCCTGCCAGGATCCGGCACAAGCAGAACAAGTATCCTGTGTTGTTTCTGACCCAAGGGGAGTCCCAGCTCTACCCAGAGCTGATGGATCTCAGATCTCGCACAACTCCAATTGCCATTAACTTTGCACAGTTTGAAAACTTGCTGGTAAGCTGACAAGTTAAAAAAAAAATCAATTAAAAATCGATTAAAATCAAACTAATTTATTCCTGCTTGTTTGAAGTCTTGTCATTTTTGACACTTAATGCTTTAGATTATGACTAACCTCCTAAAAGACATACACTAATATTGGGTGATTACAAAAGAAACTCCCTTGTTCCAAATGTTTTTAAGACACTGTTTTAAAAATAAACTCCCTGATTGTACTGAACAATTCTTTATTGTTATGGATGAAATGGTCAGGAGCTGCCAGTGTCAAAAGATGAAAAAAGCTGCTGTGAATGTCTCAGAAACGTGGATTTTAATTGAAGTCTTGTGTTTTTCAGGGAATTAATGTGCATTCTGAAGACCTGCTGAGGAATCCAGCCTTTATTAAACGGGCCATATCCAAAGGCCTGGTTGTTTTTTCATGGGGTGATGATGCAAATGACCCAGACAACAGGAAGAGGTTGAAAGAGTATGGTGTTCATGGGTTAATATATGACAGGTAATTAGCTGTGGCTTTTTAAAGTACTAATCACAGGCACCACCCTCATCAGGCTTAGAAACTGTTGT
>VXBB01020872.1:0-19055 GCA_013399915.1 Illadopsis cleaveri
ATTCCTTCTGCACAAATTCCATGGTAATTATGAAGAAGAAGCATGTTCCATGCTCCATTTTTGGTGTGAAACCTGTTCCAGCAAATGGCATTTGATTATTCTTTCCCAGTTAAAGTGGAGTTTTCATTTTCATACCAGAGGTGTCTGAAATTCCAAAATAGGGACATAGTGCAGCAAGGCAGAAATAGAAAACTTTTAACAGGGAAAATACAAATTTAATACAATGAAAACCTAAAAACTGAAACTCTTAAAGTATCTCTCTGAACAGTGTTTGAGTAGTTTTTGCAGAGCTGAGAAAGAGATCCCAACAGCATTGAAATACTTTGGGGGACGGAATGGCCTTGGGCAGAAAAGTGAGGCCAGGGTGGCCCTGGAGCTGCAGAAAAGAGAAGCGAGCTGTGCTCTCTCATGTGTGTGCTCACTGCAGAACATGAACAGGATTGGCTTTGCTCTACACTTCTGTGTTTTCCCCCTAAAAAATAAGGCTATTTAGAAAAATAAAAATATTAATAAATGTTTTAGTCTGGGCATCTTACTGGAAAGCCACCTTGTTATACACATACTTCTACAAAACTTATATACCATGAGTTAATTTCAGCTCTTTCACCTTTAGTCACAGAGATTCAGCCTTTCCAAAAAGAATGGTTGATGAAGATGTGGTATGAATGGAAAAAAAAAAATCTCATTTATCCATGGCAAATTACAGGACAAAGTTCTCCTATGTTTCATTAGTGCAATCCACAGTACTTCACTTATTTGACCGTCATTTGTCATCATTTCTACCAGGGCAACTAAAGCCATGGAGCATCTAATGTCTGTCAGACTGATCAGACTGAGGAACCTTTTGGTATTGAATAAATTTTTTTGTGGCATCTTGACAATAACACTGAGTTTGGTTCCCCTCCAGGCTCAGGCAGTTGCCTGGAGCAGGAGATGAAGTGAAGTGGCCATGGCCCTTTCCCAGTGCTACAGCAAAACCCCTGCACAGCCAGAGCAGCACCTGCTGCTGGGCAGACCATCATCCTGGAGGGAAAGCATGGCAGGGACAGCCACCAGGAACAGGGAGTCTGCCCAACAGCAACAGAAAATCTCTTCCTTGTCCATCCCATGGTCAGCAGAGAGCCACAGACTCTCCAGGGTCCTTGCTCCCCTTCCTACCCCAGTCCTCTGTTTCAAATACACCCTCTGCCCTTTTCCTTCTGTCTTGCTCCTCTCAGCCATGGCCTGGCTGAGCTCTGGCCAAACCCTGTGCTCCTATTTCCAGGATACAAACGTTCCATGCTCTGGGCTTCTGGGAAAACTGACACACGCCTGTGATGGCCAGGATGTCTACTCAATGGCCATGGGTGTCATTTTGTGACAGCAATATCTCACTAAAATGACATGCAGGAGTAATATCTCCAGTGCCTCTCCTGAAGCTTACACATCTTCCTCTTGCAGTGAAAACTAAATGTTGCCCACCTATGTATTCCCTCCTTGTTAACTGTTCACACTGGGTTTCTCCCTCCCCTCAGTCTGTTGCTGTGAAGAGACCTTACAGGGCATCTCTGTTTCTGCTTGAGAACATGACTTTGTGTATTGGTGTTTTGTTTGGCTTCTGGGTAGTATTAATCATTAGTTCTAATAAATTTGGGGGTTTGGGTTCCATTTTCGTGGTGCAGCTTTGCAAAGAACATTTATGTTCTTAGGATGAAAGGTTCAGAATAAAACGTGAAGTAAAATTGCACTGGGTATGAATAGCTCTTGTATTCAAGCCACCATGAGTGATTATCATTGCCTGTTTGGTCACTAATTTTCGTTACAGGCACTTTAAAGAAAGCAGAAGGCCCGTGGAGAAGTCACACCAGGCTTTTGCGTCTGCCCTTTCCACCAGAAAAAGCATTCCTGTTTCCTCTCCTTGGCGACTGTGGGAGCTGTTCTGTGCACCTCACTTGTGCCAGAGTCTCCCCATTCCCTGCAGCCAAGCTCCAGGTGAGCAGTGGGCTCCATCCTGAGGCCTCTCTCTGTTGTCTCTTCTTGGCTTTGGTTGCATGTGAAAATTCAGTTCTCTCTGTTTTACTCCCTCAGGGACTGAGGTCTGTATTTAATTCTCTTTATCCAAATACCACTGTGTTTCTTCTCTTTTTGTTAACTTTTACCCTGCTGTTGGAACTGCCTATCCCATGGTAATATTTCCAGCCTTGTCTATCTGGCTAGTCAGTGAGGAAGACAGTTCCCAGAGCAACTGCTGCAGTAAATGCTTTTTGGCATCCAGATGTGTATTCTGTCATTTCCATGCTGTGCGTGTGCTGTCTCTCGCAGCCGTGGATCAACAAGTGTGGACAGGTCTGGAGGCATCTGCTGCTGTTATTTCATTGCTGACACTGAGGAGGTGCTTCCTTATAAGAAACAAACCCACTCCTGTGTGACACCTGTGTTACAAAGGCAAAGTCAGCAGCAAATCTGCTTTTTTCCTTCAGTTTGACTGGCTTGCAAGTGGGCAATTCTCTCTCCATTTCAGCCCCAGATCCAGCTGGAAGCATCCCACCAAGAGATTGTGTGGATGCACTGTGCTGTTTAGGAGCACAATTCCCAGGCAGGTATATCAGGATGGGAAGCTGATCCTGACATGACAAACCCGAGCTGGCACAAATGTGCTGTCATTAATCCTGCTCTCTGTTGGATCTCTCTTCCAGAGTTGCCCTGAGTGACAGAAAGTGAATGCACAGGAGATCTGGGATTCTTGATGGTGCTTTATGCCTTGCTCCTATAACTGCAGAAAACATTTAATCCATTTTATTCCAGCAAAATGAAATTCAGACACACAATTAAGAAAAATGCCTCCCATGGGATTTCCTGTAGCCCCAATAGCTGGATTTGCTTTCTGCCATTGTGGTGAAATTGTACAAAGGATCTACAGATTCAGAAGCTATAATGGGGAACTTTTAGCTCTTTGAATTATTTTATTATTCTTCCTCTATTTGTATCATATGCTAAATAATGCTGTTAAATTTGGCTGTGATTTTTATTGTTTTACAGTCTTGAAACATTCATAATCTTGGCTAATCCTAAGAGTGTTTGCTTGGGAGCCTTATTCATTATTTAGGCCAAAATACTAAAAAATGTCTGTTGGCTCTGGGGTTTTGCTTTTTTCTGAGTTTTGGTTGGGTTTCCTGAACTTTTTTTTTTTTGCAGGAGTGCAGAGCATCCCACTTCCACTGGTGAGAGCAGAAGTTTCAGAGGAATATTTCTGCTTCTTTCAGAGGAATATCTCTGTGCTGCACTGAGTACCAGGTGCTTGATGGGGCTTTTCTGTAGGAGAAGTGATTTCTGGTGATTGCTGGACACTGGGCTGGACTTGAATGAAAAAACAAAGTTGTAGGGATGTGAAGGGAAGGGGGTGACACACAGGGAGGGTGAGTGACACCGTGGCACCAGTGTGTCAGCTCTGTGGCTGTGTGGTGCTCCAAGTGAGAGTGGGGCTGAGCACCAAAGAAAGGGCAGAGAGCAGAGGACAAGTGAGGGAAAGAGAGAGCTGAGCCTGGGTCTACAGGAGGACATTTGAAATGAATCATAGAGAGCAGTAAGAGCCCTCTTGCCTGTCTCAGAGTGCCGTGGCAAGGAAAAGGTGCTGCTGCTGGAGCTCCAGAGCTGCACGTGGGGGAGCAGGAGTGTTTCAATGCTGGATGTGCAGCGGTGCTGCTCCTCACCTTTCCCGTGGTACCTGGTTCCTTTTGCCAGCACAGCTCTGCACCTGCAGCCCCTGGGCTGAGGTTTCCATGTGCTTTCCTTCCCCTGCAAAACCTCCTGCAGAACATACCCCTGTGCTGCCAGCATGTGAGGTGCTGCCATGTGTACCCAACGCTGTAGATTAATAAACCTGAGTAACCACAGCCTCCAGTGACAGCAATCTGACCAACTGAACCAGGAAACTGCATTTGCTTCCCATCCTCAGCTCAAAGTGTAGCAGTGATCCTTGACATTAATTATATAGACTTTCACACAGCACATGTACTTGGAGAGAAAGGACATCTACTACAAAACTTGTTGTGCACAGCCAAGCCTTCCCATGCCGGTGATGAATATTTATGCCAAGAATGTAGAGTGCAAGGTGGCATCTTCCTTGATGAATTGGGGGCTAGATGCTATGACTACATTATTTAGACCACTTTATTATAAGGGTTACAGTTTTTATTGCCTGTTGCAAAGCAGAGAGATACAGTAGATCTTCCCAAAGATCAAAGTGTGTCTCTAGGGCAGCCAGTAAATTAGTGGAGATTATAAATGAGTGCATAGTCATTGATGTCTTGAGAGCTCGGCTCAAGAGATCAGAGAGTATTCTTTCCCCCTTTCTGTTCATAAGTGTCTTTCCAGAATAGATTACTTTTTTTTACACTTAAAAGCAATATTCATGGACTTCATAAGAACAAGTGTTTCAGTAGGACATGCTCTGATCACATCACTCCCTGTTGTATATGGACTTATTATGGACTGCTGCTTCCCTGCAATACAGACTGCTGGAGGCTGATGTCAGGGATATGTGTTCGGAGAATCGTATCGCTTAACTATTGTCATCATATTTTACAGCAAGTACAGCCTCTGTAGGAATTCTCTCACCAGAGTGGGAGCTCTTCAAAGCTCTGTTATGAGGTGCAAAGAGTATATGAAGCAAAATAAAAGCCAATTAGAGAACACTTCACTATCCTGAAAGGGGAAATTATAGCTATGGTGGGGAAAAGTAAATATAAACCAAATCACACTATGCCAAAAACTGCATATAAAAACCCCCAGAATAAACATCCATTTCATGAAGGGATTTGAAGTTAACTTTTAATATCCAAGTTGGGAGAGAAGTCAGAATTGTGTCTTTGTGCAGAAGATGGAACAGAGCTCTCATTTACTACTACAAATCTGGAGTCTGTATATTGTAAGAACAACCTCAATCTCAAACAATTAAAAACTTTTTCTTTTAAAGCTTTTGTATATTCCATAAAATACAAAGACCAAATAAAAAATCCCAAGCCAGTGTTTTCTGGATCACTCATCTTTAGAGAAATGCTATGTGTGGAAATCACCACTGCAGAAATAAATGAGTAGCTCACACTATCAAGTTTGAAGGCAGTTATCTGGTGGTGTCAGTGGAGACACCAGCCTGACGTTTTCAGGGATGACTTTGATTAACTCTTTCATCCCGGTGCTCTGTTACAGGAAGTTTCTGCTGCCCTGCCAGTGGATGCTCTGGGCTGATCAGTCTGAGTAGTTGAAGCCTGGTGAGAGGTTCCTTGTGGAAGGAAAGACTCGTTGTGCAGTATGGAAAGCAATGAGCAGATCAGTCCGTAGTGCTTTTCCACCTGTCTGCTCCTGTAGTAAAGTGTCTCAGATAACATAGCAATAGTTCATTTTTCTGCCCTTGGGCAGCTGAGGCAGTTTTTGTTAGGAATGTGCTACCTGTTCTTCAGGTGTGTTCTGAACCATGAGCCAAGTTCCTCTGAGTTCAATAAAACAGATGTTTTGCCTTTGCAGTGACAGAGAATGGTCAGTGCCATTAGCTTTATTGCTTGTTTAAATGGGGATTGACCATCATGAAAATACCACTCAAGGGGTCAGATAAAGCAAACACATCTTTGATTGGCTTGCCAATCAGAATAGTCTGAATATCTGGTTAGGTGGAGAGGTTGTAATTGGTATTCCAGTCTTGGCCTTGCTTTTTGGGGCCAGGTCCTGTGCAAACAGTGGCAGGATGTTTTGCATGAACTGTAGATTTCATGACTGACCACTGAAGCCTGCGTGGTCACAGGGTAAGATGTCACCAGCCCTCAGCAGCATTTCCAAGTGAACTGCAGATTATCTTTTCTAACTTCACCCATTCCAATTACTCAAAGGAAGCCAAAGATATCACAAAGATGCCATGAGACCCAATTTGACTGAAAAGAATGAGATGAAATGCCATGGCAGAAGTAGCTTCTTGCCAAGGACAGGTTTGCCAAGATGAAACATGCCATTGTGGCACAGTGCTGAAATGCTTCACTCCTCACTGGAGAGACTTTGGACGTACCTTTGCCTTTAATCGCCTCTTTTCATGACTGGTAAGACTGACAAGGACTGGCAGCAAGCACCAGCAAAGCAGTGGATTTTGTTCTGAGGATCAGCATGTCTTGGATTGTGAGCAAGTCACAAATTCCTTGAGCTGAGGCAATACTGCAAGTTGTAGACGTCCCTTGGCCACTGTAGCTGCCACAGGAAAATTGGACATGGAAATTTAGAAAACAACACTGTCCCTTTGAAGATGGCACCATTTTGATGAGGAAATCCAGTCTGTAAGACATCCCTGATGAAACCTTTAGCCGTGATAAATGGCATAAAATAAATCTCCATCTGTAAATGAAATGGTGTGGGCTGTGTTTGCTGTGTTTGCGCTGGAACCGACCTCGATGAGTGACAAACCACGGAGTGACACGGACCGTGCTGTCCCTGCTAGAGCTCTGGTGCAGCTCAGATCCTGAGGGCTCAGCTCTGTTTCGGTGACCAGCTTAAGCTGTAAAACATCTGCCCAGAACTGGAGCAAAAATGATGGTATTAGTTCTTACAGAAGGAAATTCTTACTCCCCAGGTGAATTCCTTTGGAGTTTGTTTTCTTCTCTGGACACAGAGGATTTGTTGAGTGACAAAATGCCATGTCAAGAATAGGTCTGATTATTGATGCTTTTTCATATGGAGAGGAGTGGGTTCATTGGGGAATTTCTTTGCTTGAAATGTGGATCCTGTTTTCTAAGATGATCCCAGAGGGACTGAATTTTTGTCATTATGGTCTTATGCTTTTCCACCTACCCTTACAAAATACTTACAGCATTTTTGGAGACTTGACATGATACTTTCTTACATGTCAGTTTGTACCAACTTTGATGACATCTTTTGCTGCTTTCACAGAAACTCCAAACCCTCTAATTCCTTGTCTTTGTTCAGAGGCCTTGATTACCCACTTTGGTTGCTGTGTAGCTGTTTGCTTTATTGTTAAGATCTATCTGAGGACAAGCGAGGTTGAATGGCCAATGCAATGTAAACGTGAGCGACTAATCCCTCTGATAAGGTGCTGTTTGGGCTTTAATATTCCAGGCTAAAGGATAATGTCTGAATGCTCCTGTCAGAAGGGCTGGGAAAGGGGCAAGAAACAGCTTCCTTTGCATCTGAAGAATAATCTCACAAGGCTGTAAGGTGGTAAATTGAGATTGGGATCATTGAAATATGTTTAATTGTTGGGTTTTTTGGGGTGTGATGAGTGTTTGAGACAACCTTTCATTCAGGTTTGAGTGTTCTAGATATACTTAAATAGCAGATTACCCCTTTCATGCTTCTGGGCAGAGGGAAAAACACACTTAAAGCATTCTAGCTTTGAAAGCATGTGGGAAAAGATTTTGTCCCTGTCTGATGTGGTGGAAATGTGTGGAAATCCGACCTGAATTATCTGGCATGACATGTTTTCTCCTTGTCACTGGATTGCTACACTGGCTTTCAGTTGCTTCTGGGTGAGGAAACTTGTACACGAATTACAGATTGCACATCAATGTTTGTCTTCCGAAAACAGGTGAACTGACTCAGTACAAAAGCGTTTGGCCTCAGAAATGTCGGTGCTGCTCTAGTGTAGTAAATGCTGTGAAAAGTGATGGGAAATTCAGAGATATTTGAGTCAACCTTGGACAAATCCTTTTCCTCTGGGGAATGTAGTATTGCCCAAGTTTGGACAATGCTCTCAGGCACAGGGGGGATTGTTGGGGTGTCCTGCACAGGGCCAGGAGTTGGATTTGCTGATCTTGATGGATCCCTTTCAACTCAGCATAAGCTGCGATGCCACGATTCTGGGTTTCTCCTGGAACCTGAGGGAAGTGATAGAGTTCAGAGGATACAAAATACCGCATTTGCAAAACAGTGAGAGGACAGCCAGAGCGAACAAGGTGTTTATCCTCGTGCAGAGCGCTGCTCCTGGGGCAGGTCCCGTGCCCTGAGCCCGGCCGGGCTGTGGGGGCAGAGCTCCGAGCGGGCTGAGCCGGCCGGGCCGGGCCGGGCGCATCTGAATGGCTGATGGGCCATGAGCTGATTGCCATTGATCGGGATGCTGCTGACACCCGCTCCGAGCGCCCGCTCCATCGCCATGGCAACCAAGAGCCCGAATACTTGTCCACATACTTTAGGAACCTCATTAAATCAGGCAGCAGGACAGCAGCTGTGGGCTCAATGTGTTACGCTGACAGCCAGGGACTCGGTTTATGATGCTCAGGTGATTTTTGGCCCTCTCTAGGCCAAACTGTTGAGAACGTGGAGCTGGTGGGACAGATGGCAGAATAAATAAATATTGCCAATATGTTTAATGTGCACACATCTTCTGAGAGGTGCAAAGCAACCTCGCTCAGTCTTATCAACTCTGGTAATTTTAAACAAAGCATAAATAAAGGATAAAAGAGCTGAGCTGAGCTGAGGGTTTTCTTAAAAATTTATTTAAGAAGCTGATTTTAAGAGCAAATGGATTGAACTCTGGGCTCATAGCAGATCTCATAGCTACAGGCGTGTAGCAGATCTCACAAAATGTTGCATAGATATAAGCAATTAAAGTTGTCTATCTTGACATATTATCATGGAAATTCAGCTGTGCAAGGCCCAGATCTTGAGAGGTTGATTCCTTTTTCACCACTTCCATGAGGCTCTGCCAGAGGTAACATCAATGGAATAATAACCAAGATTTCTTCATCAGAGGAATTTCTCATGCACCAGAGGAATTAAATACTCCAGTCACCCCCAAATTTGGTTTTCATCAAGCTCTGTTGCACTTCCCTGAACTGAGGTTTGAAATTATTAGCACAAATGGGACTTTATACCATGAGGCTAAGCTAAAGATAGATTTAGCCCAAAACCACTCTAAAATCATCTACAGTGCATTTTATGTGATAATGATTGCAATTATTTCATGTTCTTCATAGTTCACCTACTTTGACTTAGGATGTTAGAAAGCAGTAAAGTCAGAATGTAATTAGACACTTTGTGTCCTGGTATTTTGCATAATTCTGAGTTGGTCTGGGCTTTCACATTATTGCACAAATAAAGTGGAAAAATGGTGGTGTGGAGTTCTCTTTCTTCTTTTTAATGCAGATAAAATCAGTTGTATCGGTGAACTATAATTCCATTTGGTCAAAGGTGGTCACCCAGAGGATATTCATGGTTCCAGTTATTTCCAAAGGATCAAAGAAACCACAGAAAATACCAAACTATGTGAAATAATCATGTTACCGACTTCAAGATCCCAAAACTGTTATGCTCAAAAAGAGCTGAAAAATAGTAATACTGTCACCCAGGTGCTTTAATTTTTTTGTGAAAGGGAATGGCAGATGCCTCAGACCCTAAATTATAATTTGTAGATTGTAAACAAAGAACCTCAAATAGTAAAGCAATTATTAATATTGGCTGGAATCCATTCTGCCCAAGGTCTCAGACTGAACCCAGTCCAGTTGGCTGCCCAGGACTGTCTGACCCGAAAAGAACTTAAATTAATTTTGGTAATTCCTTACATCATTTGGAATTGCTCTGGGTCCTTTAACCATAGAGCCAGGACTGGGTCCTTTGTTTGGCATTTGGGTTTTTTGGTAGCCACTGATGATGTCATTTAAAATGGTCACGGATCATAGGGCACGAGCACCAGAATGTGAGGGTTTCCACCTGCCACCCTGGTGTGTGGTGTTCCATAGGGAGGAGATTTTATCTGAGCTGGTGAGCTGTGGATGCCCACCTGCCATGCTGGGAACAAAGACAGAGTCCTCTCAAGCTGAGCATCTCCTGAACAGGACTTTTTCTTCTGCCCTCAATGCCTACCTCACAGGGCCACCTCTTTGGTCCCTAGACTGGTTTGCAAAAGCAGAGACTTGCTGTTGCTAATCTGATGGATGAGCGCTGTTGGAGATGAAGAGACTTAGAAAACCTGGAAGAGGAAGTGGTGGAATCATCATTCCTGGAAGTGTTTAAAAACATGTGGATATGGCTCTTAAGGACATAGTTTAGTGGTGACCATAGTGATTGTGGTGGGTTGTCTGTTGGATGTGATGATACTAAAAGTCTTTTCCAACCTGCATGATTCTCATTCTGAGATCTGGATCTAAGGTGGAGAATGGCACCTGAAGGTTCATATTGCTTCCTATAGCCTCAAAGAGACAGAAATGGATGTTCTCATGGGAAGGAAATCCAGTGAGGGATTAATAAATCCGTAAAACCAACCTTGTGCTCAAAAAATCTTTTGTTTCCAAATATTTACTGGAACGCTGGTCTGGTCACTCTAGAACAGAGATATCTACCTGAGATGAACCTCTGGTCTCACCTCAAGCATGACCATCCTTGTGTTGAACTTCTGTGGATTGGATTTCTGCCTAGAAGCACCATTACATTTTGGATATAGCTGTTGGGAAGATGGGAATGCAGACATGGGGCAGACTGGGCTCTCTCAGTGGTTCTGCAGGGTTTCCATTAATTGCATTAAAGATTAAGCAGTTCCATGAGACGAACCCACCTGGCCTTGCTCACTGACCCTGGTGCAGGTACCTAAAATCTCAGTCAGTCAACAATTAAGGTGCATCTGTCAGAGAGACTGTCAGGATATGTCCCTTTGAATAACATTTTCAGATTTCTTTAGCCATTTTAAGAATATGATCTGTACTATATGCATAGAAAATTGGATCCTTTCTTCTTTTGGCAGGTGTATTTTCTCATTCACCGTCTTTAATTCTTTTGTGTATTTGGAATTCCAAATAAATGCATTGCTTTATATAATTCATGATCAAGGACACTTGTTATGCACCTAATTTTATTCCCTCCATTGAAAAGCAAAATGATACAAATACCTTTTTTGACTGCGTGAATAAGATGAGCGAAAAGAATCTAAATTTAATGACCAAATCTGGGTTGCTTTTCTCCTGCAGTAAACTCCAGGGAATCTGCTTAAATAGCCAACGTGCACAGCATCAGGGTTTAAATGTGGCTGTTTTACCTGGGAGAGCTGAAGGATTGACTTACAGCATTTTCCATGAGTCCTGCACGGGAGAGGAATAATGCCATGACACCTGCAGATAGTATGTGATGGTCAGGTGCAGGCAGTGGGTGATAAAAATGGCTTTTGGTCTCCAGCACGACCCACAAGAGCTCGAGGAGAGCTGCTGAGCATTCCCTGACTGGTGCTGCACAGCATCACTGATGAACAGCCTCTCTTGGGCCAAGCTGTGCTCTGCCAAGTGCAGCACAAAATGTCTGGGACATGGCTCTGTTAGCACTGCTCACCTCCACTGTACAGGGCACTGGAGACTGTGTAGGTGTTGATCCTGGAAAAGTACATTGTAGTCCTGACTGTGATAGAATAAAATTACACTCTGAGTCATACATGAAGTGCTTTAATGGTTAGTTCATACAAAAAATACTAAAAATAATGTCATACAACAGAAGGGAAAATCTTATTTATAATGGCCAATCATTAGTAACTGACACAGAAGCTGCCCATTTCATCCATTGTAGTGACACCTTTATTCCCGTCTCATATTCATTTTGTGGATCTTCACTTAACAGATAAATATTTGCACTGTAGAATTAAAATTAATTAATTTTAAAAATGACTCATTAAAAATGACTTTTAGTAAAACCAATTAAACAGCAAGTATTTGTTTTGCTTTATATCAGTAGTTTAAAAATTGCTTTTTAAGTTGAGCAGTGAAATACAGCTCAGTGAATGCACCTGTATTTCTAATTAAGCAATCCAGATAGAAAAAAAATAACAAGAACACTTTGAAATGATAGCAAGTGAAAACCAATTCAGCTTCCATTTTAGTATTTATTGTGCCCAAAGATAATGCTGAAATCTCATCAACTCCTGAGACTTCAGCAAAGTTATTAAATTTCTGTCTTTACTCACAGACATTGCTGAAGAGTTGGCTTAAATTAAGGTCCATGACAGGCAAGAGTCCCGTGGGAGTCACCAGAGTTATATTAGCATGGGAGAAAATCAGCTGTCCTGGTGAGCTCTAATTTCTTTCCCCAAATCCTGTAACAAATTCCATTTCACTATGCACCATTAAAGCAGTTCCATGATGTGACTGATAGGTTTCCTTCTCTGTGTTTCAGTGGAGCAGCTGGAGACATGACAGAGTCCACAGACCATTTTAGAAAAATTACCTAAAATTTCTTGGTCTTTTTCTCTCAGAAAGTTTTAGTTTACACTTTAAAGGAAACCCACTGTGAGATAAAGGGCATCCAGTTGGGAAGAACCTTTTCCCAGGTTTTTCTGGAAGCACATGAGTTTGTGCATGCTGCAGACAGACACTTAACTTGTTCTTGAGTAGAAATGATCATTTCTTCAGCAACAAATTATTAATAAGAAAAAAAAAATCGGCCGGTTTCTGTAAGAGCAGCCAAATTTTACATAAAATGATGTTTCATTCTGTATGTACAAAGCAGCTCTGGTCTGTTTTTCTTCTCCCATGCTGACCCCATGACAATGGCAATGAACCATGGAGGATTCTGGTTCCTGCTTGGGTCGAGTGTGACTAATTCAAACACCCAGAACAACCCAACAACTCCCTGCAAAGTATTTTAAGGTGAAATCCCACCTCTCCTTTGGGAATAGCAGAGGATAGGGTCTGGAAAAGGAGTGTGCTGTGGAGAGGGTCTGCACCATGGGGAATGTGCTGGATTGAGCACCTGGTTCCCTGAGCTCAGGGTCATCCCCCCAGAACTTCATCTTGGAGATGCTGTCTGTGAGGGACATGTCCTCATGTGCAGGAAGGGATGAAAAGCAGATTCAGGTTAAATTTATTCCTTCCAGAGCTCATGTGACTGGGTAGATGATGCGTTTGGCTCTCTGCTGGCCCAGGGCTAGTTTGCACATCCGATGGGAAAGGGGTTGGCCACTTGGCAAAGTCCCTTTGTGAGGCAGTAGATGATCAAATAGACTCTCCAAACCTCATTAGCAGCAGCACGTGGACTGATCTGTCCGTAAATACTGGGGAATTAGGAGGTGGAGGTATTCTTCAGCAGCTCTATCATTGTACAGATTAGTTTTCAAGCGCCGCCATACTTGGAAAATTAATCTCTTTTAAATGAAATGTTCATTTAAAAATTATGTTTAATGATGTCTAATGCATCCTGAGATGTTGGCAGGAGAAGGTTTGTTCTGCAGCTGACAAAGGAGGGTGGGGAGCTAATTAACAAAGACAATCAAACTTTCATTAGTATTACTACAGCCTGCATATTAAAATGTTTTGATGCAAGCAACTGCTATTCATGTTTCCAAACCCCATCCTTTTCTATCAGTGCTTCTTTTAAAGATGCTTTATTGTGTGGCTTTCGAGGTGACACCACATGTAATAGATTTCTTGGAAATAGAGTTTAACCATTAACCATGAGGATGTGCGTCATTATTTTCTTCAGCTAATGCCTGAAGGTGAAGCTGAGTGAATTTAATGCATTAAGAAGGGTAATTATCAGATAATCTTGATTGCCAAGGTTCTTCCTTCTCCAGCAAAAACTGATGGTGGCATAATCTGTGTACACAAGCATCTCATTTTTCCTTTCTGACTTTGATTTAGGTCTGACAGCATTATACAGCATTGTTTCTCTTATTTTTGTATTTTTCTTCTAATATTTCTTCCATATATCTCATCTGTTTCCTTGTTCACCCTCATAAATTACGCGTCTTTTACCAACTCCTTTCCTTTAAGTAATAATTAAATGGTCAAATGGATTGCTCTGCATTAAGGGCTAGGGGGAAAAAATTGGCAAATTTTCCAGTAACAGATTTTTTTCTCCTTTTCTGAAAGCTGAGGTGTAAGTTTGTCACAGCTTTCACAAATCTTCTTTCTCAGCAGTCATGCATCAAAGGCTTAGAACTGCAAATGAATTATTTTGATTACTGCTGCCTTGGGAAGATCTCCAGGGATGGGAGGTGGTGGGCTTAGCTACTGTCCATCCCTGCCAGGCCAAATCCTGCTCCCAGGGGTGAAAGACATTAGGAATTTTGCCACTGACTTCAGTGGGGCTAGGATTTAGCATGGAGAGCACATTTTTCTTGAGGGAAAAAAAAAAAATCAGGCTCCTGTGAGGTTGACTCCCCAAATTTGGTAGAATTCAGTATTTTGCTTCCCTGTATTTAGCCTGTATTTCAGGTAAATGAGGGAAAAGAAGACAAAATGAAGGACACTTGAGAAGACAACAACAAATAAAATGTAAAAAAATTTCTTTATAGATAATTGCACCATCAAAGGAAGAAAGAGCTTTTCCTTCCCTTTTTGCTTTTGTCTGATATATCCTTGCAAATCTGACTTTGCCACCTCACTGCAGGAAAGATTGGAGATGAGTCTATGATATAACTAAAGAGGATCTAGAGAAAATCATCAAACCCAAATTGACTCAATATTTTCTACAGGATATTTCAATCAGTTCCCAAACCCCTGCACTACAAGGCATGTAAGGTTGGTTTCCCTGCATTTTTTTTCCTCCCCTTCACAGTTGGAAGGGGAGAAAGCTGGGACAGGAGGAATTTCCAAAGCCTGTATTCTCATCTCTTCTCCCCCTTTCCTTTGTCACCCACTCCTTAGGACAAGCAAACCTGACAGGAGGGGGCAGCCAGGTGGGGCTGGGCTCTTCTACCTGGGAACAAGGGACAGGACAAGGGGAAATGGCCTCAAGCTGTGCCAGGGGAGGTTCGGGTTGGATATTGGGAAAAATTGCTTCACCGAAATGTTTGTTCAGCCCTGGCACAGCTGCTCAGAGCAGTGGTGGAGTGCCCATCCCTGGAGGGATTTAAAATCCATGTGGTTGTGGCACTTGGGGACATGGGGCAGTGGTGGCCTTGGCAGTGCTGGCAGAGTTGGACTCAATGGTCCTACAGGGCTTTTCCAACCTAAATGATTCTGTAATTCCATGATTCCGTCTCTTTTTTGCAGTTTGGTTGCCCCTGCCTCCCTCACTGTGCAAGGAGCTCTGCTGTCCCCAGGCTTGTCACTGCCCTTGTCCATCACTGAGCCAGCCCAGCTCTGCTGTACTGACTGCTCCTCCCTGGGTGACCAGGGGATGCTCAGGCAATGTCCAAGAGCTGGGAATCCCCAGTGGAAATTGCATCTTAAATCACAAAAAATCCATGAAAAATATTTACATGGCGGCAGTAGTGGATTTGCCAGGTAGCATGAGGCAAAGTTCTTGTCAAGGAGAGCAGATAAAATAGTCTCTTATTTTAATTAAAGTAATTATTCATGGGACTCCAGATGTTTAAAAAAAAGAAAAAGAACAAACCCCTTTGCCTAACAATGAATAGCAACATAAATCGTCTGAGTTCTCTGTGTCAGGACAGAATGGCTCCACTAATCAATATATCTCTCCAGTTTTATAAAATAATGTTAATAGCTATTGCTGTCAATACTTCTATGGGAAATAATTTAATAGAAGATTATTGTCGATCTATTACTTTTTTTTTTAAATCCCATTCATTAGAATTATATCCTTCTGTGAACTGCCTGGAAAAAAAAAGGGCTCTGGAAAGGACTCCCTGCTGTACTAAATTCTATAGGCCTTCAGAGGAAATTCCATAGAGCTGTATTACATTTCTATAGATTTAATTCCTGGTGCTTTCTGTGGGAGTTTTTCCCCGGGAGGACATGTGTGAGAGATCTAATGCTCTATTTGTATGTGCTTCACTCCTCGGTGGTTTTCATCCTTTTTTTGTTTGTGGGCAAAAAAATTTCCACTAGAACACGTGGGCTCTTGTGTATTGAATTTGTGCTCAGTGGCTGTAGACTTCACTGCTTTATGTGGGAATTACTCCTGTGAATCTGTGGACAACAAATTGAGAACCACTGTTTTATTTATTTCCTTTATGCTGGCCATGGAATAGAAAATGTAACCACCACTCCATGTGTCTGGGAGCAGCTGAGAATAGCTCATAACACATTACTGTAATCATCACTATTGTCATTTATTAATTTACACAGATTCACATCTGCTTTTCCAAAGTGAGGATCAGGCTGGAAATGCTCCTGAAGTAAGAAAACGGGAGCAGTTTTAAACTATAATCAGTATTGGTTTGGTTGTTAGAGAAGCAGCATTAGGGGAATGGAGGGGATATTTGAGGGAAAAAAATATACTCAGACTGCTGGGAAACTCAAAATATGAGAGTGTGCAGTGAATAAAAAATCTACAACCACAGTAGTGAAATTTAGTTTTGTTTGAATGTGTCCAGTGGTTGTTTCTCACTGATACTCATTAAAATATGAGAATCAGCGGCCTATTCTTTCCAAGACCAGAGTTTTACCCCCATTTAAGTGTTGAAAGACAAAAGCAGAGCCTTTATAATATTAGATTTCTTTACTTCTAGGCAGTGAGTGTTTGCTGTTGTATCCCTCTCAGTGCACAAGGCAGACAAATCCATTGTGAAAGTCTTTCTTTCTGGCTCTGAGAAATCATACAGATGAAGGAGCAGAAGTTTTAAATTATCCTGATGTAAAACAATTCTTGAGTCAGGGTAGACTTTTTTTTAATGTTGTAGAAACTTTACAAATCCCCATGAATCAGTGCATTTGGAATCTTATGGAACAGGTTCAAAAACTGTCCAAAAGGTCTATTCAATATTGAATATGCTTGCACTGTGAATAGCAGAGGGGAAAATCCAATGTCTGCCAAAGGAATGTAAAAAGGACTGATAAAACAAGCAGAAATCGGTTCTTTCAACTCCACGAGGGTTTTTTTCTTTCTCTCTCCCTCTCTTTTTTTTTTTTTTTTTTTTTTTTAAGTAAAGAAGACATAAACACAAAAGCTGCAGTTGACAGTGTCTCTTTGACAGCACTTTTGTAGGCATTTAAGCAAAACAATGCAAAGCAGCTTTCTGGAGGCCGCTGGCAGAACATACTGTAGCTCTCAAACTTCACACAGACTGCTGAGAAATGAAATGTTTGACTGAGAAGCTGATGTGGGTTTGGCAACATTGCTTAATTGATAGTGTGAAAAGAAAGTGGATTCTGCTTCCACCATCTGCAACAGTTACAGGGACCAGCTCTTTGTCTGACAGCATCTGTAGCCTTTCTCCCACCTCTGCCTCATCAAAACGGGGCAGTTGCGAGGAAACAGTGCAACACATGAACCTGGGAGGTTCAAAGAGTGTGGATTTCCTTTCAGGTTTAATTACTGATGTGAAATTCCTCTTTGGTCTTGCCCTCTTCCTGTTGGCAGAAGGGTTCTCTGGAACAGGAATTGGCTGTGCTGCATTGGCCCTTTGAGGCTCACAGGTTGGTGTAAACCTCAGCTGAGAGGGGTGAGAATGTAGGATTTAATGTAGTATTTCCTTAATGTAGGACTCCCAGGGCCATTTGTGCATTTGGGAATGGGATTGGGATCTTCTGCTATTTACAAATTAAAAATCTTTTCCAATCCACTCTCCTACCAATCCTTGTTCCTCGTCTCTGTCTTTCCCCTTTGAGGGAGACCATTTTCTTGGTTTTCCTTGATGGACCAGAGCGTGGCCTGTTTATTGCAACAGCCCATCTCTGGCAAGGGCCAGAGCAGGGAAAATGCAAGAAATATCACCATGGCCAGTTAATGGGCAAGCCAGACCAGTGCAGATCATTTCCACCTAGTATTTATAAATCATGAACTAAGTCCTATGACAGAAAGTTTTAAATCACTCAGAAGAAAGCCCAACATTTGTTTTCAGGTAACAAGAATGGTCTCTTGTGCAATTTTCCACACTTTTTTAGCTCCTTTCTTGTTTTCCTTTTCAATATGGAAATAGTCCCAAACATCCCTGAAGGGGCAGAACTTAAGCAAAGAGCAAGTTTCCCAATTAAATGACTTGAGCACCTGTCAGACTTAGGAATAAAGCCCTTGGTTGTCAAATTTTGATCTGAAAGAGACTTGTAGAAAGTCTCTGGTAAGCATAAAAGTATTATTACACCAGCATTTCAGTTTCTGCAATATTTAAGAGAGGAACTGTAGGGCAGTTCCTGCTCTAGTATAAATATCATCTGTGAAAATAATTTCATGTGATGAGAGCATTTGTGACTAAGAAGTTGCACCGTGTCTTGCCATTATTGGCTTAATCCTCCTCTGTGTCCATCCATCTGAATTCCATTCCCAATCTGCCTTCAGGCATGTTACGTACAATTAATAAATCATCCTGACTAACTCTGCTTTTTTCCATATATGTAACTTTGGCTGAATTGTTTTTACAAAAGAGGACAGTATGATGCTTGATATCCAAGGCCTGTATTTGCAATCTCTCTTTTGTTTAGTAGCATATATCATGTTGCTCAGACAAAGTTGAAATCCTAATAAATCTGTACCCAGAAGTAGGGACCTTGTGTTAGTCTATGGCAGATCAAGTGAGGAATACACTGGAGGTGACAGTGAACAGTTCAAAAGTGGGAGAAAATGAATGAATTGTATTGAAAATCTATTTTCAGGAACTTTATACTCAGCTCTTATTTGGACCCCTGAGCACAAAACTTGTCCTTCTTGCTCTTGACAATATTCCCAGCAAAGATTTGTCCCAGTGCTGCCCTCACTTGGATTGCAGTCCAGCCTCAGTGCTAAAGTGATTATTCCCATTTTTCATAGAATGGTTTGGGTTTGAAGGGACCTTTAAAGCTCATGCACTCCAATCCCCCTGCAATAAGCAGGGACACCTTCCACTAAAGCAGGTTACCCAGAGCGCCATCCAGTCTGACCTTGGGTGTTTCCAGGAATGGGGCACCCACCACCTCTTTGGGCAGCTTGTGCTGCTGTTTTACCAGCCTGAAAAAACCTTCATCTAATTAAAATCAACCCTCCTTCAGTTTAAAATCATTCCACCTTGTCCCGTCACAACAAGCCCTGCCAAAATGTTTGTCCCTATCTTTCTTCTAGGCCCCCATAAGTACTGAAAGGCTGCACTAAGGTGTTCCTGGAGCCCTCTCTTCTCCAGGTAAAAACCCCTATCTTAGGAGTTACAGCTCAGAGAAGGGCCAGGCTAAAAGCTGGTAAAGTGCTCTGAGTCCATCAGCAATGCTGGGAATGTTGGTTCTCTTTGGAAATGG
>VXBB01020872.1:20242-35500 GCA_013399915.1 Illadopsis cleaveri
CTTCCCCTTTGCTCCTCCCGGGATGTGTTTTCTACTTCACACTTGGCTAAACCTCCCCTGGATACGAGCGTGTTGCCGTACATTTCCCCACTCCTCATGTGGCATGCCTTGCAGTTAGCTCATTCTTTCTGCTGGATAGAACCTCAATACATTAAGAAAAGGATTAGTATGTGCAAAGCACAAAAAAAAAAAAAAAATTGGAATACTGNGCCATCCAGTCTGACCTTGGGTGTTTCCAGGAATGGGGCACCCACCACCTCTTTGGGCAGCTTGTGCTGCTGTTTTACCAGCCTGAAAAAACCTTCATCTAATTAAAATCAACCCTCCTTCAGTTTAAAATCATTCCACCTTGTCCCGTCACAACAAGCCCTGCCAAAATGTTTGTCCCTATCTTTCTTCTAGGCCCCCATAAGTACTGAAAGGCTGCACTAAGGTGTTCCTGGAGCCTTCTCTTCTCCAGGTAAAAACCCCTATTTTAGGAGTTACAGCTCAGAGAAGGGCCAGGCTAAAAGCTGGTAAAGTGCTCTGAGTCCATCAGCAATGCTGGGAATGTTGGTTCTCTTTGGAAATGGCATGGGATTGTGGAAGGAGAGAATTCCAGCAAGGCTTTCACTCAGCCCACCGTCCAGCTCTCTGTGGGAATGAACAGAACCTCTGGAGATGGCCAAAGCCATTCCCTGTAGGAGCATCAGCTCTCATGTCAACAGCAGAGTGAGGAGGTGACATTGTTTTATGTGTAGCATTTCAAGATGTAATCCTTAAATGCTAATAATTATCTCTTCCTTTTTACACAGACTAGCTGCAATTCAGACTTTTCCTTCAATGTAACTATCAAAATCCATACCTTGAAAAACCTGTTTGCTGACTCCATTTATTTATTTTTCTGGAGTTCTAAATAGATGAACACATTTTCCTGTAATGGTGTAACTCAGAGGGAGGCATTCAAGTGTCCTGGCCTCAGAGGAGATGACCCCTACTCCTGTGACTTGTAATTAAGAGCCTCTCATTGAGACTGCCAGGAGCGTCTGCTCATTCTGGCTGTCACTTAACTCCAGCTGGCTAACAAGAAAAAACCTAGTTTTCTCACAGGTTTTTATCTGCAAAAATCACTGCAACCTGTTGTGACTGGTATAGATCTGTGAGAGAAATTATAGCAATGTTTTGATGTGTAGTGGTAATACTTCTGTCATCGACACCCGATGCTGGAGGCAGAGATAACTTCAGCAGGAGAAGGATTAGACAAAGTAATCTGCAATAAATAAATTTGGTCTGGGCTGTAAATCACTTCAGAATTCTTCACAGCATTTTGTCTTCCTCACTGGCTTTCAAATATCTGGTGTCTTCACTGCACTTGACAAGTGTTTGTGTCTCTTCCCTAATTAGGACTTTGAGTAGGACAGCAGTTGGGAAGGTTCTGAAATATGAGTTTAGGTTTTTACAATTGAAATTTTAGGGGTTTTTCCTCCCCAGAAACCTAAGAAACATTTTGGGAGTTACTTAATAAGCAGTAAGGCTGAAGAAAAGACTGCAGGGAAAGCAGAATGTGATTCGATGGAAAGCTTTCTGAAAACTTGAAAAGTTGATTTTATTTTAGTAAAACAAATCTAAAGTTTTGAAAAGAATCCACTGAAAATAAAACTAGATTTTCTTTCCTTTCAGTTGACAGAGCGCTGTCTTTTAGTAGACAAAATTCTGCTGCTATCACTGCTTATGTGCTGTACATCTGTGTCACTTCTTCCAAGTTGTGTACAGTATTTAAAGCCACGCCTTTCTTACCACTTTGTAATAGAAGAGAGAAGAACAATTTGTCACATTTTAGACTGGTTTTTTTCCCTCCATGGGACAGAACAATGTCTCTGAAGAAGAGGTTCGTGTGTTCATGGTACCCAAGAGCTCATGGGGGTCTGTGAGGCACCAGAAGCAGCCTGAGCAGCCTGGAACGAGCTGAGCTGTGCTGTTTGAAGCTGCCTGGCTCTGCCTGGCACAGGCAGCACCGTTATCACCTCCTCCAGCGATCCACTGCTGGGGAGGCTTCCCGGGGTCACCCCTGGGGATAGCAGACCACAATGCCTTTCCCAGGATGCCCAGAGCCCTCCCACAACTCCTGAGCCAGGCAGAACCTGCCCTGCTTCCTGGGACAGGGCTCCCTTCCCTTCCCTTCCCTTCCCTTCCCTTCCCTTCCCTTCNTGTGCAAAGCACAAAAAAAAAAAAAAAATTGGAATACTGGAGAGCACTTAATTGGCCAACTGCCGTCAACCATTTCAGCACTCGCATCTTCCGAGCTGCTTGTACCGTATTGTTAGAGGAGAATAAATCATTTGACACAACTAGGTTTTCGAAAAATATGTGAAAACCATTCAGGCAAAAAATCAGTTGAAATGTATGAAATTTTCCATCTGAGTGCTCTCTGCTAAGAGAAAATATTTCAGTGAGGCGCGATATTTAATCTTGTTTTAAAATAAATAGTTTACTATATAAAATCGCTTGGGGTGTGATTTTTTTAAAACGCAGTGTAATTTTATTTTAGTTTTAAGGTTTGTACTGAGGAATGCTGGAACATGGCAAATAAGGTCTAGGCAAAGTTGTGTGTTAGAAATAATCCTGCTGCAGTGGGTTGTGTAAGGCACGTGCATGGATTTAAATCTATGAAACACTTAAACTGATAGAAGTCTGTGAATGTAGCTAACACAGAGCACAGCCTATCCTTGCTTTTGTACAAAATGGGGCTTTTGCATCTCTGCAATGCATGACCTGTGTGAGAAGTTTTTCCTTATGTTGCATTATCCTATACTGTTGGAAATGGTGCATTTCACATAACCACAGAACAGTTTGGGTTGGAAGGAACATTAAAGCTCATGTCATTCCACTCCCCTGCCTTGGACAGGGACACTTTCCACTATCCCAGGTTGCTCCAAGCCCTGTCCAACCTGGCCTTGGACACTTCCAGGGATGGGGAGTCAACAACCTCTCTGGGCACCCTGTGCCAGGGCCTCCCCACCTTCACAGGGAAGTATTTCTTCCCAATACCTAATCTAAACCTACTCTCCTTCAGCCTAAAGTCATTCCCCTTGCCCTGTCACTCCATGCTGTTGTCCAAAGTCCCTCTCCAGCCTTTTTGCAAGCTCCCTTTAGGTATTGGAAGGCTGTTATAAGGTCTCCCCAAAGCCTTCGTTCTCCAGACAGAACAGTTACGAGAAGGAAGCAGAGCAAGTAAATGTTGGACTGGAGGTCTGAGCCCGGGAGGCTGTTCCCACATTCTGCCAAAGGCTGGATGGTGCTCACTGCTTTTCAGGGCCTCTGACCCATGCATAGAGTATGGCATAAAAGAACAAAGCTTGTGGAAGATTACTTTGTGCGAAGGTTTTATTACAAACTCTATTTTTTGGACTGAGATTTAAGTATAGAAAAGAGTGTGTCATACCTGAAGTACTGCATTGAAAATGTCCACTATGGAACATTTAGCTAATTAAGTAGGTTATTAAAACTACAGGGGTTTTGCAACACATGCATGGGTATGAGCCAGTCATGGCTCATTAAAGTCCTAATCCTGAAAGCTGCTGAGAACAGGAGACATTTCTCTGAACTGTGCAATCTTTTGCTCTGAAGTTTTATGATCTACGGGAAAACAGTCCTGTATCCGCCATCAATACATGGCCGATACAATCAAACACTAAGTGGCTCCACATGCATTCTCTTAATTGTTAGCTGTCGTATTGAGATTAAATTGGGCATTAAATTAAAGAGAGATTAAATTGTGACCTGAGGTGTAGGATTCATATACGCACTTAAATATAAATCCCATTGTTTATTGGAATTAAAAGAACTCATGTTGCTTTGTTTGTAGTGTTCGGTTTATTCTTCTTAATATAGAATAAGGAAATTTAAAAATAACTTCTGACTGCATAAGGCTGTGTTTACTCCCTTAAAGGAAGAGCAAAAGGAAAAGCTTTAGGGTCCAGAAAGCTTTTCCATCACCCTCCAGCTGCTTCTGCAACACTCTCCCATCCTCACAGGTAGTGATCAGGGAACCTCCTTAGAAATCCCCTGCACACAGCTGGGCATCTTCAGTTTTGAGGATCTTGGAAATGAATTTTATTCTTTCTTTCTGAATGTATAGGGGGAATGTGTATTTTCTTTGACTTTGTTGTTGGAGGGGTTTTTTTTAAATTGTTTTTGTCATTGCTTTGGTGATTTGATCATCAAATCTGCTTTCTGGCCCTTTAGCAGGAGGGTTGGCAACCTACAGAGCAGGTGCTGAGACGGGCAGCAGGTCCACATAGGCTGAGATTTAGGAGCTGCAGCATGGGCAGCAGGTAATGAAGAATTATGAGGTAAACCTTGTCATACAAACAATTAAACCAAAGAGCAAATTCAGACGCATTCTAGACCTTGAGCTGTCAGTGAATGAATGAAATGCAATGCAATGAAATGCAATTTTATTCACAGGAAAATAAATGATGAAATTACATAATTAAACCCCCTACCCAAACAGAACCATAACACACGAGCTGATCTATGAGAGCTCCATGAGATCAGTTCTAAAACTGTAGATCCAAAGAGAAGATGATACAATGGCTCTCACAGCAAAAACCTCCCACAAAAGGGCATGAGCTACAGGCATGAATTACTGTAATTACTATTCATTTAGCAAAATTAGGCTGCATATTACTCATAGATTTGAAAGCAGAGTATGGGTGTTAAAAAGAAAAGGTGATGATCCCATGCTCAGGGGAATTTAGAATGCTCATGGAATCCGTGGGATCCCCAGGACAGCTCCTGGCCATCAGAACTTGCCGAGGGCTCCAGCATGAGAGCCTGGCTTTAAATAGTGTGAGGTTATTTGAGATTTAGATCATGTTGTGCCGCTTCTGAGCCAGATCCTGGGCTAATCTGAGCTTTGTGCAAATCCATGAGCTTGCAGTGTTGAAAATTGGAGCCAAATTGGATCATTTTATGCAAAAAAATAACATGGTAGTGGGTGATGTGTACTTGTTCCCTTCACTTCTGCTGATCATGTTTTTGTGGGATCTAAATTTGCTTACTCCATCCTCCACTTAATTGCACTTGTACAGCACATAGATTATTCTGCTCCCAGTTGGTTTCTATAGACTTCAGTGAAGGTGGTTTTTTTCCTTCCACCTGAAGACTGAATTTCATGCTGTTTTTATAGAGGTTTTGAGGTTAAATGCTCCAATATTTCTATTGCTATTTCTGGGCTTGGAGTAAAGTTTTTCTTTGCTATTTCCTCACTGACCTTTTTAGAAATTGAAATTACTTTGAGTTCCCTGTTATGTTTGCAAAAGACTTCTGCAGTCTCCCCTTCTGCAGTGGCATATTATAAATATTTCCTTTGATGTGTCTTTACTCCATTCCCTCCCACCCTCTCCTTTTCCAGAATGGTGTACTGTTCCCTTTCTTTTTCTTCCCCACCAGGGCTGCTTATCTGCAGCCCAAAGCGAGGAGGTGGTTCCCTTTAGCATGTAAATAAAGCAACATTTTTTTTCCATCGGGCAGCTCGGGCTGGAATTCCATGCCAGGAACTCTCCTCTACACAATGATGAGTTCAAGTTCTGCATTGTACCAAGGGTTTTTTCTTTCACAGTAGGAAAGGTGATCAGTCTGCAATTAGTCCTCTCCTTCCCCAATCTTTTGTAACTCCGTCTTTGCTAATTTCTCATCTCCTAGGACCAAAGGCAAAGGTAACTTTTGGGAATCCATTTAATGTGACAGTCCTCCCATCATCCAGTTCTGCATAAAATTAGCCTGTCCTCCAGCTGACGGTAAATGATGTGGCATTAGAGCAATATTTGGAAAGATGTGCCTCGAGTTCTCTATTCTGGTCAGATGAGCGGGGAACATGCTTTTGCATTTTAATTTGAAATTCAGTGAATATTTTGAATGCCACAGCATGTCTATAACATTATTTAAAAGATCCTGTGCACTCAGGCATGTAATGATTGACATTGCCTGTAACTTGATGCAATGTTGCACTGTTTTAATTCTTTTTGGGGCAGTGTTATCTTTGATCACTTCATATTCACTGGAAAAATCCCACAATTGCAATCCCACATTATGTTTCAGCGAGGATGCCAAGTTCTCTGTGGTGCGTAGCTATTCAAGGCACTTTGTCCACCCTCAGGCTGCTCATTAAAGTGATGGCAGTTTCTATTTTAATGAATAAGGTAGAGTGCAAATTCCCAACTTCATTCATAGACCCTGAATGGTCAAAAGGAGAGGGTTCTTTTTTCAGTTCCCAACTCCTTTGTTTTCTTGGAAATTGTGTAAATGTGTTCATAACCATGGCCACAACTCCATGTGCATGCAAAACCCATCAACTTACAAGTTTTTATCTTGTGCCCAGGGCTTGTATTATTAAAACTTCCTTTTGTGACCAACATCCCTCGTCCCAGATTTCGTTTCTAGACACAGTTACATGTCCATATTGCAAGAGGCAAGAAAGGGGGATGCCTGACAAGAGCGACTTAGTTCCCTCTTTTAATTCTCTGTTATTGCCTCGCTAATCGTCAGTCCTGTGCCAGAAAGCCTTTCCATACAACCCGACATTCCTTGCTTTCAGAGGCTGCCATTTCAAAGGCTGCACTTGCCCACAGTTACACAGCAGGGGCATGAAAGCTGCTGCACGTTTCCTCTCCAGTTAAAACGCGGCACTTTAAGGTGAAGCATGAACTAAGTGCAGCGCTGAAGTGCTGCACAAACGCGAACAGTCGGTGTCAGGGAAGGAGGCAGAGTTCCCTGCCTGCTCTCCTGCCTATTATCCACGTGCCATTCAAACCTAACAGCCTGGACTCCTTCTTTTGACCGCTCTCAGTCCCGATTTGCTGTGAAAAACCCTTTTTTCCTGCCCATTACCCGACGGTTGGGAATGGCCGTGGCTGCCAAGGAGAGGTTTTTTGAAGGCAGTGACGAGTTGCTCCTCAAAACTGGGTTAAGGAGCACGTGGATTTTTTTGTTGTGCCCACATTTATTCTGAACCCCCTGCCAGTCAGAGGGAAAGGCATTTTGGGGTGCCTGTAGCTGCCCTGGGGGATAAGGATTCCCAGTGGGGGAGGCACTGATGCAGAGATTTGGAGTGCCGGGCTCACCCTTGGGTGTCAGCCTGGTGGGGCAGGTTTGGCTTTGGGCTCTGTTCAGCTTGTGCTCAGACTCAAGGAATGAACAGCAAAAGCTGCTGAAGGGCCTTTGCAACCCCCCAGCACTCTGGTGAAGTGCCCTTTGTGCTTCCCAGAGCTCGGCAATCCCAAAAAGTGCAGGTTTTTCCACAAGGCGAAGCCATGGGGCAGTTGGAGACCCACCAAGAGAACTCTGCCTCCATCTTCCCCTGCCTGCCCACAGCTCCTTGGACCAAATCCATGTTTTCTCTAGAGACTTTGGCTTTAGCTGGGAGGTACAAGTTTCTTTGCTTAGTGCACAATAATTTGTACTCAGTTGTATAAAATCAGAGAATCAAGTACAGGCGCCTTTTAATTTTTTTTTTCCTTGAGAAAACTGAAGATAAATATTGAAATGAAAAAAGAGTTTGCTATTTAATAGTATTAAATCACTGCATGGAGTTGCAGGAGACTAAGGAATTATTTTAATATTGTTTCCATTTGCATATGTTCCTCCAAAATCCTCTTGCTGAAGCACACAGTTTCAGGGGAGACGCTGAAACATTTAATCATTTAATAAAAGCAGCTCTTGCCATGTATTTGTTATAGTCATGGATTTTACACACCAGAGGATCCTTGTGGTACAAAAAGAACATGATCCAGAAGGGAAAAGTCCTACCTCTTTTCAGCTACACTAAAATAAGTTTACTCCTTAAAAATCTTCCACTTCTTTATCCATGAGGCTTAGGGCTCCCCAGATGAGGAATTGACTTTAATGCCAGGGAATGCTCACCTCATCATTGTGTTGTGATAGAAACTATGTTTGACTGGCAAATGTGATTTAAGGTGGTAGAATTTGTTACACCTGGGCCATGGAATGCTGACATCCCTCGTCCCAGATTCCTCCATTGGGCAAGTCAACAGCAAGGGGAAGAATCAAATAAAGGGGCTCTTTCCCTTGTCCTTCCCTCTCCCTATCTGTGGAGCCTGGGGTTTCGTTCCCATGACTCCCAGCTGTGCAGAAGAGAGTTTTTTACTAAAACTTGCAGTTTTGGTAAGGTTGGTGACTGTTCCCAGGGAGGGAGCACTGTCACCACTGAGCAGTGGTGCTGCCTGGCAGGCAGGAGATGTGTCCCAAGGGACCTGGGCTCACTGCAGAGCCTGCATGGGAAGATTTGGCTCTCCTCAGAGAGATTCCATGGGATAAATCTTGATGACTTCAAATCTGCTGAAATTAAAATTTAAATAAAAGGTTGGTGTGGGGAGGTTGTTTGTTGGGTTTTTTTGTTGGTGTGTTTTTGTTTTTTTTCCTTAACTGGTAGCTCTGTGAATTCAATAGACAAAGCCACTCAGTGGCCTTTTTGCCTTGAGCATCCTCAGCACAAAGATTTAGTGTTTGGAATTTAAATTATGATCTCATGATTTTCCATGTGCCACAACAGATATCGCTCACTCTCCTAGACCTGCAGGAGCTGAAAAAAAACAACCCAGAGAAAAAGCAAGAGGGCTGAAAAAACAAGCCTCAGCGTACGGAACTTGAGCTTTTTAAGGAGCAGACACCTAATGCCAAGGACTTCAGTCGTAGCACTGTGTGACCCCTAACAAGCAAAAAGAGTAGATCATTGAATTAAAAAAGAGCCATTTTCCAGAATATAATTGCACCTTAAGGGCAAGTAAATATCTTCTTGCTGCTTAGATTGGTAGCGTTCCTTCCCATAACTGAAGCATCAGGAATAATTATGCTAAAAGACACTTAAGCTTGGAGAGAAAACACATACTGCATTTTATGGTGCTCTTGCTGGGCTTCTTGTGTAACATGAGAGAGATTATATTAACACTGGAGCTACATCGGTGTAGAATTACACCCCCGTGTTGGTCTGAACTGCATTGTGCAGCTTTCCTCACTTTTTATAGCTCTATTAATGTTTTTCAAAAACTGTGGGCTAAAGGAGTATTAAAATGTCTTGGCAATGTACAGTTGCTCAATCTTTTTACTGTGGGATTACATATACCTTGTTTCTATTTGATTTTGATTGCTTGCTTGGCCTAGATTCCCTGCAAACATTTGGTATGACTGAATAATTTTTAGTTGTACTTTCTTGCCATGCTTTATGCTAATCTGCTGATATTTTGCAGCCGCAGCACTGCCAGTCAGTGCTGCAGCCTACAGTCTTTATCCTTTACTGGATTTTTAAAAGGGTATTTTATTGCCTGTCATTACCATTCATTGTGGCTTTATGGACTGTGCTCTGTACTCTGCGCTCTCCCAGCGCTGCGGCTGCCGCTCGCTCCCCACCGCAGCTCCCGCGCCTTTGTTCTGCCCAGCACAAGTTTTCTGTGGGCCCTTCTGCCTCCCGCCCCTCCAGAGTGCCTCAGATGCAGCCCCCTTTCCGTGGGGCAGATGAGAGAGTGTCGTTTCAGCTCTGTGATTTATAGGGAATGTTTTGTTTCTTTCCCAAATATCGCTGGGTAAATGTTAAATGTGGGATGCATAATGTGCTGTGCTGCTGGGAGTTTTGGTACCTCTCAAGCAGCTTTTTATGATGCTAATGCACACTGGAAGGAAATGCCGATGTTTCATCCAAATTACATAATTAAATTAATAATTATTTATTAAGAGCATATTAAATTTCTCCTGCCTTGCTGATGGATATTTCTCAGCTTTATTTAATAACTTGTGGGTGTAGGTTAGGATCAAACTCATAGCTGCAAACTGCAAACCCGTTGCCTCAAAATTGGTGGTTCACATAAAGCAGAACTCAACTCTAAATAAAATTATTGCACCTTGAGGGCATTCTTCCAACTCAATGCTCACCTTCTTTCATCTTTAGAAGGGATACAATTTTGAATACTTTCTTTCAGTTGGAGTTGCTTTTGGGACAGTTAAGTCATTAGGAAAATATTGAAGCTGTAGGAAAATAGAGCCTTGTCAATTTAACTTTCTGAAAAAAAACAGAAATGCAATGAATCAGAATAATTTTTTTTAAGTGGATTGGACCTCATGCCATGCTCAGCCCTGAGACCTATTGGGAAATGTGCATCAACATCTCTCTGGTCACAGGAGATGGGGCAGAGGGGGCTGGAGCTGCCAGGCAGATCTGAGGTTACCTGTGGTGCATCACTTTTTCAGTGCTGTTGTCCTATGAAGGTGTGAGATCATGGAAAGGAGTGAAGGCTGGAGATTTACCAGTTTGGAGTTAGTTAGATTTGAACAGAGGAATTTATGTACGAATACAAATATGCATAAATCCTTGCCTGACTGCTCAGCCAAAGGAAAATGGATAGTTTCCTGTAGGAACACTTAATGTTTTGATTGGTGTCTTTAAAGTAAATAAATCATTCACTCTGTACTTTTTCATGAAGTGATTTATATCCTTAGGATGCAGAGTTCTTTCAGAGCAGGCTGATGTTAGATGGGGAGAGCAGGAGCTGTGCTGTGAAAGTCCTGCTTCCCTGCTCGAGGATCTGCAGTGGCTGTTAACCAACAAGTTACCTCCCCCAAGCTGCACAGACACACTCTGGGAAAAGCCTGGAACACTGACTTCAGTGGGAGCTGAGTGCTCAACACCTCCCAGGATTGGACTTCAAATACTTATCTGTAGGAGCTTTCCATTATTCATTCTACAAATGAAACTGGTTGTAATGTAAATTATAGGATGAATCTTTCTACAGCTTAAGATCCTGTAACTTAAACCTCCTAGGCTGCTTATCTGCCTTCTGCCACCTACCTACAGTTTATCCAGTGCACTTGGCATTCTTGATTGTTCCGTGCATATAAATTTCAATCATACCCACAGGGTCCCTCTATTCTATAATAGCTTGCATTGTGAGCAATTTAGCAGAGAACCACTCTGCCCAAACACTGAGTGAGACATTTGCTATTGGGAAAAGCAAAACCCTTGGGAAGTACCATGCATATTCCTCACATAATGCTGTAATAAGGCAATTGTATTGAAATTAAAAAAAAAAAAGAGATTGAGAGATTTATCTCCCCTTTCAGTCACACAGTATCATGGAGCTGTCCGGGAGCCTCTAAGCAAAGCAATCCCACGTCTGCAAAATCAGCCGGCTTGGGAAGTCGGGCTGATTGGCTAATGATGGCTTGATACCTTCCACCAAAGTCATTAAAATTCTTCCTTATCTCAACAGAATAACTTCTCACTGTAATAATCTTATTACACCCCAGTTGTTCTGTTCCTTTGCCAGGCAGGTTGCACACAACGCCTGCCTCTCATCCCACTTGGTGTACGGCCCCAAGCCAGCCCTTTCCAGGAGTTTTTCTCCAAAACACCACAGATGTTGTTACACAAACTACTCCACCACTGGAAGGAGTGAAAAATGGTCCCTGGCTGTGGGTGCACAAACACAGCGGGTGTCTCAAACCCCAGCATGGAGACCTGAGCAGCAGGGAGGGTGTAAAGGAAGACTGTGTAGTAGCAGTGCTTTCCAAGAGAGGCAGCAGGAGACTCCGTCCTCCCCCTTCCATCACTGTCTGTCCTTGGCATATGGGGATAAGAAAAAACACAGAGAAGATTAGGATGCCTTAGGGAAATGAGGTCTGTGTAGGCTAAAAGCGGAATGAGTCTTAAAGCCCAGTGGTCTATGAGGAAGCCTAAGGAGATGGAAAAGATGCCATTTGTATGGTCACAGAATGACAGAAAGGTTTGGATTGGAAAGGACCTTAAAGAATGTCTAGTTCCACCTCCGTGCCATGGGCAGGGACGCCTTCCACTGTCCCAAGCTGCTCCAAGTCCCAATGTCCAACCTGGCCTTGGACACTTCCAGGGATCCAGGGGCAGCCACAGCTTCTCTGGGCACCCTGCGCCAGGGCCTGCCCACCCTCACAGGGAACAATTTCATCCCAATATCCCATCTAAACCTACTCTCTTTCAGTTTAAAGCCATTCCCCCTTGTCCTGTCCCTACTTGCCAGTGCTGTTATTTGGAGCTGTCCTTAAAGTCTCCCAGGAATACATGTCCTTTCTAAGTGAATCCTGAGAAGTTTTGACATTTTTGTTTGTAGGATGACATTTAACTCTTATGTAGTTTTTAATTTCAAAAAAGCAACAACAAAACCCACTTGAGTGAAAAACAATTGCCAGTGTGATTTATCATCTTGTGGTACCTTGTAGTAGCATGGTCAGAACAGAGCAGTTTATTTGGAGACACCACAGGGGATCCACAGCAGGAACTGTTTCAGGGCACTGTAGGCAAAGGAAGTCCATGAAAGTCTTCATGGGAACGTAAAATATGCATTTAGTGGTTCCTACCAATATTAAAAAACATCAAGAAGGATTATGTTTAAATCTATTGCAAGTGATTTCCTTTAATAAAGTTAAGGAGATTGGTCTCCATAATACTCATCATGTTGCTCCTGAATTTCATTCTATTATCATCCTCACTGGTAGTTCCATGAAGCCTTCCTAATATTTATGAGATAAGAGAGTTTTGGCTTCAGATATGGAGGGGAGCATTTTAGGGAGGAAAGCCAATTTTTCTGGGGAGACAATCCCATGGCAGAGTGCTGGTGTGTCCTGCTGGCAGAGAAGAAAAGTGAAAAATAGCAAGAGAGTGAAAAATGTATTTGCCAGCTCAACAAACAAATAAAAATGCAGTTAACTTCTTTAATGGTTCTTTCCAACCTGAATTGAAAGTGTTTTCTCACTGAAATATGAACCAAAATCATCTGAAATACATTTTTGGGTAAAAACTGGAAGTTGTTGAGAAGGTTGAGAAGATGTCTCAGAAAGTGTGTGGTCTCCCCTCATCCCTTCTTCTGTCAGCCCTCCCACCCAGGGTGCTTGAGCTCAGCAAGAATAATCAATTTGCAGAAACAGAGAGACTTTGGGGATTTTTACTGTGGCTCTCAATTTCTGAATTTTGTGAAATAATTATCTTCTTTGGCGTCATTTCACCATCTGTAGAAAAGTGGGGAATACCCTTTGTCCTGACCTCTCCTTTTAAACACAGACTATTCTTGCATACATTTAAGAAAGAAGCTTTTTGAATAAAACTTTAGGGAATGGTAATTTGTTATGTTTTAGCTGTCATTTGCAATAATCCCTGGACACACCAGATAATCTGGAGTCCCAATGTGAGACACTTTACAATCAATAGTTAGAGAAAATGATTGGCTGAAGAAGCTAATGGTCTAGAAATTAAAGAAAAAGCAAAACACGCTGTATATTCCACATGGTCACACAAGGGATTTCAGACCCATGTTGAACAACTGATCCTGGGTGGCTCATGGAGTCTCTGGTAATCTCAAGAACCAAAGGCAGAACTTTCACATTTAAGTGCTCCTTCTTTCTCTAACAGGTAGAATGATCAGCATTTCTGGAACAATGCTGTCACCCAGCTCTAAGTTGCTTCTGTGGAATTCACGTGGAGCACCAGCACAGCCAAAGTGCATTGTAAACACAAGGGGGTGGTAATTACACCCATTTCTTTGCTGCACATCTGTGTAGAACTTTCCTCTGTCTTTGTCCCAAGAGCTACAATATGTCTTAAAATCAATAAAGTCGATACCTTTAAAAAAGATTTGTTGATGTTTGGACTACACATAAAATTAGATCCTCTGATTAATGCCACAACAACGTGACAGCATCATTGCATTATGGTTCGTGAAGCCCTGCCTCGTTCACCTACTAACAAATAACAGTATCTTGGAATAATAAAGTCTAAAAATTACAGCTAAAAGAATAGTTATTGACTCACAGAAATAAACTGCAAACTACTCCCATTGTGCTCCCTTCCATATGCATTTTATTGTCATTTATTCAAGTCCTTCCTCACCCTGGATGTCAGAGCACTTAACAAAGAAACACTTAACAAACAAACAATGCAGTCCCACCATGGGGTTTATGTGGCAACCGCTCTGCTGTAAATAACAGCCCATCATAACCAGCCCCTTGGCTTAGCAGCTCCTTGGAAAAACACTGATGGACACACTTTGGAGCAGGAAACTCTGCTCCTCTGGGGCTGGTGACCATGTGAAGTTCAAAAAATTTAACTCTCTGTTTGTAAATATTGGACTTGAGGATTTGTTTGTCTGTTAAAAGATTAATCTAAGTGATAGGTATTTTTTCCAAATTTTTCCCTGTTTCAGCTTCCTCCCCAGACTCTCCTAGACTGTCTTCTCAAAAAGGAGAAAAAAGGACAAAACCATGAAAGTCGGAGAAGGATTTTTGACAGGGACAGGGGTGATGAGTGGTGGGACAAGAGGGAATGGCTTTAAACTGAAGTAGTGTATTTTTTATAGATTGATATTGGGAAGAAAATCTTTACTGTAAGAGTGGTTCTTACACACTGATGCCTTCAGAGAAATTGTCCCTGCTTTGTTTTAACACCAGAAGCAAATTGGCTTTGAGTTCTCCATCATTTCCCTTCCTGCTGCTGCAGATGTGCCACAACCCGAGGAATTTCTTCTCCAGTGTCCTTGGGCTCTGGGAGTGCCTCTGGGATCGAGGAAGAGCAACTGGGAATGGTTTGCATTCAGATGGGGTTGTCTGCACAGCTTAGGTTAATTAGATCTATGTCTCATAAACTTTTGTACCTTGTTACTGCAGTTCTGTAGGCTCACCTCTCAGTAGATAGGGTTTAATGGCTGTGCAGTCTGAGTTTTGTTGTTATCAAATGTTCTTCTTCATATTTTAATTGCAGTTACAAACCTGTAGTCCCCATAAACTCAGTCTTGATGGTATTTTCCTGCTGGAGTAGCCCATGTTTCCCTTGTGTCTGTGTAAAGAGAGACTTTGTTCTGTTCCTTTTGAAAATAATTATTTCTGCCCCCCTGACTTTTCAATCTTAAATAACCATGTCAAGGTATATTATTTTTTAAAGCCTTGATAAGAAGCTATTTTATCACTTTTCAGATGAGGAATCAAAGTCATTGGAGACTGCTGAAACAGAAGGAATTACAGGCTGGAGTGGAGCCTTTTTGGAGAGAACAAAGCAGCTGATAATTGGCTGCATTGTCCGGATTTGGCTGTTTGGTGGGAGGAGCTGCCAGGCACAGGGATGCTGGGGGAGGCACCCAGCAACAGTGGTGGTGTGAACTGGAGTGGGGACAGGCAGGCTCAGGGTGTGTGCTTTGGAAAACCAGGAAAAGGAAGGAAGGAAGGAAGGAAAGGAAGGAAGGAAGGAAGGAA